>JAVGWX010000001.1:121616642-122216642 GCA_036924085.1 Ariolimax columbianus
ACATTTTCTTATACCCGAGGGACCTATCTCGCCCACTATCTTATACCCGAGGGACTCATCTCGCACACTATCTTATACCCAAGGGACCCATCTCACGCACTTTCTTATACCCAAGGGACCCATCTCACGCACTTTCTTATACCCGAGGGACCTATCTCGCACACTTTCTTATACTCGAGGGACCCATCTCACGCACTTTCTTATACCCGAGGGAGCTATCTCGCACACTTTCTTATACCCGAGGGACCCATCTCACGCACTTTCTTATACCCGAGGGACCCATCTCGCACATTTTCTTATACCCGAGCATGGCATGGATAATGTGATGGACACGCTCAATCCAAATCATCAGCAGTTCTGCCATATCTTTCTGCGTGACACGCCGATTGACATGAATTAGTTCTTCCATGCGAGCTTGGTGCTGTGTATCCACAGCTATGATCGGTCGTTCGCTGCGTGCTTTGTCATACAGGTCCGTCGTGGCTGGATCGCCGCATTTTACAGTCCGTGTCTACCTTCTGACATTACTGACATCCACACAGGCGTCACCAAATACCGCAGTCATTATTGGATGAATGTCAATGGGACCAAAATCTTACGCCGTCAGGAATTCAATCATAGCACGTTCCTGCAATCGTATTTCAATGTAGGTCGCCATTCTGTGTCTGTTTTGCGCATGCGTCACGTTTCAGACGCATAGCACTGCATGCCCCAATTAACTTCATTAGAGATTATTTTCACAAAGGTGTCACGTTGATCTAATCACTGTTGCCATAGTTATGACACTGTAAATAATACTTTTCAAATGGCCCTAGCAAGTATATGGTCTGAGAGTGTGCATAATAGTTGGGAGCAAAAAAGACATGGTCTGAGAGTACTTGTTGGGGTTCTGCCTTTCGTTGACGAGGGGCACTTATTTCAATTACAAAGTGCATTTTGTTTTGTTTTGTTTATGGCTTGCCTTATTAGGTCGTATTACCTTCTGTAGTGTGAGACAGCCGGTTCTGATGCAAGCTGACTCTCGTCATTTATAGTGTTCCTGTTAGTCTGGTATTTGCGACTTCTTGTGTTCGTTAGTTATGAGGATAACTGATCACTTGTTTAATAATGTAGACGCTGAATAAGAACTCGTATTTATATCTAGTTATGTTGCTCCCTGATCGGACCAGTTGATTTAAAACCAGAATGGATTTGTAAATAAAATGAAATGCTGCAACGTCGAAACCGACAAAAAGCTTGATTATTTAAATTCGGAACAAAAATACATTTTGTTTAACGACTACAAGCACACCACTGTGCCTTCTACCTGAAACTCACCTGGACAGGTCCAGCTGGTGCATCAGCTTGAGTGCTAGAGAATGCTGTTCTATAGTTCTCAGATCGGTAACACTAAGATCAATGCCAGGGAACTGACCGAAGTCCGATATCTCTGGCAGATCACCGTAATCCATATGTTCTTGAAAACAATAAGTATAGTCTCCTGACATTTTTATCAATCCGTCAATGTGAGAAATAATGAAGAACACTTTCCTAGTACGATTTTAATGAATTCGTCAATGTGAGAATACTGACGAACACGTTCTCTTGTTGTGTTTCCACAAGTATTGTATTGGTATGATAAAAATAAGCAACAGTTTCTTGGCAGTATACACAATGTCTCTGATTCGATTTGTCGCAAACTATAATTCCTTTTTTCGTTGTTTATTTCCGTTCAGTTTTTCTATAATTCCTTGCACTCTGAAATTGTTTACTCATTACGGCAGCACTTGTCAACATTTTGCGCCATTTTAGCTGCTCTGTTTTATATATATTTTCAAATCTTGCGCGATGTGTTTAGCTTAGTTATCTGCTTTATCGTCTGCTCTTTTCGTCTGCCGCGTCCTCGATAGTGATACTTTGGTCGACACGTCATTTATTAATATTACTGTGTCTAAACATGAGCGTTATTCTGACAGAACAAATGGTGCGCTTACTCCCCATTGCAGAAATGACAGGGTACGTTTACTTTCCAATACACGCCCTAGTCCACCCAGCTATTAATCTGTACCTGACTGTTGTGGTAATGGAAGACAAGACATCGAAAAAGTGAACCGGTCATCTCACCTAAAAAAGCTGAGACCTTGTATAATAAAGTCTCTAACCCTTTCGTTCCGACTCCAGTAGCTGTAATTGGTGTTCTTCATCTGTTAAATACACAAATCCGGCATGATCGTCTGATTAACACAGTGGTAATCACTCGCTTTTCACGACAAACGGAACGAGGTTCAACTCCCAAACCCAGTCTACCCAGCTGTAAATGGATTAAATGTGGGGTGGTGGGAGGGGAGACATTAAGGATGTGAACTTGCAAGAAACTGGTTTAGCATGTTGAAGTCTCTAACATCAAGAGACACAACGGTCTCGAGAGAACGGTGATGGAAAGTATGGTGCCGGGCAAAAGAGGAAGGTGTAGACCAAGAAGACGATGGCACCAAGATATCCAGGAATGCCTGAGTATGACTGTGGCAGAGGCTGGAGTTTTGACAAGTGAACGAGTTTCTTTCAGACAGACTGTGATGGGAGCGACGTTCTACAAAGGATATGCTACATGAAGATGAGTGATGATTAGGTCTGCCGAAGGACATCCTTCCCTTGCTTTTAACATCTGAGATACATATTTTTGTTTCAGCTACGGCTGTTTTGCATGTTACAGTTCCACATAAAATTATTTGTCGTTTGTTAATGAAGTACCAACATTTAAGGAACGTATGTGAACAAAAGGTGATACGAGTGGTTTATGTGTAGCAAATAATTTGAATACTGAAACTTTTGCAGTATGGTAAAGCACGATTAATGAGGTTGGAGCATGGAGCTAGCAAGCGAATACAATTCTCACATAATTCACGAATGTCGAAGAACACAAAGTTCTTTGACGCAGTCTCCTGTTAAAGGCCCGCTCCACGTGGTGAATAATAAAGGTCTTTTAGGATCAATTTGGTGACCAGAAGATGGTAGACTATAATACGGCGAGGCTGTGGTGGTAGGGAGGGAGCAAAGACTATAATAACTCGGACACAAATAGCTTCAATACCCCGCTACGTTACGACCACATGATCTTCGTCAGAGACAAATTCCAACACACAGTAAAACAAATAACATATCATGAGAGTAACAGGATGATAGGAAGGCGAGCAGACAAACAAATTGTAGCAATAGTATAATGAATTAGAGTGTTTGATAATAAAGCAAGGCTGTGTCGGTAGTGAAATTGGAAATAAACAGTATAATAACATAGCTAAACATAGGGAACGTACTGTGCAGAAACAAAAACATCATAAACATATGTTGCAACCACAATGTCTTCGTCAGACTTATTATTATCCAGAGGACCCTCCAGAAATAAATATCCTGAAACTTATGTTTTAATCGCTACTCTCATTATTTGTTTTAATCGGTAATGTTGTTTATCTCTAATGATAACCTTTTGGTCGTAACGGACGCGTCGTTAATGCTATTGTTTCGACTCGGTTTATGAGCCTAAATTATTCATATTACTATTAGGAAAAGCATAACGCAAACAAAGTGTGGTTCAAAAACAAATATTACAAGAATCGTTTATAAGAATGTCTATGCCGGACACACAATCATCTTTATTCAGGCCGAAATTAAGTTTTATGAAAAATGTCACAATTTTCAAATTCAGAAAAAAATAGCGAAGCCAAACTGGCACGATACCAAAAATATGGCGACAAGCGGTCTCGGTAGGAGATCTCAAGTTATGTGCAAATTTGCTTTCTGTTCAGTGCTGTATTGAGAGGAACTCGCAGACTGTCATAATCAATCATACTAATTTTGCAGGTTATAGTACGCGTTTAAAGTGCGTAGGTGTGAAGAAAGGATTAGTTATACAACACAAGCGAGTTACACAGATGTGTAGTGCAGATAGCGATGATGTACGCCTTATTGTGTACTCCTTACCCTAACTGTATGATAAATTAGAGATCACACTCGGTTTTCTATCAATTAGTTTTCTTTGTGATTTAATCTAGCATCACCGGCGTAGACACCTTCATTTTGTCATACAGCTTCCAAAGTGCTGACAATTTCATTGTGTCATATCAGCTCTCTGTGTGTTGACAGATTCATCGTGTTCTAATTCTTAGTCATTAGAGTAATCAGAAGTGTTTTTTAACAAACTACCAGTCTGTCGCAGGCTTCACTCAACTCTAAACATTATCTCCGTTAAATATATGGCATTCTGTCACACTGATACTCTCGTAAAACCAAAATACTTGGCGAATATGTTCCATTTGCTGTCCTGCCATACGAGTAGCGTGTCTGTGTCTGTATTTCATTTCCAATCTGTGAAACATGTTATGCATGTGTCCTACGTGGTCTGTTTGCATACTTAATATTGTCAATTCACTTCTTCTTTGTAAGGAACAGTATGCTTGTATCATATCAGGCTCCAAAAATTTTCTTTGTCATCGCATTTAAAGGAGATTTTTTTTAATGTTTTACGTTATTTCATATTGCACATAATCTCCGGTTTGACTAACGATGTCACATAAATATCTTGAGTGTTGGCCTAGTCCTGACGTCCCAAATGTTGGCACATTCATACTAGCGCATCTCAAATATTGACATGTTCATCTTGCCACACTAACCTCCAGAGTGTTGACATATTGCTCATCTCATATTGGTGTCCTATACTGACACTGTCATTTTGTCCTATAAACGTTTATATTTCACTTGTCATATACATGTCCTAGGTGTTGACATATTCATAATTTTATTTAAGCGTCTAAAATACGGATATGTATATTTTATCATTACAACATCCCAGCTGATGACATAGACGTGACTTTATACTATAGTTCCAAATCCAGACTATTTATTTTTGGTCGTACTATCATTCCAAATTTTGAGATTTTAATCAATCACACTGGCGTCACAAATATTAACACTCTAAAAGTTTCATACTAATTTTCCAAATACTGACACTTTCTTCTCGTTACACTAACATTCCAAATACTGATGCTTTCTTCCCGTCACACTAACATTATAAATACTGGTGCTTTATTCTTGTCACACTTACATTCCAAATACTGATGCTTTCTTCCTGTCACACTTACATTCCAAATACTTGTTCTTTCATCCTGTCATACTGATAGTTTGTCCATCACAAGTGATGAAGACCACTCTCTTTGTTCAGCCGTGTGGACAGTCGTATCTCTTGCTGTGTCCGCTGAAATGGGTGACTTGCGCGGAGATTTGAATTAAAGTGAGGAAGAAACTGCTCCTTTTGTCAACCTCACTCACAGAGCCTAAGCTACCTTTTGCCAGTGGCAAGACATTCATCAAGACGACTGGAGATAGCATAGGATGCAGATTTTGCCTCAGGGTTACCACCGAAGCCTTTCCGTAAACATGTAACCCGCGACCAGGATAAACGGATGGAAGAAATCACAAAGAAAGAACGAAATAACAAGTCCAGACGGAAAACAATTCCACGTATCCGTGAACACAAGTGTAAGTCGTCGACTAGTGTGAATTCCAGGCAAATCCGTGGTCTGGCGGCATCCATAATGATCCAAAACAGTAGAGAAATGTAGACTCGCAGCCAGTTACGGCGCCATCTAACATTCCAAATACTGACACGTTCAGCTTTTCACATTAACATCCAAATTACTGATTATTTTAATTTTGTCACACTGATTGCCCAAATATACTGATGCGTTCACTTTGTCATTATATATTTATATATATATATATATATATATATATATATATATATATATATATATATATATATATATATATATATATATATATATAAACCTCAGAAAGTGAGAGTTTTAAAAGCAAAACGCACGTATGAACAAGAACACAAATTGACTATAACAGAAACCACATTCTAGAACCAATACGCTTGATGGGCGGAACATGTAGAAATAACAGTCTAATAAAGGAGCACTGAAAAATCGATACTGAACTCATGAAAATTGCAAGATCAAGAGGGTGCTTTTGAAATAACCTGATGGCAATTATAAAAATGGTTGCATTGAAAGACCCAGATTGAGAGAAATAGGAAGAGGCCGACAATGAGAAGAAATATGCAGGACAATGTTTGTGCACCAGAAAGTGTTTTCAAGGTGATAATAAATATCAAATAATCCTTTTGAACTTTTTGTTTGTGCTCTGAGGGACAATTATCCTCTTCCTACGTTTTCGGCTTTTTCTTTAAAAAATTATTGATATTTATAATGGATTTCTATAAATTTAAACATTTTTTGTTTCCAGGCGTGCAAAGTTTTACTGTCGGCTATTAGTTTATCTCGTTCTCAGCGATTTAGCACTTTCCATGCTTGGCTATGGACTTGTATGGCTTCTCTGCTTTAAGAGCTGTATTTATAGCCCCATGGCAATTTAATGTCAAAGTGCAAAGCAAATATTTCAAACCAAAATCAGCAATAGAGATTGCCATTGCGTTCTTTGAAAGAGACAGTGATATGAAGAGAAATTGTACACTTGCACACGGCACTACACACAGCAATTCGATCTCGAAATGACATGAAAATGTAAGATTTGTGGCCGAATGTTCAACTTTACCCTAGCCATGTGGGGAAAGGCAATATCGAATTTTAAAACAGCACCATCATTTGTTAATTATTGTTTTATTATTATTTTGATTTGTAAGAAATTAGTTTTGATAGTAAATAAAGTAAATTATTTTAAAACAGATTATTTGTAATTAAATTATTTGTATCGATCACATTCCTCACATAGCTTCAATTTGTGAGAACTGTATTTAGTTTTGTGTGTGTACATAGTTCATATTTGTTTATCGAATTGTGTGGTTTAACAAACAAAATTAAGACAATGTACGAACAATGCTTGTGTATATCACACCTGTAATAAACGCATAGTAAACTCATATCTTGAATACATGAATTGTAAAGCTCAGATGTGCAATAGTGTCGCTTGGAAAGAGTAGACTTAAAATAAAGTATTTCGTATAACTGGTAGATGTAATAATGTTAACTGTATAGATTATATCTTTAAGAAGCTTGTTTGTATAGCTGATAGATATAATAATGTTAGTTGTAT
Organism: Ariolimax columbianus; assembly: GCA_036924085.1. Lineage (NCBI taxonomy): Eukaryota > Metazoa > Mollusca > Gastropoda > Stylommatophora > Arionidae > Ariolimax > Ariolimax columbianus. Next base: position 121,623,732 of record JAVGWX010000001.1, read on the forward strand.
AGCGTTAACATCTTTAAGAAATGTGTTTGAATATCTCCCATTGGTAAAAATAAAATGGTATGTATTGCTTCCATCGGAAAGTAAAAACAACTACATATCTGTTTATGTACCCTGACAAATAGTCTTGATCTTGATGACCCGTTCCTCAGCGTTGATGCGGGTTCCAACTTCGTCTCCAGTGGACCCTGTCTTGGGCCACGGAAGTCCAATGCGTGGTAAGTGCTTTTCTAGAGGCATCTCGGATGTTGTAGTGTACAGCAAGGGAGTCTGACCAACTCATTGGAGGTCTTCTCCGTGGTCTCTTCTTACTTCGTGGGTACCAGACCATCGCTAAGTCGCAACCTGCCCATCTATTTTTTGCCTTGACTGCATGGATTACAGTATCATTTACCGGGGACAATCGTTCTATATCGGAAAGCTGAGACCTTGCATACGTTGGTTCCGGAGAGTGATTCCGACCAACCGCTTCTCAAAGAAGGCCTGGGTCACTCTCAATGTGCCTCTAGTGACAAATAGCAATTGGAAATATCTGCTCTACTACTTGCAATAAAATTTCGTGAAATGGGAAACATAATGTACTTAGTATGGTTCTTGAAGCATGAAAAGACTAACATACTATTAGTTACGCGATCATTAGCATCAACCAACACTGAAGACTTTATCTATTCGTAGATTGGCACATTGTTTACCGTGACAGCCAGCAGAGCCATGACAGTCGGAGTTTTGCACCTGGCAGGTTTTACCTAGCTGGACAAGTCTGCGAGGGTAAGAGTCAGACACAAGTTGACAGCCTGGTCCTCCAGGTTCGAAGGTCTTGGCGCAGGGTCGATTATCAGTATCTATGTATCTTTAAACTACCTTTCTAGACTTTGTCTAGAAATGTGTATATAGAACACAAGGCTATCATAACCGCCATTAAACACGACAGAGAAATGGTAGTCAGTGGTGACGGAAGAAAAATGGCCGTCAGTGGCGATGGGAAATAAATGGCTGCAAGTGGTAACGGAATAAAAATAGCCGCCAGTGGTGATGAAAGAAAGATGGCAGCCAGTGGTGACGGAAGAAAAATGGCAGCCAGGGGTGACGGAAGAAATGTGGCCGCAAGTGGGGACGGAAGAAAGATGGCAGCCAGTGGTGATGAAAGAAAGATGGTGGCCAGGGGTGACGTTAGAAGGATGGTTGCCAGTGGTGACGGTTGAAAGAAAAAACCAATGGCATATCAGTGAACGTTCTGGCCGCAAACAGTGATACAAGAAATCGGATTTTGCAATGTTAAAACAATCAATGATACAGACAAGCTGTCACAGCAGAAACGTGATAAAATAGATTACTTACCTTTGGAGTAAATAAGAGTAGGTATACAGGAACAGGAAAGATAAAGGCGGCAACAAGAGCAACTTTATTTTGTGCCTGTAGGCCCAGTGCATCCGACTTCGGCATACATTTTATGTAAGGGTTTGCTTCCTCCTGCATTTTCTTAGAATTTTCTTCCTCGGGGTAATGGCCGGTGCTGTTGTGGGGATCGAACTCAGCACCTTAAGTTTGTGAGCCGTGCCACATAACCACTAGGCCACGCCTTTCCCTACTGATACAAGTGAGACTGGGGTGAGGATTTATAAACATCACTATAAAACAATAGTATGCCCAACAAACGAAAGCAGCGAATAAATAAAAGATAAATTCTATGAGAAGTTACAAAATGAAATGGAAACAATTTCTAGATTTGACCTTACAACAATGATGAGATACTAAATGCTAAAGCTGAAAACGATATTACACGAAACGAAAGATTAATGTGAAAATGCACAACAGAACATTTAACGAGAAAGGTGAACCGTTAATGAATGTCTGCACCTTCATCAGTTCAGTTATTTGAGGAATGCTTTTCCTAAATAAGGATACCCACAAATTACAGAGTTCAAAATGGCACTAGCATAAACGAGATAGATCACATAATAATAAACGCCAGATGGAGACATATTCTATAATACGAGTACAGGAAAGTCAGAAGAGGCTCAGAGATAGGGAACGATAATCAAATAGTAGTAACAATAATTATATGAAGGACAGCGGGATCAAGACGCTGAGCAGCGCATGGGCTGTAGTGGTCAACGACTCATAGCTGACTGCTAGCGTCAGGGCCAGCGAACCAAAGCTGCCAAGACCCTTCTATACCTCCACGCGATGATCCTGGATAACAGGCTGCGGCAGGGCAAACTGGCTAAGGAGAAGGGATCGAAGAGGGAATGCTAAACCGGTTCTCAAAAAATGCTTCTTGTGGTCGCTTGCTGTAGGTGCAAATATCGCAGTCAAGCTGTAAACTACAACACACAGCATTGCGTTCTATGGACTACATTCTGCCACTTAAGGTCTTTCAGGGTTTGGTAGAAGGAGATTGAGAACGAACGAAGACAAGACAAGACATATGAAGGATAGCGAGATGACCCGAAGGTAAACAACAAAGGAAATGGGAGAAAATTCTACCCAAAAAGACGTTGAGAAGCGTTATCAAGATGTCAAAAGCCATGACAAAATACTGACAACGTGCAGAAGAATTTGAACAATTATTATTTCAACTATACATAGGTAACGCATTAAACCATGACTAGGATTCCATGAAAAGAAGATACACAATTAGATAACACAAACTATCAAGCAGGGCGAGAACTTGATCACAGGTAAGAAAGCCGCAAACGCCTTTGTCGATCACTATGCCAGAGCAAACCACATCGAGGTCCCTGCAGATAAGCATACAGACATTAGCGAAGAGCTAAAGGAGCACGAAAACATGAATACGGCACCTGAAGAGCACATGATGGCCAAATTAACAATGCGTGAAATGGAAGAGGCTATGAGAACACTAAAGAAAAGGAAATCTCCCGGAAAAGACGGGATAACAAACGAAATGCTGATGGGGCTGGGCCAAATAGCGAACAGGAAACTGCTATCGGTCCTGAACCAAAGCTGGAAAAGGGGAATTGTACCACAGGCATGGAAAGACGCAATACTGGTACCAGTACCAAAAACAGGAAAGGACAAAACAGATCCAAATGGATACAGGCCCATAAGCCTACTGAGCTGTGTCGGCAAGCTGATGGAACGGATGATAAATACCAGACTGATGTGGCATCTGGAAGAAAAACGAATACTAATTCCACAGCAAGCCGGCTTTAGACAGCACAGATCCACTGAGGACCAGGTCATCCTCATAGCCCAGGAGATAGAAGATGCCTACCTGGCACAGAAACACACAGTAGCTGTTTGGGTGGATCTGGAAAAGGCATTTGACAAAGTCTGGAAAGATGGACTTAGAGTCAAGTTAAGAATAAGTGATGTTTGTGGGAAGATGTACAAGTGGATCAACCACTACCTCAAACAAAAAACGGCCAGAGTCCAAGTACAAGGGCAGATGAGCAAAAAGGTGACACTCGAGCAGGGAGTACCCCAAGGGGGAGTACTGTCATCCACACTCTTCCTGGTATATATAAACGATATTACAGAGAATATACCAAGAAGAGTCCATAGCTCAATGTTTGCAGACGATCTGGCTATGTGGACCTCTGAAAAGAATCTTAACATAGCAAGAAATCGGATGCAGACGGCCCTAACATCGCTGGAAAAGTGGGCGAACTCATGGCTGGTCAAAATAAACGAGGAGAAAACCACATGCACAATATTCTCGCTTTCATTAAAACCCCAAAGTACCAAATTAAGTCTAAATGGCAAATTCCTGCAGCCAAACGACAACTCAACCTATCTGGGAGTCACATTTGATCGGCGCATGACATGGAAAAGTCAGATTGAGAGAAACCGAATGAAAGCCAGAGAAAGAATGGCAATCATGAGGAAACTTGCTGGCACAAGCTGGGGAGCAGACGAAGGCATACTAAAGAAACTGTACACTGGAAGAGTGAGACCAGTTCTCGAGTATGGCATTGCGGCATGGACAACAGCAGCGAAGGCGAACTTCGATAAAGTTAACAAACTTCAAAACCAAGCCATGAGAATTATAACAGGTGGCATGAAGTCAACGCCAATTGTAGAACTTGAAAAGATTACAAAACTGCAATCCATGACCGATAGAAGAGACTGCAGAGCCCAGCTGCAGTCAGAGAAACTCCGAAGACTGACTGACCATTCAATGCACCAGAGACTAAACAATTTGGTAAATGGGAAACTAAAGCGGAGAAATGTTGCAGAAATAGCCAAAGCAAAGATGCACGAAGATCCCATAAACGCACTAACAACACCAAAACCCATCACTACTGTACGAAAACCTACCTGGAGGCAGGATATATTTCCAGAGGTGGTAGAAAATATACCAGGTATTGTAAACAAAAACTGCCAGACTGAAAAAGAAAGAAGAGATACTACCCTAAGCTTCATAACGAAAAGCTACCCAAGCATGGACTGGACCCATGCATACACCGACGGTTCTGTAACAAATACAACACAGAACGGAGGGGCAGGAGCATTCCTGAACCTACCAAATGGCAGAAAAATAACACTGTCATTCGCTACTGGTAAGTACACAAGCAATTTCAGAGCGGAGGCAGAGGCACTGAGGGCGGCAGTGGAAGAAATGATGACACACAGTGAAAATGAGAGCCATATAGTCCTGCTGACAGATGCTCTCGCCGTAGTCACAGCGCTAAAAAGCCAGAAAAACACTGAGCTTAATGACTTAAGAGCAGCACTCTGCAAACTGTGCCAGCAGTCCGCACCAAAAAGGGTAGTGGTACAGTGGGTCCCATCACACTGCAACATCCAAGGCAACGAGGAGGCAGACAGACTGGCAAAAGAAGGTGCACGACTACCACAAACAGATACCAGTATGACGTACGAAGAGTCAAAACGGCTTATCAAAGCCAGATACATGACCAAATGGGAAACCGAACATACTGGTTCAACCAAAAACGATGCCTATTACCAGTTGAACCGAAGAGAGCAGGTCGTTGTCTTCAGACTTCGCACTGGCCACAATAGACTGAGGTACCACCTATTCAACAAATTGAAGATAGGGTGTACCGACGAATGCCCGTGCGGTACTGGTAAAATGACCGCTGAACATCTGCTGCAGAACTGCCCGACATACGAGGATCAGAGAAAGCAGATGTGGCCATTACCAGTGGAACTGCAAGACAAGCTCTATGGCAGTGGCGACAGCCTCAGGATGACCGCCGCTTTTTTCGAAAAAAATAATGGTTACTGTCTGACTGCGTACGCAGAAGAAGAAGAAGATAACACAAGAAACTGTTGAACCTATAGAGATCAGAAATGAATCTAAATAAAATGATAGCAAAGAACACTTGAATCAAGGACAGATGCACTGAACAGTAAAGGCAGTTCAACAAGAAAATATGACGTCAATCTCAAGCCAGTATATGTAAATCCTTAGATGACCTTCTAAGGACACGCAACACTAAGGAATTATCAAAGCAGAGAATGAAAAATAGCCCAAAACAACAATACATAAGTGAAAGATAAGCACGTACACTTCATCACCACAGAATATGGACAAATAGGAAGACTGACATAAATAACATTTCAGAGAAACTATAAAAAGAATTCACATGAAAAGAAGCTAAACATTCCTGATACCGAAATAGAGACACAGATATAAACACATTCATGGAAGAGAAGAAACTAGCACAGCTATCAATGGGTTGAAGAACAGAAAAACCGCAGGTCATGTCAACATGAACGCACAACTTTATTTAAACAGACCCTGAATTGGCAGCAAAAGCATTTGAACCACTATTCACACAATTCTGAGAGACATGGATAGTGTCACATGAATGGGAGCATTGAAACCGTTGTGAAATTACCAAAAAAGGACGACCTCACAGAGAACAATAACGAGATGAATCACTCTATTCTCACAACACCACAAACAAAATGTTATGCAGGATAATAATCAAAAGAATATTAACTGTTTTAGGTTTTAAATAACTGAGGAAGGAAACATCAGGATTCAGAAAAAAAATGCAAGATATGCAAACCATATTTTCTCCCTCAGGGAAAGAATTGAACAACATTCTGACAATTTGCACAAATGGTGCTGATTTGTAAAAGAACTTAGGAAACTTACACAGAGACAATCTATATATAATACTAAGGGTTTATAACATTTTAAATCTGTAAATGTCTATATGCAAACTATTCATGCAATGTTAAACATTACAGAATTGATATGTGAATACAGGAGTACGACAAGGATAACTGTTTCTAACTATTGTCAGACTGTCATTGACTATGTCATACGCTAGACCATAGACGACGTCCCAAGTGGAATAAGATGGACATTACTCTCAACACTAGAAGACATGGTCGATGATGAAATGTGCTCTGTCCTAAGTAGAGCACGTGACGTGATCACCAAAAGCCCCATAGTATAGACCCCATTACCTCCCAGTGGTCTGTCTCGAATGCAAGTGGTGGGACAGCTTTGGGGATCATGGGAACTATGTAGGCGGGAGCCTTATTATCCTGGTAGATTCATCCAAGCTGAAGAAGTCTCCAAGGGACAGGCCAGACTGATAGTGAACAACCATCCCTCAGGTTTTGGAGGCTGGGCTAGCGCCAACAACCCAAACCAAGAAAAATATGTTATGTAAACGGTAACAGAAAATCAGAAAACAAGTTCTACTGGCCAAAAACGTTGCTATTGAAATCAACCACTGCAAAACTTGTCCTGTAAATAATTGTCTCTTCTCGTTTCCCATTAACTCTAATAAATAATAACACCAGCAAAGACAAATGTATCTTCCTAGACCTCACCTCTTAGTCGACCTTTACTTCAGCAGAAGCAGATGCAACTGTACAGGTCCCAGCTGGATGGCATGAGCTGGATGTAGCCGGGAGGAGAATTTCCTGCTTAACGGGCTAGGGTCGAGCAGCTTAATACTGGATTCTGGAAGACCCTTCGGAAACGAGGTGTGGAAAGAGACCTGATGAAAGCCATCAATGGAAATCACGTAGCCTTCAAATCTTCTAAGGACGAAGGCAAAAACAAGGATAGGGTTTCTGGGACATCAGAACCCTTTACGAAACAGGACAGGCGGCACAAGTTCAGAAATGAATGAAACTATATCAGCTTAGTCTCCTGAGTCTTGCAGAGGTAAGGTGGAAACAGGTGCAGGATCCACTACACTAAGTAAATGAGAAATCATAATTTATTCAGGGCACGAAGAGGAAGACCATGCACTCACCGAGAGGGCTTCCTTCATATTGTCAGTAGAAGTAATGAAGTCACTAATAAAATTAGAACCAATGTAATCTAGAATAATAAATGAAAGATTTCACCCAGAAGAAGAACACTAGGACAATCATACAGTACTACTGTCTAACAAACAATGCTGATGACAACGCCAAACGTGAATGCTTTTATATGCTCCAAGGAACTCTGACAAAGCTCTGAGGATGGATACCAAAATAGTCATGGGAGATCTAAATGGAAATGTTGGAACAAACGACAGAAATTATGAATTGACTATAGGTAAAAAATAGCATGGGAAACAGAAAAGAAAATGGGGAAAGCGTTGTCAACCTCTGTGACGTCAACGACTTGGTTATAGAAGACACAATTTTCCTACATAAAAGTGTACATGAGATGGAGTGGCCGACACCTCTGTATATGAACTTTATATATATTGAAAAGGCATTTAATAGTATAGACCAGCAATTTGGAAAATATTGAAGATTTTTGGAATACCAGACAATTTTATAAGAAATATACACCATTTATTTGAAGAGGCCACCTGTAGAATAACCCACAAAGGTGAACTGTCAGACCCATTTACAGTTCAAACTAGGGTTAGACATGAATGTCTATTATCTCCAAGTCTTTCTTGGTTAACCCGACACGTAAATGATGACGGAGAACGTTTGTTGGAGCTATATATTCCGTGGAGGAATGGAGGGGGGAACCAGACACGTAAATGATGATGCAGAACATATGTAGCAGCTCTATGTTCCAGGGGGAACCCAGACACGTAAAGGATGATGCAGAATATATGTAGCAGCCCTATGTTCCAGGGGGAACCAGCCAGACGTGTAAATGATTATGGCCCACTAGTGATACCAGACCTGAAAAGAACATGGTCAATTGGACTGTTCAAGCATGTCGCAAAAAGTGGCTAAAAGAGGTTATGATTGAAACTAGCATCCTCATCATTTTCAAAACATTGCTATTGTAATCAACCACTTGTAAAAACTTGTCCTGTAAATAATTGTCTCTTGTCGTTTCCCATTTACTCCCTTAAATAATGACACCCGCAAAGACAAATGTATCTTCCTAGACCTCACCTCTTAGTCGACCTTTACTTCAACAAAAGCAGATGCAACTGTGCAGGTCCCAGCTGGATGGCATGGGCTGGATGTAACCGGGAGGAGAATTTCCTGCTTAACGGGTTAGGCTCGAGCAGCGTAATACTCCGCTGCGCAGAAACAAGTGCCGCGGAGGGGGGTTAACCGAAGTAGGAGTCCATCTTTAAAGAATCAAACCTTTTAGCAAAGTAGACCGGCAGCTTGATAGGCGCCATATAATGATGCTCTTAAAAAAAACACCTAACCATGGCTGGTGTTGAGCCATGTCATACAGTTAGTCGCCTCTTACAACATACTCTCTGTGGGGAGTGGTGCTATTCTTACCCTTGTCATACACAAAGACCGCGGCGGATCACTTAGATCTCACTTATAAAAACACAGTAAAAATACATCTCAGTTAATTTTTCGCATGCTCCCTTCAATTTTTTTAAACCATCAAAGACAACTGTTCACATTTACTAGCTGCTATAAAAAAGAACAAAAAACAGTTTCCTATTTTCATTTCAAACATATTTTCCTACATATAAGCACAAAATAGACAATTCACTTGTCCATTTACTCACTTGTTCTCTTGTTGTGTAAATCAGAACCGATATAACGTGTTCCACCCAGCACTCACTCACGTTACGCAAAAACACAGCATTCTCCATAATCTAATCCATTTCGATATATACAGAGCACAAATAACACATAACCTAATGGCGTATCTGTCGCTATGTCCCTACTATAAACACTTCAACAGAGAAAGATTCTATAGAACCAGAACAAATCATGCAAATGACTCACGAAAACGCAAATATGCTTAAGAAATCCTTATAACTCTGCGTGCAGCTTGTAAAAATATATCAAATGTCCTATCTGACATCATTATAGTGCTAACAAAGCACAAAGCAAATCACGAGTGAATCTGTTCTTTCCTCTGTAACAGTTCTTCAATCACCTCAGTGCTTTACTGCCAAGATCGATCTTTTTAGCCGCGAGCTCAGGTCTCGGATACAAATCTGATCGGTTTTCTATCACCAGTGTTACTCACACAGTTTGATGAGGTTCATGTCACCGCTCACGTGTGACCACATACAGAAGTATAGTACGCCATGGGGTGTACATTGTATTTGCGGGTATCGCGAATCAGATGTTTTATATCAGGAATAATATATTAGCTTGTCAATTACAAGCATTCTGTTATGTATAATCATTGGCATAATCTTATCCACCAACAATGGGAAGACACACACACACACACACACACACACACACACAATTATAACTCAATCTAGAACTTAAAAGGTAAACACCCCTACACAAGTACAGATCAATCTAATACTTAAAATGGAAGACACACATACACTATTATAGTAAAATCTAGAACAAAGGGAAGACATACATACACTATTTTAGCTCAATCTAGAACTTAAAATGGAAGACGAATACACTATTATAGCTCAATGTAGAACTTAAAGGGAAGACACACATACACTATTATAGCTCAATCTAGAACTTAAAGCGAAGACACACACACACTATTATAGCTCAATCTAGAACTTAAAGGGAAGACATACATACACTATTATAGCTCAATCTAGAACTTAAAGCGAAGACACACACACACTATTATAGCTCAATCTAGAACTTAAAGGGAAGACATACATACACTATTATAGCTCAATCTAGAACTTAAAGGGAAGACACACATACACTATTATAGCTCAATCTAGAACATCAGAAGAAGACACACATACACTATTATAGCTCAATCTAGAACTTAAAGGGAAGACACACATACACTATTATAGCTCAATCTAGAACTTAAAGGGAAGACACACATACACTATTATAGCTCAATCTAGAACTTCAAGAGAAGACACACATACACTATTTTAGCTCAATCTAGAACTTCAGAAGAAGACACACTTACACTATTATAGCTCAATCTAGAACTTAAAGGGAAGACACACATACACTATTATAGCTCAATCTAGAACTTAAAGGGAAGACGCACATACACTAGAAGAGTACTTTAATGGTGAAAAACTTTCTGGTAAAATCACCAGTAGAGGCAGAGAAGAGGAAGGTCATGAAGGTCTTAAAAACAAAACAGTACAGTTTTCAACATCCATGACTGTGTATTCAAGTTTCCAGCAAGATTCTTCAGAATAGACATTAAAATATTCACATAACGTTTAGTTATACCATTTCCATTTTTTCCCTTGCAAAAAATTAATTCAGTTTTGAACTGGTATCATGTTTTTTAATTGATTCCATCAAGCACTTTATAATTAAACAATCCAGTATATGCTCACATGTACAGTATTTGCTCAAAAGTACTGTATATGTTCACATATACAGTAAATGTTCACATATACAGTATATGTTCACATGTACAGTGTCTGTTCACATGTACAGTATATGCTCACGTGTACAGTGTATGTTCACATGTGCAGTATGTGCTCACATGTACAGTATATGCTCACAGATACAGTATATGCTCACATATACAGTATATGCTCACATGCACAGTATATGCTCACATGTACAGCATATGCTCACATGTACATAATATGTTCACAGGTAAAGATAATACTCACATTTACAGTATATCCCTACATGTTTAATCATGTTCCCATGTTTAATATACACTGTAAGTTTATACAGTCAAATATATTAAGAGATTGTTCTTTGAAAAGTCTATTAAAAATCGTCATCTATTTATATGTGGTTCCATTTAAATTCTGAAAGAATTGACATACAGTCTGCTAATGCTATAATTTCACTATTGCTATAATGATTTCACTTTCTCTTATACCATGCTATTCCAAGGTTTCTTTGAGATATCTACTTACTTAGTCACTCCTCATCTACCCTTTGGTGTTAGAGGTTTGCCAAAAAGAAGGCCAGATTTTTGTATCTGTAATCTTCCTTTTGGCCTAGTTCTAGTCTTCAACTTTGATAGAGAGAGAGAGAGAGAGCTAGAAGTTCTGGAAGATAGCAAAGGTCTTGAGTGACAAAAACAGCTACAAGCTAACAATTGCAATTGCAAATAAAGCAAAGTTACTAACCAGGAAAATAGCAGCCGATGTTCAAATCCAAAACTATGCAGAAACTAGTAGAAATAAAACTTCCTGCAGATATGAAAAGGTATATTAAGAAAGAAATAAACCACATGGAGCACTCAATGTAAGTGCCTGAGGAACATCTGATATTAAATATTAAATTCAGTAATAGAAAAGTCACAGGAAAGTATGGCATCACTAATGAAATGCTCTCTAACATGGGAGAAGTAGCAAAGTACAAACTGCTACAGATCTTTAACACACGCTGGAAACAAGGAACTGTCTCCACAGTGTGGAAGGAGGCAAGGACTATCCCCGTCCTTAAACATGAGAAGGACAACATGAAGCCATGCAGTTACAGACCTATTAGTCTATTCAGCTGTGTGAGGAAACTAATGGAACAAATAGTTAACACTAGAATAATCTGGCATATGGAATCAAAACATTTACTCATACCACAGCAAGCAGGTTTTCGTAGAAACAGATCGACCGAAGACCAGGGGACATATATCTCGCAGAAGATAGAAGATGCATTTCAAGAAAAAAAGAAAACACTTGCAGTCTGGATAGACCTAGCAAAAGCCTTTCATAAAATATGGAAGAATGGGTTAAAATTTAAACTACTGAAAATGGGTGTAACCAACAACATGTACAAATGGAACAGCGATTACCTAAATAACAGGACAGCATGAGTTGAACTCCAAAGACACCTCAGCAAAAAGATGAAAATGGAACAAGGATTTCCACAAGGTGGAATACTCTCACCAATGCTGTTCCTCAATGATATAATCACAGAAATTCCTAAAACAGTACACAGTGCACTATATGCAGATGACCTGGCACTGTGGATACCCGAAGCGTCTACACCTGTAGCTAGAAACCAATTGCAAAACGCCCTAAATAAAATAGAGATATGGAAACAAAAATGGCAAATCGCAATCAACAGAACAAAAGCCACGTACACAATGTTCTCCCTATCTCCCAAACCCAAAGAAATGATCATAAAAGTAAATGGCCAGACGCTTTCCCTTGACATAAGTCCAACTTATCCAGGAATAACAATGGACCCAAGGCTGACATGGAAAAACCAGATTTAAAAAAGCCGCCAAAAAAGCTAAAAACAGAATGGCGATAATGAGAAATATATCAGGCTTTACATGGTGAGCTGACATGGGTACCCTAAAAAAACTGTAAAGAGGATCTCTGAGAAATAGTCTTCTTTATTCTTTATCTCCTTCGGTGGTAAGCAACGCACCTTGTTTGTCTTTGACAAATTTCAGTAGGCACCCTTTTTCTTTTGTCGTGTTTTGTAAGGGTCCTATAAAAAAGCTTCTGGTTATCTTTGGCATTCTTTCCAGTTTTTCTCCAAAGTTCTTCAAAGATTTATATTTTGCACTTAGCTCTGTTTTCTTTGCATACATTCATAAAGGTACATATTCTTTGTATCTCTTTTGTTTGTCTTGCTGTATTTCTAATATTGAGGTATTGCTTCTATGCCTTTTTCTTTCTCCTATTATTATTCTCACTTTTTCTGTCCACCATGGTCTACTCTTGTCCCTGCCTCCCTTTTCTGATTTCAGTCCATGCCTCTGCCGCAGCTACTTTGAAGATGTCCTTGAAGTTAACAAGACGGTTTCCATACATTGACTTATATTGCCTCTATACTTCCTATAAGCCCTTGGTATCTCCTCTTAATACCTAGTTATCTTAGTTTGTAGGTCTTAATTTTATTTCTCCCCTTGTGTTGTTTAGTATCTTGCATGGTGTTATGTGTTGCCTTTATGGGGTAGTGTATTTAGTTACTCTATTAATTTTCACTTTGTAGTGGTAGCTTCCGATCTCTGGTTCTTTGAATACGCTAACGTCCCTCACGTACTTAAACACACTTTTCCTCACTTTCATATGTTGTTGTTGTTGTTGTTGTTGTTGTTGATGTGAATGCCCATAATGAGTAAAGCTGCTCTATTATGTGCACTGAAAAGGGCATTAAGTGACAGGCTTGCGTAGCCTTCCTCACATTCCCGATCGTATTGATGAACTGGAATCCTCCAGGCAGTTATGCTATGCTTTGGCTTCACCTGCATATCACTCACTACCATGGGTATAATGTTGATCCCCCTCCCTAACTGGTTAGCCAGCATGCCAAGAAGAAAAACCCTTTTCCAAGGAGAGCTGCGAGGAAGTCGAATTTGGTGTTTTTGCACAGTATATTTTACCTGACCCTGATTAACATGTCTGATCAGTACGTTTTTCATGACCAAACGTTAGTTTCCTATCACATAATCAATAAAGGATTTGCTTATTTTGCCGAATAACATCTTGTATAAACAGAATTACCTGTGTCATGCTTACAAACACTTCACCCAATCTTCAATAGAGGTTTCCAACTGTGGCGTTAGTCTCCCAGGAGAAGTATTTTGTTTTGGCACTTCTCAATAATCTTTCGGATGAGCTCAAATAATTCTTCTTTAACATCAGTTCTTTCACCTTTATTTGGAGCATGTACAATGACTACAACAACTTTTCTGACTTCCTCTTGCAGGCTAAGCACCATCAATTATTCTGAAATGAAGTGTCATACTTTGATGTTTCACATTTGGTTCCTGTCCACAATACAGCTCACTCACACCCTAGCTTTTTTAGTTCTGAGAACTCATCTGTAAAATAACATATTTCCATTATATTTCAAGACACCATGTCCGTTTTTCTTTGTTTCTGTTAGTGTCAAGATCCTCTATGTTGATCACCTTACCTCTTTCATCAATTCCTCGTCCTTCCCATTTCTGCTTCTCGTATTCCACAATCCGTAAATCACGGTCCTTAGTTCTCGCCATTTCGTCATCTTTAAGACCAGTCCTGTTTACTCTCTGTTTCTTCTTGCAATCATTTTGAAAGACAAAGAGGTTTTTTAACCTGTTATGTTTTTGCAGTGTAGAGAGGCTGCCTACTTATGGCCTCCATGCCTGCTGGCTTGGTCGTGTCTGTAGTTGGTTATTTAGTATTTGCAGTTAGCCTCAAATTAGGAAGACATTCAGCAATCCGCAACCCTACTGGCATGCTTGGTAGAAGTGTAGGCTCTTCTCCCGGTTGGTTTAGTTAACTGATTTTTATTATGTGGTTTCAAGTGAAGTACAAATGTTGTTATTCTGATTATTATTTTTTCTCTAAGGGTATGTTTTGTTCATCTTCACTATCTGTATTTAAGCTGCTTTTTTTGTATGTTATTTGGTTCATTTCAACACATCATATTATTATTTACATTATTGTTTTTTCTCTAAGGGTATGTTTTGTTCATCTTCACTATCTGTATTTAAGCTGCTTTTTTTTGTTTGTTATTTGGTTCATTTCAACACATCATATTATTATTTACATTATTGTTTTTTCTCTAAGGGTATGTTTTATTCATCTTCACTATCTGTATTTAAGCTGCTTTTTCTTGTTTGTTATTTGGTTCATTTCAACACATCATATTATTATTTACATTATTGTTTTTTACTTTGATCGTCTGGTATGAGCCAAACATATGATTGCAAAGAAAATTAGGCAAAATAAGATGGGAGATAAGAGATGTTTTAATAAAGTTAATAATTATGATTGAATTGTTATTTGTAACTGTTCTTTGTAAGAGCAATTTCAACTATGTGTGTGTATTAATTTACTTCCATTTTAACCTCACTTATGTGGAGGCATACTAACGTCTGGTCAGGCAAAATATAAGGATGTAACATGTTAGTCAGGGTCAGGCAAAACCTACTGGTCATGATCCTTACCTTGGCTTCCTCGTAGCTCTCCTTGGAAGCGAGCGGTTTTCATGCAGCCTGGTTAACAAGGTGAGTGATCGACGTGATCCCTGTAGTAGTGAGTGACATGCAGATGAATCTAATCATAGAACAACTGCCTGTAGGACCCCGGCCCACCTTCATCAGCACGCTCGGGATGTGAGGAAAGCTACTGCAACCCGTCACTTAACGCCCTTTTCAGGGCGCACAAAAGAGTAGACTACTCATTGTGGGCATTCTCAAACAACCTCACTTACATCTGTGTAGATATATGGGCCTAATATGTAAGGAAGAGGAGAGTTGTAATTTACAGTAGAAAAATAGATTGGATGACTATATCTTTTAGAGCAAGGTAAATTAAACTGGTTGTATTCAGACTCTTCATAGTCTTCTAAAACAGTATAAAGACGTTAAGTTAAGTTAACTTAATGAAGTTGTAATCAGAGCTTGAATACGTTGTTCTGTCGTGCACGCTATTAATAGCTGCTGTTGTTAAGGTTAGAAACTTCCTGTGTTGACTTCGAAACTCTTTGCGAAGGTTTTTCTGAATGCGGTTTATTACAATGTCAACTGTTTTATTCCATTGTCAATTGTTTGATTTCTATGTCAAGTTTTTAAATCCAATGCCAAGTGTTTAATTTCTATGTGAAGTGTTTCATTCCAATGACAACAGTTTAATTCCAATGTCAAGTGTTTTATTCCATGTCAAGTTGGAACTCCTGTGCGGGTCAGAAACTTGGAGAAAGGTGAAGGCAATACAGGGAAAAACTCAAGTGGTTCGTCAATAAATGTATACAGAGGATAATGAGTATAGGCTGATAAGACATGATGAGGAGCTAATACCTACGGGAAGGAAGCCAGCAAAAACCAGTGGAGGAACAGATCAAACCTAGGAAATGGGGTTGAATAGGACATTTGCTTCCGAAAGCACCATCAAACGTCACCAGACATCCACTGACATGCAATCAACAGGGAAAGAGGAAGAGATATAGATCAAGTAACACCTGGAGAAGATACCGTGAAAATGAACTTAGGTCTCTGGATCTCAGCTGCATATAGGCACAACGGGCAGGTCAAGATCCAACTTGCTGGAGGAGGGTTTTCAATGGCCCATGCCCCAAAACGAGCGTCAAGCGGGCATTGATTGACTGATTAATTGATGGATTGATTGTTTTCAATTACATGTATTATGTTAAATCTAAACATTGACATAATCTTCTTATAGAACGTTGCGACATTTGTTAGCTAAACTAAAAAAAGACAGACGACGTCATTTCCAAACGGAACTTTTAGGGAATAATTAAGAACTGGGGAAAGGCAGCTATCGTTGTTAGGTTTTTTAAATAAGAAAAAATGTGACAAATAAAAAGAGATAATTGATTTTGTGATGTCAAGGAATAAATTAGAACAGTCAGCTGCACACATTTAGAACCCGAGCATGTTTTTGCCACATTTTTTAATAGTCGAAATAACGAAAGGACACAGAATTAGATAATATCTAACTGGCAAAATGTCGCAATAGTAAGGCCATCATAAGTTTTCTGTCCGCCTATACCAGTGCTCGTCAACTTTTTTACACTTGGCGCCCACTTTAATAACTTTCGTGAGGGTAAATAATCCTTACCGCCCACTGTATAACTTTCGTGAGTGTAAATAATCCTTATCGCCAACTTTTATAACTGTCGTGAGGGTTAATAATCCTAACCGTCTACTAATATCTAAATTGAAGAGAATTTCGCGATCGTCCACTGCGTCTGTATATGTTGGATGTTTTTAGTCATCATGTAACATGTCCTTTGCAGAATGTCGTTCGCATCACAGCCTCCCTGAAAGAAATTTGATCTCTTGCAAAATTGTTTACACTTATGCTGAGTAAACAAGGTTATCTGTGATTCCGCATAGTTTGTATCCTTGACTCACGTATGTTCACGTTATATTTTGCACAGACTGCGTCAGGCACGTTCGTATGAGTTTCCACTTTATTTTCATCTTATTTTCATTAGGCACTAGCCATCAGCATATAGTAGCGTGTGTGCGGAATTAGTCTGTTTCCGGTGTTACTATTTAGCTTGCATCTGTTGTGATTTTATACATGTAAATGTTGACCAGCAGAGGAAAACGCATACACCACAGGCGCGTACCTGTGCTGATTTAATTAGTATATATGACGTCAATAGTCGTTTTAATTACATTTTTATTCGTACGATACATCGTTCTGACGTTATCAAAAAACTCACTGTTGGCATTTCATACATGAGGTTAAACTATAAGACTTGTTCTTTTTCAAGTGTTTTCGCATATATTTTTCAAGTATAGCTCAGTAGCGATATAAGACCAAAATAACGTAGGAATAACATATGAACATACCCACTTCTCAAGTCTATACCGAATGCCGGTCTTTGTTCAGAGCAAAATTAGGGGTAACAAAAAAGATGGATTGACGTTGCTAAAGAAATACTACATAGACATGGATGGAAAATAACCACACAGATGGTACATGAAAAAAGATTACATATGACCAAGCAGTCTAACGACATTTGTGAACATAAGAGGTAAAATATGGGGATGTCAAGTTCTGTAAAGAAGTTACTTGAAGAAAATACAGAACACCTATAAACAGGCTACGTCGTGTGTGTCTCGAATCTGGAAGTAAGCCGTTAAGGGATCACACTTTGCCGCCCTAATGGACATTTCATTACAAGGCTCTAGGTCGATTAGCGATAGCTGACTACATGTCTCTCTATATAAAACTACATTATGAAAGAACAACCACTGGATAACTAAATAAAGTGCTTTTTCTTGGGCTTCCTGTGTGAAAACCAATTACGTTGGGGGAAAGAAGTTTAGCAGCCTGGAACTGGTCGCACTATCTCTTCAGGTTTTAAAGCTAGCTTAGCGAAGTCTCGCACACTACATCGACAACAGCAGAATATGTTATAGGACTACCTTTACACTCCACATACATATTATGGTTACATGTTTACTAAGTACATACTGTGTTCATATGTGTATTACGTACATATTGTAGCAACATGTTTATTACGTGCATATTGTAGCCACATGTTTATTACGTACATATTGTAGCCACATGTTTATTACGTACATATTGTAGCCACATGTTTATTATGTACATATTGTAGTCACGTGTTTATTACGTGCATATTGAGGTCACATATGTTTATTAGACAATGTGCAAAGTTCAGACCTTTTTTACAATTCAGCTCCCAGCAGAGAACATGTCTGCATCCAAACCTCACTGGATTATTGTCAGTCTCGGACATTTATTGGTATAGTCATAACACACACGGATTGTATGTGGCCAGCAAAGAGACAAGAGCTAGTGAATAATCCAATTCTTGTGGGTACTTTGTCTTGTCAGTAGAGTCACACTATCAAGTACTTTGTCTTATCAGTAGAGTCACACTATCAAGTACTTTGTCTTGTATGTAGAGTAACACTATCAAGTACTTTGTCTTGCATGTAGAGAAACACTATCAAGTACTTTGTCTTGTCAGTAGAGTCACACTATCAAGTACTTTGTCTTGTCAGTAGAGTCACACTATCAAGTACTTTGTCTTGTCAGTAGAGTCACACTATCAAGCACTTTGTCTTGTCAGTAGAGTCACACTATCAAGTACTTTGTCTTTTCAGTAGAGTCACACTATCAAGTACTTTGTCTTGTCAGAAAAGCAAAAGCACTAACAAGACGTTAAAACTAGCAAGAAAAATTATTTGTGATATCACTTTTGCTTTTTCGTTTCTAAATAGTGTGACTACTGATAAGACAAAGTACTTGATAGTGTGACTCTACTGATAAGACAAAGTACTTGATAGTTTATCAAGTACTTTGTCTTATCAGTAGAGTCACACTATCAAGTACTTTGTCTTATCAGTAGTCACACTATTTAGAAACGAAAAAGCAAAAGTGATATCACAAATAATTTTTCTTGCTAGTTTTAACGTCTTGTTAGTGCTTTTGCTTTTCGTAAAAATAGTACTTAGTTCGCCTGATTACTGTGCCATACTTCAATCTACCGTGATCCAAACTGATAGATTACGTAAAAAATAGGAAAGACTGGACAGGGAAGAGTCGAACTAATATTGTTATACCCCAAAGCGGAGAGATCTAGTATAATGGAGTCTCTAGCACTTCATTCATGACAGCAACCTGGAATACTGTTCACGTAGATCTGAACTTGTAAAAGATATAGTTACCGCTGAATCACACGTCACTGATCGTACATGAGTTAGCGTTATTTTCATGATTACTGAACAAAATCGATCGCCGAAGTTGAATTTCTGAGAAAAGTAATTGATATTATTGGACACTAATTATCGATTACCAGGCTGACAATGTATTGATCTCCTCCATTTTCTCCCAGTCTTTTATAAACTATACTACAGAGTCAATTTCGTCTGTAAGAAGCGGCGATGGCATTTCAAGTGATTATTTTTCGGATGAATAATCTTGTCATCGACTCTCTTTGTTGGAACCATGGCGTAAGAATGTGAGGAACTTGAATGTTGGAACATTGCCTATTCATGAGACTAATGAAGTCGCTGGTAAAATACAAGTTGCAGGTCCGTGAAACTATTTCCTTCATAACGAGCAAATCACTTTACAGTGTACCAACTTTAATACAATCTCCATCGCCCTTTATAAATACAAATACAGCTAACTTTACCAACTATACACACACACACACACACACACATATATATATATATATATATATATATATATATATATATATCTTTCAAATATGCTCTTCTCTGTTAAGAAATGTGTTTAACAGATGTGTTATTTTAGGTACGGTTATTTTTTCACTAAAACTGATATTCTTGTCTCAAAACAATTATAGAAACTTCTGTGGAAATACAATCTCACTTATTATCAACTACATTTGATAGTCTGTATCGTCCAACACACTAGACAATTCTAAATAATTTTGACTTTCTACCAAAATATATCTATATCATACAGACTTTATACGATACTTTCCAATGCTGTGCGAGAGGCTGATGGCAAAACTGAATGGTTTCACATAGACACAGGAGCGAAACAAGGCTGATGTATGTTACCTTTGTTGTTTGGCATAGCTGTAGATTAAGTCATGGAAAACATTGCCCCCAAAAAACATTTATGCATAAAATTTACAGATTATAACATTCTAGAAGATCTCGGTTTCATATATTACCTGGCTATACTGACTAAAATTTTGAGGAAGCACAGGAAAAGATAGATATATTACCCTACATATCAGAACAGATATGACTCAAAGTAAATGCCTCAAAGGCAAAAGTCATGCATTTTACAAACAAAGCTGATGAACAACTATTACAGAAGGATGAAAGTTTTACTTATGTGAAAATTAAAATCAAACAGGACGGAGATACAACAGAAATGTCCGCTCGTATTGCTTTGATTTTATGTGTCCTTAGCCAACTAATAAACAGTTGGAAATTAAAATCAATGAGCAAAGCTTAAGCGGTTTAACTCTAACGTAATATCAGTGGGAACATATAGTTATGATAATTGGAAAAACATCAGACACTTCAAAATAAACGGAATACTTTTGGACATAAATATTTGAGAAAACTATTGAATATTGGCGAGACGAATTCAAGATCAACAAGATCATAAGAAAAAACTGTTTCTGTTTTTGCTTTTACTAATCGACGTCACTGCACTCCGGGCATATCCATAGGTGCTTAGTATCTCTCGGGTAATGGTGCTGGGTCTGGATGCTGATTGATCCTGTAGCTCGCTGGTTGAACACACTCTTGCTCCGTCCTCTCATGCGCCCTACACCGCTTGAACCTCGCTTAATGTCGACACTTTGCAGCTTTTGGATGGTTGCTTCATCTATTGCAGTATCCTCATCTAATAGGCGGTCATTGATTGATTTCAAAATGTCATTCCTATCCATCACTAACGTGCTCATGGTGGGCCCTTGTGAAGTTAATGTCAGCTCTATCGGTGCCCTGAACCCCAGCATGGCCAGGCCAGTAAATTCATGTCAATCCCTGGAGGTTTGAGGACTCAACAGCTACTATCCACTCGTACCTAAGCCATCCCTTCTGTACCTTCTGAAGTACGGATTGCTCGTCTGTCACGATGACTGACAAGACAAAATACCAATCAACAATATATTTATCTTATTATAAGGGGAAAACGGTAGACATACATCGGACAAGTGCTTGGAATGAACAGCAACATGCGTCAATTACAGGAAGTTTTATGGGATCCAGAGGGCAGCAGAAATAGAGGAAGGCTAGACGAGAATCTTCCAAGAATAATCATCAGAGAGGACTTAATAGTGGGTCTAAACAATGTATAAAAACTTAGAAAAGCAGCGTCACACCATTCAAACAGAGAGCACTTGTGTCTGCTATTTGCGTCGTTTTTGGCGTTCAAAGAGCATAGAGAAGGCGAAATGTTGCTCTTTTATTTTTAATGACTTACCCATCTTCGACGTGACTTTTTCCTCGATCCACCTTTTTTTTAGTGTTCCCACCAATATCGTTTCAATATTCTGTAATTTGCTACTCGCGATTAGAGATAGTAGTTTTTATCGTTGCTTTTCGTTCACTATTTAAACATATCAAATCATCAACCTTTCTAAACCTATTTCTTCAAAAATATTATACTTGTCAAAGTTCAGAGCATTCAATTCATGGACGAAAAATGTATGATCTTTCTCTTGTGTAATTGAAACCTTCATTTATGTATCCTTGCAAATTATTTGTGTTCCATTGTCACCCTAAGGAATGCTTTCCACGGTAAGGACACAGAGTTCACTCTTTGATCTCAACATCATCCAGTGTACCCAGCTATAAATGGGTGTGTGACATTCTAAGGGAAGGCAAGGCAGTGTGGAAGTAAACCTGAAGTCTAATGCGATGAAGTCTCCAACACGTTATCCCCTACTGCAGTTTTTCTACATTCACGGTTTTCTTTACTTAAAAACGAACAAAATTGTTGTTCGGGTAAACTGTAGTCTATTAAAGGTTATAAATGACGGTAGGTCATGTTATTATCTGATTATATCCGAGTTATCGCTATTTGCGTGATTATAAAACAAAATCGGACGTTGTACGTGACTTTCTGAGAAAAGTAATTGATATTATTGAACACTAATCATCAATTACCAGGCCGATAATCTATCACTCTCCCCCATTTCCTACCAATTCTGTTACAGAGTTAATAGCTTCTCTAAGAAGTGAAGATGGCGTTTCATGTGATTATTTTCCAGCTGAATGACTTTGCCATCCACTTTGTTTGTTAGCAGTACATGGCGCAAGAATATAGGGTGGACTTCATCGTCGGAACATTACCTCATCATTAAAATAGTGCTGTCGCTAGCAATCCTCTAGCTGTTTGTCGGTGAAACCATTTGGCTCAAGGTGAACACAGCTGTTTACATATTATCAGCGTTTATATAATATATATCTTCTGTATGGCCCTAGATATACCTTACTACATTATGACAATGGATAAGAAATACTACATTAATGAAATGCCAAGGTAGGAAAAGGAGCCTGCAGCAAAAGGAACAAGTAAATATAAACAAATATTCGGTAAAATGTTTTGAATGGCAAGTCCAGGATCCGTCAAACTGTTATAAATTAACAGGACGTACTAGTAGAGGCTGTGTAAACAAATGTCTGTTGTCTAAGTTATGGGAAGTTGGTTAAAATATGAGCGATAGAGTTTACGGAAACGTACAACTGCCATAACCAGTTAAAAAATAAACTTGTTAAAATGAAAGACCTGCCCATAAGCACATCGGAACTAATAGGACAATATAAACAAGCGAATGCCTTTCTCTACAGATACAGAACGCAAAAGTGAGATTTCAGCCTAGTGGTTGGGAATATTGTCTACAGACCCAGCCTACTAGGTTCTACTCAGATCGTGCTCGGTTTGATAGACTGGGCATGTCGTGGCAGAAAGTCAATGTATGACTGCTTCTTTTAATCGACCCAGCTGTACATGGGTACCTGACACAGTAATAAATTTGTGAACCTCCGCGGGAGCTGCGGAGCTCATATTCTGTTGTCGGCACTTTCAGGAATGAAAGGAGCGGAGAGCTCTATTAGCCAGTTTTCACTTCAAGAATCAAATTTAATTACCACCACAAATAAGGACATAAAGACAGTGGACATTTAGTTCTCAAATAACCTTTAAATAAATCAACTCCTAAAGATCCCCTCAACAGAAACGGAGCCAATTGCAAGAAATAAAACAGACAAGAAATAAAGAAAGCCATAAGCTTTCTGAGTAATAACTTTCAAGAATGATATCATCATCCTCTGGTTGATCAGTCCTAATACTGCTTGTAATGTTGTATGAGCATGTTTCTCCATCTGACTCTATTCTCTGGTTAGTCAGTCCTAAGACCGGTTGTAATGTTGTATGAGCATGTTTCTCCATCTGACTCTATCCTCTGGCTGGTCAGTCCTAAGACCGGTTGTAATGTTGTATGAGCATGTTTCTCCATCTGACTCTATCCTCTGGTTGGTCAGTCCTAAGACCAGTTGTAAGGTTGTCTGAATGTGTCTCTTCATTTGACCATATCCTCTACAGCTTTCTTCAAATCAGCATAAGTGTATACTTTAATGTCTCTGCATGCCTGAGATGTAAAGGTGAGACTTGGTCCCCGCTGCTTCTTCTCCCCTGGATCTTGCCTTCCAGTATCGTCTGTAAAAGATTTTCATGTCGCATGTGTGTCCCAGCCAAATCAATTTTCGTGTTTGTAACTTTTGAATAATGTGTCCTTGTGTGTCTGCTTCGTTGAGAACACAAAGTAATTTAATCTTCTTTCTGTCCAACTTGATCATTCTATGGTAGCACAACAATTTTTATCCTTCGTCACTTGAGTCTACCTTTTAGTTCCATATAGTGCAGTTATTGTATAAGTAGTGATTATTCGTTTTCTCAGTGTCATCTGTATATTCTTTGAGGCCAGCATTTTCTGTTTTTATCTGAATGTATTTTTTGCTAACGCAATCCTTATCTGAACTTTTTCGTATTATAGAATGTCAATTACAAATTAGATATATCTTTAAAATATATTGAGAAATGTATTCAACAGTTGTGCTGTAGTACTTCTGGAGTATTGTTCAGTTAAAATGGATAATCTTGTCGTATGTCTAAAGCCGATATTACAGTTTTAATGATTTCAACATCCTCGTCACGATCACTTCACTTCTTCTTTACATCTTTGTTGAAGAGTTCTTACTAATTTCGTTTCAATAATTATTCTCATCAATCATTTACAGTTTAAGATAGGAGGTATCGAGGGTTGTTGTAATGGAGAAGTAAAACGATACCATCTCAAGAAATAAACAATGGAATCCCGAAAGTTTCATGCTTCGCCTGATCTCAATATTATTGAGATGGGCATCTTGTCCTTTTGGAGACGAATAATATTTCAGAGGTCCCATGTACACACAGTGTACGTAAAAGAACCGTTAGTAGTTGATTATCTCACGAATTTTCTACCGAATAGAATATACTTTTTACCCCGACTGCAGCCAACAATCTTCTCTTTAAGATGTTCAGCTGTCAAGCGTTCTATTACTCGCACTGCGTGAAAGCCAAGAGTAGGCGGTCCGGACATCACGCAAAGACACACTAAGTCAATATTCACCTTTTTGCCTGCACACTCGATTGTAAGTATATATATAAAAAAAGGACACCTTAACCTCAGGGCTAGAAGAGGAGCCACTAAATGAGAGAAAAGAGGTGGTGGAATTTGTATGTATTGCTTTTTTCATAAACTATTGAAATAACCAAAATTCAACCTTTCCAAACTCATTTTCTTTATATAATTAACGCTCTGCAAGAAGAAGAAGAAGAAGTTGATGATGAAGAAGAAGAATAAGAAGAAGAAAAAGAAAAAAAAAGAAGAGTGAAGGTAGAAAGATAACCACATCTAATGAATAGGCTGCGGTATGGTAAAATGAAGTCTCTCTAACACTTGCGCCCCGACATCAGTGTCTACAACATGACTACTTGTGCCTTTGCTTTTACCTCAAAGACTGCGTCCGATTTCGGGATCACTATTTCTCTTTTAATTGTTTAAAAACGTGCCATGCTGTTATTCAAACAGGCCTTCAGTGTTATCAAAGGCTATAGTTAACGCTGGATCAAGCGTAACTAGTTACACTTGAGTTGCTGCTCTTTACGTGATTACTGAACGACATCGATCGTTGTAGTTGAATTTCTATGAAAAGTAATATTATTGAACACCAATTATCGATCACCAGGCTGATAATGTATTGCTCTCCCCCATTTCCTCCCAGTCTTTCATCAATGCTATTATACAGTCAATAGCGACTGAAAGAAACGGAGATGACGTTTCAAGGGATTATTTTTAGCTGAATGACCTCGGTCATCGACTTTCTTTGTTAGAACGATATGACGCAAGAATATATGATGTACTTAAATGATGGACATTACCTCTTCAATAGAATAGTGGTATCACTGATAAGTGATAAGTTGCTTGCATGGGAAAGTATTTCCCTCCAGGCGAGCCAGCCATCTTTCATGACATAAGTATTCATACGCGATTGTACAAGCACAGGCAAAGCTAACATTTCACGTTGTGGATTCCAAGTGTGTGCCTTTCTTGGAAAGAAAGAAGAACACATATTTGTCCTAACTATCGTAATATACAATACAACTGAGTTGGAGGGTGCAAGCCTGATGGCCTGGTATCTTCATAATATAAAATAATGTAGTGCTGAATCCATCTCTACAGATTCCGCCTCCGTAGATTCCACCTCTACATTATCCATATCTACAGAATTCACCTCTACATAATCCACTCCTACAGAAACCCCCTCTATAGAAACCACCTCTTCAGAATCCACCTCTACACAAAAAATCTCTGTAGTAACCACTACATAATCCACATCTGCAGAATCCACTTCCACATTATCTATTTCTATAGAAAACCCCTCTACAAAAATCATCTCAACACAAACCATCTTTACACATTACACCTCCACAGAATCCACCTCTATAAAGTTCATCTCTACAGAAACCATCTCTACAGAATTTGTCTCTACAAAATCCATCTCCTACAAAATCTACAGAATCTACCCCACACAGAATTCACGTCCACAAAATCCACCTTTATAGAGTCCACCTATTCAGAATCTATCCTTACAGAATCTACTTCTACAGAAACCACCTCTCTGTAGACTTTAACAGATCTGACTTAAGTGATGCGCATACTTGCTTGTTGTCAAACTATTAAGCGAGTGTAAGTGCAACAGAGTGGATAGAGCGTATGTTGTTTTTTTTTACAAGCTGAAGGTGCCGGTTTAGCTTCACACCTTCCCAGCTGTTAACCGGCGTCTAGTTTTCTGTTTGAGAAAGCGAAGCAGTTATGAAATAATCTGGTCACCCCCGTGCTACCCCGAGTGATCCTTTGGGATCTTTTTGTATGACAAAGACAAGAATAGCACCACTGCTCCGCAGAGACATGTTGTAAGGGACGACCAACTGTGTGACATGACATCATAACACCGGCCATGGTTAAATGGTTTGTTAAGATCAGCATAGATGGCGGCTAACAGGCTGTGTCTACTTTGCTCTAGTGTTTGAGTCCATCTTAATAGACTCTAAGAACGGATAATTACCCTCCGAGAAACTGGTTGTATACAGACTCTGCAGTCTTCCAAAGACGTTAAGTTATCGACAGCTGATAAAGATCCTCAGAAATCACAAAAACTGCAAATTGGAGGACCTGTCCGAGTCACTTATAATTACCATCTAAAATATTTCAGCAAGGTGTGAACCGGTAAAATGCATGTAAGATATTACGTAAACAGGGAAGCAGATAGACTAGTCAAAAAGGAAAGAGACAAAACCCAAATTGGAGAAAGAGCAACATTTGAAGAATGATGTTATAAACAGTAACTGCAAAGACAAATAGCAAAGAGAAAACCCATAATCTGGTAAGGCTGAACCATGCTACTTCTGTCCAAGAAGAGATCAAGTCTCTACAACAAGTCTGACTACAACAGACTGCTGCAGACATACAAACAATTCATCGGTTCAGCACATTAAAAATTCTGCACACATCCATGTGCCAATGTGGGGAGAACGAACGAAAGGGGGAACATGTTCGGCAGGTCTGCCGGCTCCATTAGAGAAGCAGAGTGACTACATGGTCAACCTCAATTCAATCGCGATAAACTAACTGTATGGCGATGAGAAAAGTCTGAGAAGAGTTTATGAGAGAAATAGATACGATTATTTGAGAGTGAACGACGACGAAGAATAATGAAAACTGAGACCTAGTAACATTAGGTCTCTAACACGACATCCCTGCCGACAGTGTTTTCTATAAGACTACATTTGCTTTAAGTAAGAAAGAACGGTCCCTAACCCGATGTGTAGTCTATGCTCTGTTCTCGGCAGATGGATGAGTCAGCTTATTACAAGTGTATTTCTTCTTCTTCTTCGAAGAGGGAATGCTAACCCCGTACTAAAAAAATGCTTGCTGAAGTCGGATGTGTTGGACCGAAAGGTGCAAATATCGCAGCCAAGCTGTAAACTACATTCTGCTACTTACCCTTTCAGGGTTTGGTAGTGGGAGATTGAGAACGAAGAAGAAGAAGAAGAAGAAGAAGAAGAAGAAGAAGAAGAAGAAGAAGAAGAAGAAGAAGAAGATAATGTGAGAGAATTGTACAATTTGAGTACACGTGTAATTAGAATAACTGATGGAATCACACATGCTATTGAGATAACCACAGGAGTACAATATGGATATGTGCTTTGACAATTGCTGTTCAACATTTACATGAACAAAATAACAACCAGTCCAGCTTAATTGCATTACCAAAATTTAAATTCATAAAGGATTGAGAAGAACCCAACTCAACACTATTCTTTCCAGACGAGTAAAGCCTAATATGTAAAGTTACCGATATACTTAACAATTATACAACTGCACTTGACACAATCTATGGAAGACACATTTAAGATTAGCATACAATACGGAGACTTTGAAGATTAGCAGATCACCAGGTCCTTCTTCTTCTTCTTCTTCATCGTACGCAGTCAGACA
The DNA here is from genome assembly GCA_036924085.1 of Ariolimax columbianus. Classification (NCBI taxonomy): domain Eukaryota; kingdom Metazoa; phylum Mollusca; class Gastropoda; order Stylommatophora; family Arionidae; genus Ariolimax; species Ariolimax columbianus. Next base: position 121,651,977 of record JAVGWX010000001.1, read on the forward strand.
GTAACCATTATTTTTTCGAAAAAAGCAGCGGTCATCCTGAGGCTGTCGACACTGCCATAGAGCTTGTCTAGTGTTGCCACTGGTGATGTCCACATCTGCTCTATCTGATCCTCGTATGTCGGGCAGTTTTTCAGCAAATGCTCAGCGGTCATTTTCCCGGTACCACACGGGCATTCGTCGGTGCCACTTATCTTCAATTTGTTGAATAGGTGGTACCTCAGTCTATTGTGGACAAGTGTGTTTGAGAGTAAGTGCTGGTCTGGGTGTGAAGTATTAGACACATCCCAACTTGTTTATGAGGTGGGACAGTCAGTTCCCTTACTTAGCCATAATCTAGGTACTCATTTACAGCTAGATCGACTGAAAAGTACACGTAGTGAGAGATCAACCCTGTTAACGTACATGTAGCGGGACTTCAACCCTGTTAACGTACATGTAGCGGGACTTCAAACCCGTTGACATACATTTAGCAGGAGTTCAACCCTGTGCATTTGTCGTGAAAAGCTAGTTCTTTTCCAATACGCTAATCAGATTCTCACTTACGGTGTTTCATCTTAAATTTCAATAAAACACGAATCCAACTCCTAGACTTTGCTTCGTTATCAGACTGAATTATTCTGGTGCATACAAATTAGCATCAATAATAAATAAGTGAAAGGTTACGGTTCCACTAGGAGAGGGTTGAGGCCTGTTGGGCGAGAAACTGCCCACAACACATCACTCACGTGATAATATAGTGGGATGTGGTGCTCGTATGACCTCTTAAGTTACGAGAGAAACGAAGATGAAGAACATATAAGGGGCGTGTTAGCTTACAGCTTCATACAAAACGGTGCCAAATCCTGTTAACATGCGATGGAATACGAGTGTCGACTTAAGATCTTTAGTGATCAGAAGCTAGTAGGTTTCCTGGTATTACATGACACGAAAAGGGCGAGTGTACATTAGCAAGGCCTAGCTGGACAGGTTCTAACAAACAATGTGTCAATGATGACAGCTATAAAGTATACAGTAATACCATATATAATGTGGATTCTGTGGACTTGGATTCTATGTTTGGTAGATTCTGTATAAGTGGATTTTGCAGGTATAGATTCATGATCATGTTCGTGTAGGCTGATAGATAAAGGAATGTAATTCAGAGACAAGGGTCTATCAATCGAAGAGTTTGAAAAAAATAGAGGAAGATATTACTGACAAGCTTAAGAACATTGTCACAGCACAATCAATGGTTTAACCAATTTTCATTACTGTGATTATTCAAATTGTTGAAGTCCACACAGACTTATAAAACAGAAAAAAAAAGATTTTTTTTTTAAACCACGTTTTTCGGTAGCATGTCCTTTGCAGAACGCCACTTCTTAAAACTGCCAACATCTTTTACTGTCATAAGTTTCTTGGCGGATAGATTGACATTATGTTACGAACGTGGAGAGGCGATCGTACCAAGAAAAACTACCTGTCGGTCAAACTGGTCACGGCGAGTTTTGTAACTGGTGCGTTGGGATTGTGAAACCAAGCGAGATTCGCACTAAAGCCGCGCTGAATCCAGCCTTATTTCGGTACAAGTTTTTATTTACCCTAAGACATGTTTTGGGGTTTTTTATTTGTTTTGTTTCTTTTTGTCTGTTTTGTTTGTTTGTTTGGTTTTTTTTTTTGGTTTTTTTTTTGTTGTTTTTTTCTAGGGGAAGAGATGAAGGGACCATAGGGATTAAATTTGTATAGATTAACATATCGCCCTAGCAGAGGTTATGAACACAATTCATGTTCTCTTGGTTATGGAGAAGTTGGTTTAAATATGAGTAATAAAAGTACACACAAACTAACAACGGTCATAACAGTATAAATAAAAGCTCGCAAATAGACGTGCTCGCATACTGACAACTGTCATGTCAGGTTAAATAAAAGCTCTTAAATAGACGAATACGCAAACTGACAACTGTCATGATAGAATAAATCAAAGGTTGTAAATAGACTTCCACGAAAGCTGACAAATGTCCTGTCAGGTTAAATAACAGCTTTTAAATAGACTTCCACGAAAGCTGATAAATGTCATTTCAGGGGAAATAAAAGCTTGTAATAAAGGCCACGTGTGTCGACATACATTGCACATGTCAGGTTTATATTTTCCGCTTGATTGTACAAAACTATGCCCTACTTAGGTTTTGAACACATGACCTCGTGGTCAGAAGACCAACACCCAAACTCCTCAAGCAACCGCCGTTTCCCCATTGATAAATGCGTATATAATTTAAGAATTGATATTCTTTCACATTGAGTTTTCTTCAGCCTTTATCTACGTACTTATCACGGAGAAACCGATGAAATAATTATCGATCTTCATGTTAACAAATCAATAAATCAATCACCATCGCTTTTTTCAAGGCATAGATCATTTTCACTTTCTCTTCTCGGAGTGTTTCTTAGACTACCTCTCTTCCTCTCTTCTCCTAAGGATTCCATGTTAGGGCCTGACTACCTACGTTTAATGGTGCTTTCCGTAGCGTGTGTCCTTTCCAATTGCCTAATGTTAATTGTATGTGTTCTCTCAATCAATTTTCATTAATGTTATTGTCAGAATGAAAATGTATTACAATATCGAATCGAAATGCTATTAACACATATGTCACAAAAATATGCATACAGCGAATAACCTTTTGGCGTTCTGCCTAGTCAGTCATGGCTGAAAGGGGCTACTAATGCGCATTGACATACGGGGGCTGTTCGGTCTCTGGCCACAACTGCGAACAAAGCTTAAACAACGACGATTCTGTGTTATCAATCATGATCCTTCTCCAAACCCCTAGGGGATCCCTCGTTGAACCTTTAGAGACCTTTCGTGGAACGAACAAAAATCCATCAATGATCCCTAAATATCCCTTGCCTAACACATTGGGATCCTTCGCGAAATCCCTAAAGATCAATCGTTGAACCCAACCTTAGTGTTACGCGAAACACAGCTTTAGAAAGCCTGGTTTAATCAAGGATGTGTCTTTCCTTAAAGATCACCCGTTGAACCCAACCTTAGTGTTACACGAAACACAGCTTCAGAAAGCCTGGTTTAATCAAAGATGTGCCTTTCCTTAAATACTACACGGTGTCAGCTCTTTAACTTTATATTGCCGAAGTCTTTCAACGAAGGAAGCTATAAATTTAATTGTGCCCTGTTTGAAGTGTCCCAGGACACATGAAAGAAGCACACGGCAAAAGATTCCGAATCAATTCTCCGAGACCACCATCAAAGTCTAACTTAAGCCTACGTGGGCACTATAAATGACAAATTTCCTAGTTCATCACCAAGTACAGTTAGTAAAATTCATTCCTGTCTCAGATTTGATTTCTCCAGCGACGGTACTAACATTAGTTGTAATGGAAACTGGATCATCGTTAGCTGTATTTGGGAGATTTATTTCCCAAGCTCAGCATAAAAATGCAACTGTATCTATTATTTTGTGTGGGACATTCTTTGATTATTTCTCCAAATTGTAGTAAGCGTTTGCTCTTAGATTTTGTGAATTATCAGACGAATTTGTTAAATATAATTTCAGTGGTAAAACTGAAGTCAAAGTGGTGGAAATGTTATGCAGAGTAATACAACAGGAGGCAAAACTGAAGTGAAACTGGTATACATTTTATGCAGAGCAATGCAACAGGAGGCAAAACTGTGTTTCAGGGTATCCCCACGGTTAGGAAGTGTTTCAAGTCATTGAACGTCTTTACACTTTAGAGGGAAGGGCTAGTTGGTGGGAATAGAAAGGAGAGGGGCAGACCTTCTTGAGTCCCGTTTCCAAAGTGTCATCAGCTTGATGCTGGATTGTTTGTTGTTTTCCTCTGCCACAATCTGAGATTGATTCCATCACCTTCTTGTTGCCAGGCCGGTGTCGACCGGTTCGTCCACTGTGAGACGATTATGAAACAATGATTTGAGTTGTCAATAAACTTGATGCGTACAGAAGATTTCGATAAAGTATAAGATCATAAACGAAGAACTTCTACATCAAACTTTATTTCAGGACGTTGTTTAAGCAACGAAGACAGACCCGGCTGGAGGCAGGCTTCGTTGTTGGTCTGCAGGCAGGGGAAGACAGGATGCGTCATGATCCAGACTACAAACGGTTGCGGCGTAAGCTAGGGCAGCAACTGACTGTCCCCTCTCTAGCGTTAAGTCCATTGTCTCTCGAGACTGACAGGATGCCAAGCAATCAATCAGGAGGCAGCGATATCACGCGCAAACATCGCAGGGTTGTACATTTAGAACGCATACCTTACAACAGATGGACACATAGAACAACGTTTTAGTGGTCAAATGCATGTACACGTAAATTAGGCCGCTCACCTATGCAATGGCGGAATGGACTGACCAAAGACCTAGATCTGCATTGGTAAAGGTAAAAGTAAAGATGGGTCCCATGGCAAAAATTGCTGTCAGGGATGAAGATAACTCTTCATGGACTAAGTCACAGTCTATGTGAAGTGGGGTGGCCAGTTTTCTTCCTTGCTGTTTATACCTACCCAAACTCACACGTAAGGTACCCATTTACAGCTGGGTCGACTTGAGAAGTGGTCGTATCAGGAGCGAAGCACACCCGGATTTGTATCTTCTGTCCGTCCGTGATCAGTGTAATCTCAGTCTTAGCAAGCTAGCTCACTGTCGACTAGGCTACACGCTTTAGTACAGCACTGCAAAAGCTCGGGTCGTATACAGAACATTGTTGGCCTCCTTGCATACAACATATTTCCGGACTAACGCCGAAGATATTGTGTGATAAACTTGACCCTAGATTACATTGTCCATTATGATTGTTTAACAACCTGCATGATGCATCTCCATCTGTTTCCCCAAGTACTTTCAATTATCTTAATCCTGACTACCCTTGCAAGCTTAATTTCTTTAGTAAGTCGTGCACGCATGAAGCTACGAATCCTCTTGTATCTACTTGTACAGTTTCGACTTTTGTGACAATGCCATGTGTCAGTGACATTGTCATGTACGTCAGATGTGTGTGGAAGACAGTGTCATGTGTGCAATATATTATGTGAAATGGCATGTATAAAGAATATGAGTTATAACTTACAGCTTAGACACTATGAGCTGAAGTTTGCTGAGACATTAATAATTAATAGAATATTGTTGCAGAGGTGGGACAGTTCAGTCAGAGGCCAGACACAGTGGACATTCTTTGTCAGGGACGGTCTATTAGGGAGGGGGGGTAGGGGCTGTCCAGGAACGAGATTAGTTAGATGGACAGCTTTATTTTTAGTTATATAGAAACTGAAACGCTAGTCCGTTCAGGTACAACATACTGACCAGGATGTCGTGCATTGGTCAGGCGCAATACACTGACCAGGACCACTATCTCAATTCCATGTTGCGTTCCCTGTAAGCAAATTGTTTTCAAGGCAGTCTGACTGACGAAATGTGAATCGACGTGATCCCCGTTGGTATGAGCGTTACGCAGATGAAACCAAGCATAGCAGAATCGCATGGAGGACAGCAGTCCACCTTCATCGGTATACTCGGGATGTTAGGAAGGCTACTATAACCCATCACGTAACGCCTTTTCCATGGTATACACAAGAGTAAACTTACTCATTGTGGACATTAAACAACATCAACTTTTAGTTATTATCGACGGGCAGGCGATAGTCTACAAGTCTACACGAGTAGGATGGTTGTTTAAGGTGGTAGTCGCTAAGGGATAGGGGTAGAGCTAGAGTATCGCCAAAGTTTTATATGCTAGTTATCGCCAGAATTTAGTAGGACTTAGATACGCCCATTACCTCAGTAGCTAGAGACACCAGCAAGTGGGTAGTCGATTTAAGACATATATTATGGGGAGGAAAACTAACGTCTGGTCAGACACAACATACTGATCTGACATGTTATTCAAAGTCAGGTGAAATATACTAGCAAGACCCACCACCTCGACTTCCACCAGGTTCTCCCTAGAAACGGATTGTTCTTTTTTACAGTCGGCTAACGAGTTGGGGATCGACGTGATCCCCGTAGTAGTGATCGACACGCAGATTAAGTCAAGCATAGCACAGCCACCCTGAAAGAACCCGGTCCACCTCAATCAGCACGCTCGGGATGTAAGGAAAGCTACTGCAACCCGCCACTAAACGTTCTTTTCAGGGCGCGAAAACAATACCCATTGTGGGTATTCACAACAACAACATCGACATATGAATTGATGAATGGCTGTCACGTTGAGATTGACAGGATGACAAGATAGCCAGAGAAGTTAATAGTTGCTCCAGAAAAGAGGAATTTTGACCGATTGATAGGCGAAGCAGGCCGAACAGTGATTAGAGCGGCTCGCGGTCAACATGATTTTGACAGAAGTACCTCGTGACGGTAAGCGATGTTACATAGAGAGAAGCATGCTAAAGGGTAAGAAGGACACCTAAAGAGTGATATCGTAGACGGTCTAAACAACGGTTCATGTCTGATTGTACTAAACAAAGTGAAAGTGGGACACCGAAATGAGCAGTCTCATTGACTCTCTCGAACGTTGTCCGAGCGAAATTAGTCAGCAGGGTTGGGCAGAGACCCTTGACAACAGTCATGAACATAGATTGTACAATAAAGGTGTAAAAGAGATACCTAAAGAGCGGTTCCGCAGACTGTCTCGATAGCTGCTCACGTCAGGTTGTACGAAACGTTGTTTGTATCAAATTATAGCCACTTGATCGATAGTGAGGTGTACCATAGACTCCTTAGGGAGCAAACTCACAAAGCCCGTTTGCGAGATTTGCTGTCCACAGCAGGGTCCAGAGCTTAGGGAAGTTGTAGATTGTCGGAGACCAGCCACATTGCCCGATGATGAAGGGCACTACAAGACCCCAAGATAGTTAGATTACCAATTAAAAGCTAGATGCATATAGTTAATTAGTAATTGAAGCGGATAGTGATAGACAAACGAACATAGTGTAGTTTCCGAGATTACACCAAGCTAACTGATCTCTAAATAATAATGAAATACAGATAAGTAATAATGTTGTAAATGATTAGAAATAAAATTAATGAATTACCTTGTTTTGTATACTAAAAACGTTTTAGTGTTGTCTATGTAATGAAAAGAAAAATTGAGCTGAAAGGGAGATAGGCCGCTTTAAGACAGAGCAAGCTGAGTGTGAGAAAGTGAATCTGCCAGATATGAATCTGAGAAGAAAGGATGTTACGTGATGTTAAATTGGTTCATGTTACGTGTACTGTTACATAGGGACAGTGGAGTATTCAAGCGTTTGATCGAGAATCAACTTCATGTCCTCTTTTGTGATCCGTGAAACAGTCTAGTCACAGTAGTCTGGCCGGCGAGGAGTGGGTTCTAATAGCGGTAAGCTCACAGAGGAGCCTCGCATTGCACTACAGTCAGGAGGACACCCGGTTGATCTTTTCACGTAGGCATCGGGATGTAATAAATTCGACTGCAACCCACTACTAAAGACTCGTCATCAAGAGTTAGCTTAACTCACCACAAGTAACTTTCTCAGCTCAGCCCAAATAGCATCCATCAACAGCTCAGCACCCGTAGCTTCCAACAACAGCTCAGCACCTGTAGCTTCCAACAACAACTCAGCTCAAGTAGCTTCTATCAACAGCTCAGCACATGTAGCTTCCATCAACAGCTCAGCACATGTAGCTTCCATCAACAGCTCAGTTCAAGTAGCTTCCATCAACAACTCAGCTCAAGTAGCTTCCATCAACAGAATCGAATCCCATGTACCTAAACTTTTTAACAAGACGACTTTGTTTTTTCCGTATTGAAACTATATGGCTCATCTAATTTACATTCAAATGGTACAGTTAACGTGAGTAGTTTTACTAAAAGGTAAAGGAATTCCTCCAGTCGATTTAAATGTTGGTTAGGAACGAAGTGTTAGAAACTTCAGTATACTAAACCTCAGCTTGTGAGTTGGGGTGGCCATGTTCCTTCCTCACTGCCATTTCCTTCCCTAACTGTAAGTCAGGTACCCATTTTTACAGCTAGGTTAACTGGTGCTGCCGGTAGTGGAAGTTGAACCCCGTACCTTTTCCATGAAAAGCGAGCGCTAATTAGCTGTTCAAGACATTTAGTAAGTGCAGAGTAGTGTTACTACGTCTCAGTCAAATGGTACAGTTAACGTGGAGTAGTTTTACTACGTCTCATTTGCTTTGCCAGTTTTTGCCTGTTTTATTTTCAATTAAGTGAACATTTGTAGTAAAGACACACGAATACAAGTCAAATACAAAGAAGGCACAGAAAAAGTATTGGCGAGTTAAGGGATACAAGCTGGCTAAATATGGATTGTCTCAGATTACAGATATTTTACAGATTAATCTTGACCCCCAGCTTGCGCGTGTCCTGGATCCAGTAGACGTAATTATACTGCCCACCAGTTGCCAAAGGGACGTGACTAAGAGTAGAATTGTCTGCTAGGATAGTTGGCCAGTTATCAGCTGAGTGATGTTTCATCAGAATTCATCAGTTCCACGTTTTGTGGTTTACTTAGTTTATCATGTTACCTTGACATCGTCTATGGCAAGAAATGGGGAAAACGATCGTTCCTAAGATCCGTAACTAGAATGATTAGCTGATTTACTGACAGTTCTCAGTCCGGGGAGAAAGGAATGAGAAAAAAAAACTAGGTAATTTGCACTCGCCCCTTAAGAGAATAATTACATTTTGCGGTTTGTCCTTGTGAAGACTACATCAAAGCCCCTAGATACGTATTATGCCCCAAGTCTACATAATTGTATCTCGTACACTGCTCGCCCTAAACTATTTCAAAACTTGCTCCTGTATTCACAGATGTTATGAAAATAGCTACTTGATAACAGCTTCTTGAGCACCGAGACTGACGTATATTCTGTTGTTTTCGACAATTGGAGGAAACAATTGGAAAACAAAAGTGTCGGTCAACTAAAAATAAAATTTTAATTTTCATTCATAAAAGACGTACATCGTACAACTGTCCGTAATTTGTCATCAGGAGGTTCATTCGGGTATATGAATTGTCTGATACCAGATAGTCAAATGTTGTTTAACCTCACTTCGGTCTTCTGCTTTGAAGACCGTGATAAATCAACGGTTTTACTCAGGCTATCTCTCTACGTCATTTGTGTTCGTCCGCGTGGGCAAAACAATTTGTAGGGCCACCAGGACGTCATTTTTCCTGTCCATCAGTTTCCATACATACGCACCACGTGTCTATCCATTTGCATTTTTCCATACATACGCACCACGTGTCCATCCATTTGTATTTGTCCATACATACGCACCACGTGTTCACCCATTTGCATTTTTCCATATATACGCACCACGTGTCCATCCATTTGCATTTTCCCATACATACGCACCACGTGTCCATCCATTTGCATTTTCCTAATAGTGCAGTAGCTATAACCTCATTGAGGTGGCTTGACGCCTGATTTCTGTGTTGTGAACTCGGTCCAGGGGAAGGCGTAGCCTAGTGGTTAAGTGGCACGGCTCAGAAGCAAAAGATGCTGGGTTCGATCCCCATTACAGCACCGGCCGTTACCCCGGGGAAGCAAACCCTTAGAAAATGCAGGAGGAAGCAGACCCTTACATAAAATGAATGCCGAAGTCGGATGCACTGGGCCGACAGGCGCAAAATAAAAACAGCAGTGCAACGCACTCCGCCTTGGGGAATAGAGAAATAAGGCGAACGCATAAACAAACATTTGTTACCCCATTTTTAAAAATTAAAAGAAATCGGTCCGTTAGAGACTAAATGTTCTTCGCTCCATTGTCCTATGAGCAGCTTGGAGCTTCTCTGAATCTGCTCTTCAGAGGCTCAATACCTCCTAGCTATATAAATGGCTGGAAAGTCATATTGCTCGGGGTATAAGCTCTTGCATTTATTATTATATATTTTGCTATTATTAAATGGTCCGTATAATTTTTGTTGAAAATGATTGGTATACAGTTTCTTCGTCTTGCTCGTTTGTTCTGTCGCTACCAAGCTCTGGATGGGACTTTGCAAGTAGCATAATTTAGTCCGGAGAACGGGATGCGTTGTGTGGTACTTTACAGCTTGCCTGCACCTTTCGGTACGGCACATCTTACTCCAGCGTGGCATTTGGGACCCGATTTAGCCTTCTCTCTTCGATCCCTACCCTTTAGCCAGTCTACCCTGTTATAACCTATCTAGGATCACCACGTGGAGGTGGAGAAGGGTCTTAGCAACTCTGGGTGGAAGACCCTGACGCTACCAGTCCCCTTTGCGTAGCTGACCGGTTCAGCTCATGCATTGCCCATCTTTATTAGTATAGAACGCATGTGCACATAGGAGGCATGTTCAAATGAAACCGGACCAAACTGTAACAAGTGAACATTCGTACGATGCGCATGATGACGTCACTTTTGGTGTAAACAGCACATACCAACCGTCTAGTTTGCAAAATTTCGAAGACAATAGTGAAGAACTGGACAACAATGTTGAAAGAAGAACGTGAGTTGATGAAAGATCTTACGAGATCAGGCCAGGCGCATATTGTTGCGTTAACTCACGTCCTTCTATAAACATCGTTGTCCAGTTCTTCATTGTTGTCTTCTACACTTTTGTCACCATACACTGTCTGCGCTCGGCGATGAATGTCAACTGGTCGACATCCATCAGCTATTAGAAACCGATTCACCGTTCGCTAATCAACTCTGGACGGATTCCATATCACACCCGCCATGTTTTCAACGGTCTGCTGAGGAAACTATGAGTTGGAGGATAATGAAATTCTTCAATCTTGACGGTTGGTATGTACTGTTTACACCTGAAATGACGTCAACATGCGCATCGTACGTATGTTCACTTGGTGCAGTTAGGTCCAGTTTCATTTGAACATGACTCGTATTTATTTGCATCACTGACACGAACATTACGACTTATACGCGATCTGTAATAGCTGATATGATAGCTCATTAGTAATAACATTATATAAAAGATGGTCTCCATTGAACTAGGTTTATACCCGATTAGTAAAAGTTTGACATGGTGAAAGTTAGGGCAATGATAAACGTTTTTAAGCAGAGTTGATCTAAACATCCAAACTCGTCTATATTAGGACAGAGGACGCAGTACCGCATAGGTGATTTCCTAGGTTAGACTTTCCGACTCATAGCTGATTTCCTGAGTTAGAGTTTCCGACTTATAGGTTATTTTCTGAGTTAGAGTTTCCGATTCATAGCTGATTTCCAGAGTTAGAGTTTCCGACTCATAGCTGATATTCTAAGTTGTTTCCGACTCATAGCTGACTTCTTGTGTCAGGATCATCGAACCAGAGCTGCACAAGAGCATATTCCCCATCCAAATGGCTCGTCTGTAAACAGACTGCTTTCGTACAGCCTGGCTGAGAGAATGAGGATGGATGGCACCAAATATGTGTCGTAACTGAAACCGTAAGTGCAGGGCCGAAATGCGCAGATATCGCAGCCTCGCTGTAATCTACGACATGACGTAACAGAGCATCCTTTTCAAGATGAACCACGAAGCAGAAAATGACGAAAATCTTTATTGCAGCGATGCGCATGTGTACTAGACGAGCGGAATTCATTTCCAGACTGTCTTTTGCTGGTCTGTTTTTCTTTTTTGTTTGGTGTTCGTTTTCGGAGTAAAAACTAATATTTGTTTTTGCGATTAACGTCGCTACTTTGCTGGTATAGTAAACAGGAAGTAAGTAAATATTGCAATGCAAGAATAGAGAAATGAAAAGATGTTTGGAGAAGCATCTGATATGGGAGAGACAGAAGAAAAGAATTGAATAATAAAAAGCAATATGGCGAAGTATACGGGAAAAACATTAGCGAAAGAAGTTATAGAAGTAGTATAATATTTTATTCTAATGAGTTATGTATTGACTTAAAAAATGGTAAACAAAATAACCGTCGGAACAAACAAAGCTGTTTTCCAAAAGAAAATATAGGTGGAGTAATAATACTTCGTACATTGTCCTGGATGTCAAGCCTCCGCTTGTGATGATCAGACTTGTACGTCTGATAATCTGCGTACTTCAGTCAAAATGGGGTGTGTTTTACACAGTGACATACTATGAGTAATGCAGACATGATGCACTCTAACTCCTTCCTATATACTTTCATTTATTATAAATGTCCATAATAATGTTTTAGCTGGCAAGATTGTTTGTTTCAGCATCAACTACCGCTCTCATCCGATCAGAGTATAAGTAAATGTATAAATTGTGTAAAATCTATGTAAATGTGTAACATTTGCATAAATGTGTAAAATCTGCAAAAATGTGTCAAATGTACATAAATGTGTAAAGTGTATATACATGTGTAAAATGTACGTAAATGTGTAAAATGTTAAAAATGTGTAAAATGTACATGCATGTGTAAAATGTACATAAATGTGTAAAATTACATAATGTGTAAAATGTACATAATGTGTAAAATATACATACATGAGTAAAATGTACATGAATGTGTAAAAAGTGTATAAATGTACCAAACGTGTCAAGTGAGAACAAGGTGATGAGCAGCGCATGTGTTGACCCAAAATTGACTGCTTTCCGTCAGGATCAACGAACCAGCACTGCCAAGACTCTTCTACACCTCCACGCGGTGATCCTGGATAATATGATGCAACGTAGCAATCTGGCTGAGGTGATTGGATGGGAGGTTTTCCGTTATGGAAACGTGTTAAGCAATCGAAGTTACAGTAACTGAGGTAAACCTTATTTCGTTTACAGAGAAGTCGGTGAGGATGTACCCCAAAATACCTGGGAAGTCAGACGTGTTGGACCGAAAGGTGCAAATATCGCAGTCAAGCTGTAAACTACAACACAGCGTATTCCGTTCTCCTGACATCCTGTTACTTGCAAAGACCTCTTTAAGGGTTTGGAATCGGGAGTTTGAGAACGAACGATAAACAGGAATAAGAAAAATGTGTAAAATATGTATACATTTGTAAAATGTGTATAAATGTGTGTAAATATGTATACATGTTTATTATTGTTTATAAATTCGTATAAATGTTTATTATTGATTATAAATGTGTATACATGTGTATAAATGTGTATTATAGTTTATAAATGTGTATAGATGTGTATAAATGTGTATAAATGTGTATATAAATGTGAATAAATGTCTATTATTTTTTTATAAATGTGTATACATTTGTATAAATGTGCACAAATGTGTATACATTTGTATAAATGTGTAAAAATGTTTATAAATTTGTATAAATGTGTATTATTGTTATTAAATTTGTATAATTGGGTATAAATGTGTATTATTGTTTATAAATGTGCATTATTGTTAAAAATGTGTATAAATGTGTATTATTGTGTATTATTGTTTATAAATGTGTATAAATCAGAGGCGATATAAAACACTAACAACGACGTATTGATTCAAACATAAAAAAATGTGAATCAGATTGTACATTAGGACAAACATAAAAGAAACGCAAGTTACAAGCTAAAGGTCTTCATCTCACACGAAAAACAACACAAATGAAAATAAGTAACAAATCTTAACGATACAGATGTTAGCGGATAAAGAAGACATCTGCTTATCCTGACATGAGTTACATCATGCGTGAGTGACATGAACAAAGACAATTGACAGAAAGAAACGAGAACAACCTAAGCAGCTGTCCCAAGCTTTTTACGGTATTATCGACGAATAGTAGAATGGAGACTGCACTCGTGGCCACGTCATTCTCAGTGGCCTTCCTGATTTGAAAGAAAGCATTAGAAACAACACGGCGTATGTTATGATATTGTAATGAAAGTGTGAATACCCTGTGTCCCAGGAGATGAAGACACAACAAACAATATGAAACGTCATCTAGTTACAACAGCAGAACAAGTATCAACTATCGAGAGACGACCGAGAGTTCTATGTACCTCTCAAAAATGTTGTTGTTATGTTATTACAGATCAGCAGCATCCAGGATCTCACCCTTCGACCCAATGCCAAGTAATGGTATCCACACGTGTTTGTCAGATGTCTAGTCTCAGTTACACGCATCGTCTATCTATTCCTAATCCAGGTCAAATTATCCTATTGGGACTCCTTGAAGCAGAGTCGCGATTTTTCTTTCAGCGGCTGAATCAAATGTGGGTTAGGTGAGGGATGCCAACTTGTGACTGCAAGTGGCAGGTATTCTGGCAGAAGTGAACATCAATCTCTGGGTTCTCACCTTTGCGTTTTTAGGCACGAAACTGCCGGCTTTTGATTGATCCCAGTTTGGCTGCAGATGGTTTGGTGTATTCTGGCCATGAAGAAGGGAATCCATCCGTACTCAACCTCGAAGTTTGACACCAATATGCATTACCATCATAACCGTTTTTCTGTAAACAAAATCAGGTTTACCTCAATTACAGTGACTTCGGTTGCTTAACACGTTTCCATAATTCATGTTCAGCTGCAGTCGAATTCTTGAATTTAATTCGCTCAAAAGTTTAATTAGACTTCCGTTTTTGTTCTCAAAAGTAGCAGTTTTAAAAAGAACTTTCAGGAGTGTTAGAATATGTGTGTGCATGTGTGTGTCTGTGTGTGTGTTTGTGTGTGTGTGTGTGTGTGTATATGTGTGTATTTAAAATGATGACATAAGTATGCTAGTGAAAGTTGATTGAGTTTAAATGAAGGCGCTAACTTTGAAAATTGCAAGACATTCAGCCTGAATTAGTTATAAGAACTGGTTCATAATGACCGGCTATGTTAAACAGTGCACCACTTTAACAGAAATTAGATATAATAAATGCAGTAAACAAAATAAACATATGATCAACTATCTGTTTGTGTTGGATGTTGTAATTGTTGTTGTTAAGATTTCTTTGTGTGGGATGTTGTTGTCATTTAGATTTCTTTGTGTGGGATGTTGTTGTTATTTAGATTTCTTTGTGTGGGATGTTGTTGTTATTTAGATTTCTTTGTGTGGGATGTTGTTGTTATTAAGATTTCTTTGTGTGGGATTTTGTTGTTATTTAGATTTCTTTGTGTGGGATATTGTTGTTATTTAGATTTCTTTGTGTGGGATGTTGTTGTTATTTAGATTTCTTTGTGTGGGATGTTGTTGTTATTTAGATTTCTTTGTGTGGGTTTTTGTTGTTGTTGTTGTTATTTAGATTTCTTTGTGTCGAATGTTGTTGTTATTTAGATTTCTTTGTGTGCGATGTTGTTGTTATTTAGATTTCTTTGTGTGGGATGTCGTTATTATTTAGATTTCTTTGTGTGGGATGTTGTTGTTGTTATTTAGATTTCTTTGTGTGGGATGTTAGTTATTTAGATTTCTTTGTGTGCGATGTTGTTATTTACATTTCTTTGTGTGGGATGTTGTAGTTATTTAGATTTCTTTGTGTGCGATGTTGTTGTTATTTAGATTTCTTTGTGTGGGATGTTGTTGTTATTTACATTTCTTTGTATGGGATGTTGTTATTTAGATTTCTTTTCAATTCCAACTGTGGCACGTCTGGACGATTTGCTTATTTAATTGGTTGCCTTAGGTAAGCAGCTTTTTTGTTGGGAAAGATGTTCAGAAAAAACTCTAAGAATTAGTTACCCTTATACTAATTGTGTAGAACAAGGTTCATATGTGTTTTAAATGCTACAGCTGCTCTGCAACACTCCGAACCGTTCCGAAACACAGAAACACAATTTGAGTATATTTTTAGTCTGTGATCGTGCTATACAGGGTTTGACATTTTAATAACATGCAAAAAGCAGGTTGAAATTGTTTGTCTGCATTGTCTGCTAGGTGACGGTTGAAGTGTAAAACTGAAGGACATTGCTCCATTTTGTTCAACATCTGGAAATCAAACGTATAAAGGACAGAAAATGCAGTCCAGTAAATGAGCTGATAGCAGCCGGCTACTTAATGTATCCGGGTTCAACACTGACTTTTACAAACCCAAATCACCTTTTAAGAACGCCTGCTTCCAGTCATTTGTTGGAGCATAGGTTCAACATTGATTTTGTTGTTTGAAAACACATATTCTAGTCATTCGCACTGCGGTTCCGTGCAACGGTTTTGGCATGATAATGAGAAGAAACAATGTCGTCGGGAATAAAAATTAAGATATGGTTTGTACTAGCCTCAGCTTTAGGTGAGATATAAGTGACCTGCTGACTTCCTTGCTGATTTAGTTTTTCTAAATTAAGGTGAGGTAGAGTTGACCAATTGACTTCCTTACTGATTTATCTTTTCTAACTTAAGTTGAGGTAAAAGTCATCTGTTGACTTCCTTGCGGATTTACCGTTTCTAACTAAAGGTGAGGTAGAGGTGACCAGTTGATTTCTTTGGTGACTTATCTTTTCTAACTTAAGGTGAGGTAGAGATGACCTGTTGACTTCCATCTTGATTCATTATTTCTAACTTAACGTGAGGTAGCTGTGACCAGTTGACGTTTTTGCTGATTTACCTTTTCTAACATAAGGTGAGGTAGAGGTGACCAGTTGACTTTCTTGGGGATTTATCTTTTCTAACTTAAGGTGACGTGACTAGTTGACTTTCTTGCTGATTTACCCTTTCTAGCATAAGGTGAAGAAGAGGTGACCAATTGACTTCCATCCTGATTCATCATTTCTAACTTAAAGTGAGGTGAGGTGACCAGTTGACTTTCTAGCTGATTTACATGTTCTAACTTAACGTGAGGTAGAGGTCACCAGTTGACTTCCTTGCTGATTTACCTTTTCTAACTTAAGGTGAGGTAGAGATGACTAGTTTTCTTTGCTGTCTCATCTTTTCTAACTTAAGGTGAGGTGAGGTGACCAGTTGACTTCCTTGCTGATTTACCTTTTGTAAATTAAGGTGAGGTGAAGTGACCAGTTCACTTCCTTTGCTAATTGACCTTGTCTAATATAAAGTGATGTGAGGACACCAGTTGACTTCCTTACTGATTTACCTTTTCTAACTTAGGTGAGGTAAAAGTGACCAGTTGACTTCCTTGCTGATTTTTCTTTTCCCAGTCATCTAACTTCAGTCAGATATTCATTTACAGCCGAGTAAATGTGTCGGTACCTGGAAGCGAGCCCCGTGCTATTACCACGAGAAATACGCCACGCAACCACTCTGCCTTTCAAATTCTCCTTCACTTTGGCAAAGACACGTTTTGTAATGTCCATGAATGAGGGCGGCGTGGGGGGGGGGGGGGTGAGAGAGAGAGAGAGAGGTAATACTGAATCTGACTTGTTAAGTGAAATTGCTGACCTGAACCCGGTGAGCTGTTATTGTTTTCTGTCTGGGAGGTTCTCTTAACTTCTATTGGGGAAAAACAAACTCGTAGAATGAAACAGACTGTTGTAGAAAAACAAACTCGTAGAATGAAACAGACTGTTGTAGAAAAACAAACTCGTAGAATGAAACAGGCTGTTGTAGAAAAACAAACTCGTAGAATGAAACAGGCTGTTGTAGAAAAACAAATGTCGAGAAAGAGATTGCTGTCTACCAGATTGAAGCGAATCCGTTGCACGGAAATCTATGGCCAAAACGTACTGCTGTTCCAACAGCTCAAGTATTAACCTCGTTGTATTCTATAGTTTATTGTGGATTTCGTATTATCTATACTTCTCTCACTTTCTCTTTTTAAATATAAATTTTAATCTCTCTCTCTCTCTCTCTCTCTTTATCTCTCACTCTCTCTCTCTTTCTCTCTTTCTCTGTCTTTACAATGTGATTGTTCTAACGAAATAAATACAATGTTTTTTCCAACTCAAAAACCGTTTTCCTTTCTAAAATAAATACTACATACAATTTCGTTTCCATTTATAGATCATGTTTTTAAGACGTCTCAGTAACAATGATCACAACACAAAAGACACGACTCAAGAGAGTCTGATCAAACCCTCCAACCGCTCCTAACCCAGCCCCCGGCACCGCTCCCCTTCCGTTTCCCTCCCCTTTTTCTTTTAGAGATTTGAGAAAGAAACTAAATGAGCCGAAGTACATACAAGAGGAGTTGACTGCTTCTGACGATCAGATTGTCTTTTCAGGTATTGCTATGCATATAGTTTATGTGAGCACTGAAATAGTATAGCGTGCATGAAAGGAACATCATCATTCTAACAATAAAATAAACATCGAGGTATACACACTTTCTAAAGCGCAATGTATGCATTGTCTCCCTTACCCACCACTTTATTTCAAAGTACACTACCTTTCCCCAATCTCCACAATCTACTTCCGCTTCAGAAACATTCCAAAGTTTACTGTCTGGCACTCGTGACGACCCACGCGTTACTTAACACATCACTTGATGTTTCCTGTTGCCACGTTGGCGATCACTCCAATCATATTTACCTCCTCTCTAGTGTCAGCAGAGAGCGCACCAGTGCGCCATTTGTAATCACTTACGCCACAACGGCCACAAAGTAAACAATATCCAGGACCGTACTTCACAGCTCGCACGGTCTACAACTTAATGCGTGTACTCTTCTTCGGTTGCACGAAAGTTGAGCATTGAACTGGTGGCCCTATTTGTCCCTGCAGTCAGACTGGTAGGATGATGTATTGAGAAGGCTGGTTGGACGTGAGTTAATGAATGGTACCCTCGCTCTAGAGTGGTCAAAATTTGGAGAAAGAGAGGGATGGAAAAAATGTAGCTGGAATTAGAAAGAGACATAGACATACACATGCAAGCACGTACGCACATACACCACACACATACCATATGCCCTCACTCACACATACACGCGCGTGCGCGCGAAGAAAGATAAAGATAAAGTAGTGATAGATTTTAGTGGTGATAAATTGTTTTTAAAAAAAAAGCTGTTGAGATGCTACAAAACACAGCTAAAAGACAAAAAGTTAAACGCGAATAGAGAGAGAGAGCGGAGAGAGAGTGTGAAAGGAGGGGAGGGGATTTAGGTTCAGATAACGATACAAGACCCGGTAATGATACAGAAAGATACAGAAAGAAAGAATGATATATTGATCGGCGGTTAATATACTTGGTCAATGTTACTCGTTCTCTAGACAAGTACAAAACAGATAACTCAGGAAGAAGACATTAAAAGTGAAGAAATAGAAAGAAAGATTGAACGCGCGCGAGAGAGAGAGAGAGAGAGAGAGAGAGAGAGAGAGACCGTGAGGGAAAGAGAGAAGTGAGTAATTGCACCAGAGTCAGAGAGGGACCGAATTTAGAGGGGGAAAAAGTATACCAAACCAGAAATCAAGATGTATATCACATTTTTGTTAAGATAAATGTTTGTCTATGTTTTTGTGGCAATGCTTCTTTGAATGTTTTGACGAGTGCTAAAGAAACTATCACAGAAAATAACGCAACGGTAAATTCGCAAACAGGAAATCATAAAGTTTTTAGTGAGGTTCGGTCGAGAGCATCACTCAATGAAGCAAACACCGTTATTGTGCGTTCAGAACTACGTGTCGATGGAAATGCATACGTTATCTTAATGATTCATTAACTTATCAACCTGAATTTATTGCATATGCCCCTATTCTCATTACGTCGTTAGCATAAATATTATGTAGACTACGCCGAGTTATGAAACCAGATGTTTTTGTTATTTATACGAGGCCTGCAGTTATTGTTTATCCGCACCACATTTGACAGAACTTCCGTTGACTGATAGTAAGTACATTAAGAGCCGAAGGCGTACCTTCATTTATTATAGAGGTATGAGTACACTAGTTGTCCCTATATGTGTGTATTCATGTTTATAAGAAATGGATTTCTAGTAAGAACTTTGTGTTGAAAGAAAATGTCACGACTAATGTTTGTGTTTCTGGGAAAATGAATCTTTAATTTATACGCCATGTCCCAAACTTGAGGATACCCTTAATCAATATTCACTAAAGTAATTTAACTTTTGCTTTTAATAAACATATAAGTAACACGTATTCATCTTATGACACAAAGAGATTGATTACTGTTGTCCGCTGAATAAATCCTAAACTTTCTTTCTTAACTTAACTTAACGTCTTTATACTTGTTTAGAAGACTCTGCAGAGTCTGTATACAACCAGTTTCATTTACATTTCTTTGCTCTAAAAGCTACGCGCATCCAATCTATTGTTAAATGTATTAATTGTCCCTGCCTCCACTACTTCATGTGGAAATGCATTCCAAGCATTCACCACTCTCTGACTAAAAAAATATTTCCTAATATCTAATCTGGGCTTTTCTTTAGTTGATTTTTAGATATGCCCTCTTGTTCTTGTAGGTGGTTGTATTTTGAAAAAAACTTGTTATAGTCTAATGTATCCGTTCCTTTGATTATCTTATAAACCTATATTAAGTCCCATCAAATTCTTCTCTTTTCTAGACACTGTAGGCCGGTTTTTCTGGGTCTTTCCTTATAACTGTAATTCTGGAATCCCTCTATCAGCTTTGTAGCTCTTTTTTGTATCTTTTCCAGCATGTTTATATCTCCTCTATGATAAGGGTGTCACACCTGTACACAGTACTTCAATCTAGGTCTAATTAATGAATTATACAATTTGACTATCACTTCCTTGCTCCTATGTTTAATATATCTTTTTATCATACCTAACATTGCATTTGCCTTTTTTACTGCTGCCTTTACTTGTAAGATTTATAATAATCTCTAGGTATCCGTGTAAAAGTGACACCAATTCAGGTTTGAGATGCATTTCCGTAAATTGAAGATGCTCCTTTGTTAGACAAAGATTGATCTCTTCATTTCTGACAATAATCATCTTCATCTTTCGTTACATTTTATCAATGGTTATTTGTTAATGTCTGAGAGGGTAGTATATGCTATTTTATTTTCATCTGATAGTTTGAAAGATGAGTAGCCTCTTGACACCTGTACTTTAACCTTTGTCCAAACTATTTCTATCAGACGCAAGTGTGAATGGTACGGTGGCAGCCTTAAAAAACATATGACTATGCTCCTGGTGATATCAGTGTAAAAGTTACACCAATTTAAAGTTTGAGGTGCATTTCCGTAAATTGAGTGTGCTCCTTTGTTAGACAAAGTTTGATCTCGTCCTTAGTGCTTGCTGATGTCTGCACCTTGTCCAGTGGCACTCCATTATGATAGAAAGCGATGTCCATTACTGTACTGTAGGAGCTAAGCAGTACCTAATGATGGAAATACATTTTTCTAAAATTAACTCTCAAAATCTGTTACCATTCATCAGTGAATGGTAGTCTCGATTGTCGGTAGATTTTTTTGAAACAAACATGAGTTAACATTTCTTTAACAGTCCATTTTGTCTGCTACATGCATGGGCTATTATCAATCGCTGTACTTTACTATTTGGCACAATTCTCTTTATAGTTCCATCTTCATATTGTCATTCCTTTTCTTTAGTGTGGTGTCAATTTCCCAATGTTTTGCACAATATCATATTTTTTTATGTATGCATTTCTCTAATTTCCCGTAAATATTTACGTCTAGAAGCTACTAGACTAGGTTTTTCACAAATTATATATCTTTGTCAAAACTATCTACTTTCTTTTTCTTTCCTCGGTCTCTTGAGGTATTTGTGGAAAGCATGTCCTGTTCTAGAGTCCAACTTAAGAATGGCCTGTAGCTTATACTCAGGGCATGCATTCTGCTTTTCTCTGGCTTTGCAATTCGATGATACAGACTGTCACGTTTACCTTCACATAAAAAATATTTATTAAATTGTATTGTTGTTTTTTTAGTGAAACGAAATAACTTTCAACACATCCAATTAATAAAGGTATGTAGATGTATATTATATTGGTTCAAAATATTGTTATAGGCGGGAGTCGGGTTGAGGATGAACTCTCAACACCAACTAAATGCTCCCATGGCGTGCAACTCATATAGCCTCTGGCAACAAAGTTCATCTCCTGGCCTTCGCGCGGCAGAACTGTTTTGACTAACAGGAGAAGGGGCGGAAGGCGAGCGAGCCACCCCTTAAAACCAGTAGTTTCGAGTAGATAGGGCTCGAAAGCCTAGGAAGGCAGCTCATCCAGGAGAAGGAAAACTCTTATTTCAAACCACCTGAAGCCTTGCAGATAAGATACTGGCGTATCTTGTCGGGTTATAGTCAGATATGGCTGTGCAACATGTTTTCTCTTACCTGAAAGTTGGTTAGCGAACCAAACCTGACAACCGACGATGTGCGAAGGAACACACTCAAGAGGATACAATACCTTATCCTAAAG
The DNA here is from genome assembly GCA_036924085.1 of Ariolimax columbianus. NCBI lineage: Eukaryota > Metazoa > Mollusca > Gastropoda > Stylommatophora > Arionidae > Ariolimax > Ariolimax columbianus. Next base: position 121,674,067 of record JAVGWX010000001.1, read on the forward strand.
CGAGGAAAGGCAACCTGAACTGAGTGTTGTTGACGGGCAGACCAGGCCCTTAGCTTTGGTTGGCGGCTCGTCTAGGAGAGAAGCCTCGACAGGTGAACAGATAGAGCATTGCTCTGCTGATCCAAGAGCTTCTTCAGCTTGCCTTGTTCCAAATGTTTTGGTATCTTCTTTCCCTTGGAGCTAAAAAGGCAGACCTAGAGAGGGACCATACTGCATGGACAACATATTGTCTCTATATTTCAGTTCGGGCTTTGTGCTAAAAGTACAATTACTATTGTCTGACAAGACTAAAAGAGCCAATGATATATTTATATATGCACACAAACACACACAAACACACACGAGATAGTCATTAAGTAACAGCAATTTTATTATAAATTACATGGGAGGATATGTACAACGGACAATGTTATTTCATTACACATAACGATTTGTTAGCAATACTCCATGCAGGGATTGTGACTATCGAGCAGTATGCGCATACGCAATATAACGTATAACATGGTCGCGCCACTGTCGACTTGCACCTTGGAAGAACAGAGAGGCGTTAGTGGTTTTATTTGTGGTCAAATGGAGTGAAACCGTCTGAAATCTAGGGAAGAGTTACAGTTCAGTATGGTGTCAGTTGTTTGTGTCAGATGAGAGTGTATGAATGTGTAGAAAGATTTTAGAACGGAAGACAACGCCATTGATGAACCGCGATGTGGAAGAACAGAACCGCCACAATTGACACAGTGAAGCAGCAGATCGACTAGCTAGTCCGTGGCAACGGGCGAGTCACTGTTGATGAAATAGACGTGAATTTCAGCATGAATCTCGGCACACAGAATAACCTCAGTTATAGGAAAGTGTAGCAGATGGGTCCCAATGCAGCTGACAACGAGATAATAAAAGCGGTACAAAATTGGTTAAAGGTCACAACAACAAAAATATTTCTAAAAAGCATCCAGAAGTAAGAGGACAGATGATCAAATTGTGCCACGAGGACGGTGACTATGCCCACAAATAAGACACAAGACATGTCCGTTTCTCACTCTTGTAAAAGTGTTATTCATAAAATTCCTCTTTCCTAATAACTGTCCTTCATATATAATATTATATACATAAATTTGTGGTCCATATCGATACGTTCATTGCAATTATAGTGAGAGTTTATGATTTTTCATAAAACACGTCCGTGAAGGACCTTCCACACAATGTGATGGGATAGTGTTAAACTCTAAAATTGCTATCCAACTAAGATATGCATTTTTTATATACCCTAAAAAAGTCATCCTAATTAATTCATGTAACTGATAAGATGAAACGTAACATGGAACTAGTAATAACTTGAAACATTTGTTTCTTAATTTGGCTGATATATATTATTTTCAAGATGGGCACGTATTTCTAAAAGCATTGTAATAAAGGTGTGATACTCATCGGTAGACTGATAAGATGAAACGTAACATGGAACTAGTAATAACTTGAAACATTTGTTTCTTAATTTGGCTGATATATATTATTTTCAAGATGGGCACGTATTTCTAAAAGCATTGTAATAAAGGTGTGATACTCATCGGTAGACTGATAAGATGAAACGTAACATGGAACTAGTAATAACTTGAAACATTTTTTTCTTAATTCGGCTGATATATATTATTTTCAAGATGGGCACGTATTTCTAAAAGCATTGTAATAAAGGTGTGATACTCATCGGTAGACTGATAAGATGAAACGTAACATGGAACTAGTAATAACTTGAAACATTTGTTTCTTAATTTGGCTGATATATATTATTTTCAAGATGGGCACGTATTTCTAAAAGCATTGTAATAAAGGTGTGATACTCATCGGTAGACTGAAAAGATGAAACGTAACATGGAACTAGTAATAAGTTGAAACATTTTTTTCTTAATTCGGCTGATATATATTATTTTCAAGATGGGCACGTATTTCTAAAAGCATTGTAATAAAGGTGTGATACTCATCGGTAGACTTAGCAGTTTATGACATTTGTACTGCATTTACTGCAAGTATCCAACCATTTTTTTTTTAAAAGGGGCAGATTACATACTTCTTATATTTTGTATTGATTTACTCAGAAATGTTTACTAAATATATAAGAATTTACTACATTGAATACACAAATATGTTGGTTTTATGTATTTTCTATTAATACATTTTCGCGAAATTTGTGTCTTGTTTTTATATTTTTGTATTCACTGTGCACACAAATATGGTTTATCGTAAATTATAATTATTGATTTGCTCTAAAATTGTATAATAAATTAATAAAAACAGAATTTTTGGATTTGTGGAAACATATGTGTTGATGCTAATTATCATTGAGGAGGTGGTTTGGGTATGTAGTGTAGGCGTGTCAATCAATCGCAAGCTTGGGACTCGGTGGTCTCGAGGTAAGGTGTCCGCCTTGGATGCCGGAGCTCGTGGCTACGAATCACTGGGGAGACCGAGATTTGTTCACGCATATCGTCTGAAAAAATTCATCTGCTCTCTGGGAAGTGAGATTGGACACTCGCGTATATTATTTAGCACGTTAAAAATTCCTTGGCAGTTAGAAATCGAAAAAGTCAGGCTTAACGGCCGTCTCCGGGACAAAATTATAGTTAAAAATATACCCAAATTTGTTACCTTCCTTCAGGTCTAGTAAGCAGCAGGAAGTTGAAAATACCTACTACGGATAGCCTTCGGCTACCTGGCAACAGACATTAACAGGCATGTTTGAAAACCAGGAATCCAAGTAGAAACCAGGTTCTGAATCACGTCGTGTTCAGTATGACTAGGCATGTCGGTGATACTTCTCGGTATGACCACTTTTCTACTTACAGAAAGGATTGGTAACACTACTGTACTGTAAAACTGCCACGTTGGAATGGATACGCACACGCGTCCATACACTAGTCAAAACCTCCTGATATCGCTCAAAGGATTACAGTCTAAGGCGGAATGGGGCGTGCCTTTGCCGGCAGAATCAAAAAAGGAAAACCTTTAATCAAACCTTATTATTCATTTTAAACAACAACATGTTGAGGAAATATACATTTTATTTTACTTACGCACTCTATACACATCGATTTACTGAAGAATCTGCACACAAGTGCATTTTGTGTATGTTTTTAATTAATTTACTTACGTTCAAATATGTTTTGATCACATATCGATTCTATAATAGATTTAATTTGCACACATGCAAGTTTTATTGATGTATTTGCAAACAATTATGTTAATAATATATCAATTTAAATTGTTAGCATGCATACGCATACGTTTTAGGCAAATACAGCTCAATGAAATTAGCAGCTCTTTACATTTTGCAAAAGGTTAGTTCAATAAGCATAACTGAAAGGCAATTTAGACAGAAATATGATTGTTAAGTATTTTTTTTTTATAAATTGTTTATGAAAAAAAGTTCCTGACCTTTCTGTTGTCCTGAATAGTCTAGTCCTGGGTCTCCCAGCGTGAAGCCAGACCTGGAAATGATGTGTGGGTGTGGTAAATGTCATCTGTCTGCGACAGTGCAGTGTGGAAGTGAGGAGAATAGGAAACCTTGTCTGAACGTATATGCATTAAACATGAGATTTTGTGTTGTGTTACATACACAAGCCGATTAAGTGTTCGATTAACGTAGAGGAACAGGTATCCCAGCAAACAGCACAATGTTGTTACTTAGGAACAATCAAAACAGAAGCTGAAGATGTGTAACACATAACCTAATAGACTAACCAAACAAACTTCCAGAAGGTATAAATACTAATAAACAATAATCTGGCATTGAAAGTGAGATAGAGATAGAGTTAGAGAGATATATATATATAGAGAGAGAGAGAGATAGAGAAAGAGAGAGAGAGAGAGAGAGAGAGAGAGAGAGAGAGATAAATTGAGGGTCTTGCAATGGTATGTGAAACCAACATTGATTTATGGATTGAATTCTGCACAAGTAATAAACATTAGAGAAATCGCTTGCATCAGCAGAAACACGGTTTCTGGGAAGAATTCTACGTACAACTAACAATTCCAGCAAAGATGTATTTCATAAAAACAATATATTGCTACTATTATACAAAGAAAGGCAAAATTAATTGCTGAGGTTTGTGAGTGAACCAAGCAAATGTTGGAACAGCTGGATGGATCGTGGACAAGAGAGATGGACAAAGAAAGATAAGATCGATCTAGGATGGCTGGAAAAAAACATGAAGATGTGAAGCGATGAAAGGCATTACACATGGTTGTGAAGCGGAATTGCTCATCAAAGCCACGAGGTATGTTGGATAATGATGAAAACATACAGTTAAAGCTTGTAGGCCAGATGCAGTTGTAGCCTTTCACGTCTTTAGTGCAACTGTTAAAGCTGCATGATACTAGTGTGGTATGGAATATATTTATAAACAAATTTTTGCCAAACTAAAATCAGGTACTACCTTACGTGAGTTTCTGTAACGTTGATAACAATGTCACTTACAAAATGTCCTTACATGATAACAATGTCACTTACAATATGTCCTTACATGATAACAATGCAAGGAAGTACCGTATGTAAGGTGTATCTGGGGTACTGATAACATAGACATTTATTCGCTGTAAAGCTTTGTAGTAGGGAAAAGGGAAAGCACAAAAGTACAATTCCAACAAACTCTATGAAGATACCGATAATTTAAGACTGAATGCTAAGCTCATTAGATATATTCAGGCTGATTGTTACGCTGATTATATATATATATATATACTCAGGCTGTCTGCTGCGCTCATTAGATATATTTGGGTTGATTGCTACGCTCATTAAAAATATTCAGGCTGATTGCTACGCTCAGTAAATATATTTGGGCTGACTGCTACGCTCAGTATATATATTTGGGCTGACTTCTACGCTCAGTATATATATTTTGGCTGACTGCTATGCTCATTATATATATATATTCAGGCTGATGTCTTCGCTCATTAGATATATTAACACTGACGTCTACGCTCATTAGATATATTAAGACTGACGTCTAAGCTCATTTGATATATTAAGGCTGACGTCTACGCTCATTAGATATATTAAGGCTGACGTCTACGCTCATTAGATATATTAAGACTGACGTCTACGCTCATTAGATATATTAAGACTGACATCTACGCTCATTAGATATATTAAGGCTGACGTCTACGCTCATTAGATATATTAAGGCTGACGTCTACGCTCATTAGATAGATTAAGGCTGACGTCTACGCTCATTAGATATATTAAGGCTGACGTCTACGCTCATTAGATATATTAAGACTGCCGTCTACGCTCATTAGATATATTAAGGCTGACGTCTACGCTCATTAGATATATTAAGGCTGACGTCTACGCTCATTAGATATATTAAGGCTGACGTCTACGCTCATTATATATATTAAGACTGACGTCTACGCTCATTAGATATATTAAGACTGACGTCTACGCTCATTTGATATATTAAGGCTGGCGTCTACGCTCATTAGATATATTAAGGCTGACGTCTACGCTCATTAGATATATTAAGGCTGACGTCTACGCTCATTAGATAAATTAAGGCTGACGTCTACGCTCATTAGATATATTAAGGCTGACGTCTACGCTCATTAGATATATTTAGACTGAGGTATACGCTCATTAGATATATTTAGACTGACGTCCACGCTCATTAGATATATTAAGGCTGACGTCTACGCTCATTAGATATATTAAGGCTGACGTCTACGCTCATTAGATATATTAAGGCTGACGTCTACGCTCATTAGATATATTAAGGCTGACGTCTACGCTCATTAGATATATTAAGACTGACGTCTACGCTCATTAGATATTTTAAGGCTGACGTCTACGCTCATTAGATATATTAAGACTGACGTCTACGCTCATTTTATATATTAAGGTTGACGTCTACGCTCATTAGATATATTCATGTTCTCATCTAAATGTTAGAGGATGGCATGGAGATGTTGGATCATGACAAAACTACTGGTATGGCCTAACAGAAGTGACTCCCCTCTATTTTACAGTGGTACCTTATTTGTGAGGAAAGTCTAGGACCATTACATGCTGCCTATTATGGATGTCGTCTACAGACGACTAAAGAGAACTGTGTATAGTGATGGCAACCTAGAGGTGACAAACCTAGCGCTACAGAAATCACTCCAGCAGGAGAACTTTTATGCGTTGGTGCAGGATTCCTGTTGAAAGATCAACTGGTGTACCTGCCCGTGATCTTATTTTAGCACAGAAAGTAGGATGGGTGTTGTTGTTGATGCTGTTGTTATTGTTGTTGTTGATGCTGTTGTTATTGTTGTTGTTGATGCTGTTATTATTGTTGTTGAATAGCCACAATGAGTTGGATTACTCTTTTGTGCGCCCTGACAATGACGTTAAGTGGCGGATTGTTGTAGCCTTCATCACATCCCGAGCACGCTGATAAAGGTTGACTGTGGTACTCCAGAAGGTTGTGCTATGCTGAACTTCATCTGCGTGTCGCTCACTGCTACAGGGATCACGTCGATCCTTCACGTCGTAGCCAGGATGCCATGAAAACAACCAGTTTCCAGGGAGGGCTACGAGGGAGCAGAGGTGAGGGTGTTGGCCAGTATATTTGCCTGACCCTGACTATCATATCTGATTAGTATGTAGGAAGTATCGTTATTTGGGATACAGTCTTATTTGAGATTCTTAAACAGTAATCCCAGTATGAATAGACAGTTGTAATGATACGACTATAGCACAATTAGACTAATATGTGTTTATACAGTGGTATTAAAGCACTTAATTGGACGTCCACCAATGAAATGGGCAGATGGCCCAAGGAAAGCCCTTGGGTAAACATGAAACTCTACGGCAAAAGACCCAAATGAGTTTAAACAACATTTGGTTATTTAGCATCAAAGACCTGACTAAATACTAGGATTACAGATTACAGAATAATATGCTTTAACTGCAGAGCAAATATAAAAGGTAAAACTACAATGTGTTATGTCTAATGATGCATGTATTTTGTTTTTATAACAAGGCCTGGGAAAAAGAATACATCAGCCAAAAGAATTGGAGTTTGAGGGGAGAAATTTGCAACGGACAGAACACGCCAATATCCGATAAAATGGGGATTATGAGAGAAAGTGATAATGGACAGATAACAGGCATAACCGGTACAATTGGGAATTTCTGAGAGAAAGTGACGATTAACCTACGAGGGCAATATCCGATATAATTGTAGATTATGTGAGAAAGTGATGATGGACAGACCAGAGCAATATCCGATTCGATTGGGGATTATGAGAGAAAGGAATGATAGACAGACAACAGCAATATCCGATACAATTGGAGATTATAAGAGAAAGGAATAATGGACAGACCAGAGCAATATCCGATACAATTGAGGATTATGAGAGAAAGCAATGATGGACAGACAACAGCAATATTCGATATAATTTAAAATTATGGGAGAAAGTGACGATACACAGAGCACAACAGCCAAAGCAACTGATGATTGAGGAGACACCTGTGATGATTGACAGTTTATTTCCTTTGTAAAAAAACTCAATATAACCAGACATACTGGAATTGAACCAACGTGCTACACAAGCAATTTCAGAGCGGAGGCAGAGGCACTGAGGGCGGCAGTGGAAGAAATGGTAACACACAGTGAAAATGAGAGCCATATAGTCCTGCTGACAGATGCTCTCGCCGTAGTCACAGCGCTAAAAAGCCAGAAAAACACTGAGCTTAATGACTTAAGAGCAGCACTCTGCAAACTGTGCCAGCAGTCCGCACCAAAAAGGGTAGTGGTACAGTGGGTTCCGTCACACTGCAACATCCAAGGTAACGAGGAGGCAGACAGACTGGCAAAAGAAGGTGCAAGGCTACCACAAACAGATACCAGTATGACGTACGAAGAGTCAAAACGGCTTATCAAAGCCAGATACATGACCAAATGGGAAACCGAACATACTGGTTACACCAAAAACGATGCCTATTACCAGTTGAACCGAAGAGAGCAGGTCGTTGTCTTCAGACTTCGCACTGGCCACAACAGACTGAGGTACCACCTATTCAACAAATTGAAGATAGGGTGTACCGACGAATGCCCGTGCGGTACTGGTAAAATGACCACTGAACATCTGCTGCAGAACTGCCCGACATACGAGGATCAGAGAGAGCAGATGTGGCCATTGCCAGTGGAACTGCAAGACAAGCTCTATGGTAGTGGCGAGAGTCTCAGGATGACCGCCGCTTTTTTCGAAAAAATAATGGTTACTGTCTGACTGTGTACGCAGAAGAAGAAGAAGAAGAAGAAGAAGAACCAACGTGCGAGGAGTAGAAAGGTCAGGATTCAAAACACTTTGTAAATAATAGTGAAAGAGAAGACCAAAACGACTGGCGCATCATGGGTAGAATCAAAGAAAACGATGCCAACATAAGAGGATGCGGCGATTAATATTGTTCTATGTTCCTACAAATCTTCTTCTTTCTTCTTTTGGTTTATGGTGTAATATTGAAGAGATTTCTAGAGCGAATCCTACTGTGTGCATCATGTACAGTGGTATTCACCGCCCTCAGATATTTCCGTTAGCTACCTTTTTCGTGGTCGGTCTTTGACTTTGAATCTGTTGGATCTAAATAGCATTCCTTTTTTTGTTTGTTTGTTTTTTTTTTTGTTTTTTTTGTTTTTTGTTTTTTTTTTGGGAGGGGCAGGGAGGGGGGGGGAGGTTGTGCTGTGTGGTGGCAGCCTTGTTACGTGGCCAAACCATTCAGTTGTTGTCTTTTGATGCAGTCTAATACTGGTATTGTTCCCACAAGTCTCCTGATGTCATCGTTTCTGATCCTGTATCTCTTTGTTACATTCAATATTATTTGCAGGCATTTCATTTCTATTGTTACGATTTGTCGTTTTTCAATTGATGTTACTGTTAGATTTTGACATTGCTAGCAAAGTGTCGCAACGAAAATCGTGTTGTATAAATTCCTTTAAATGGAATTGGTGTAGTCTAGTGAGGGTTGATACAGTATTTTGGTTATAGGTATAGCTTGCTCAAGATTTTGGTGCCAAAAAAAAAAAGGAAGGATATATTACAAGTACTGTCAAATTTTAACATATTTACAGATAAAGAAAAACATGAAATTGTAATATGATTTCAAATAAAGTAAAACACGAAATTGTAATATGATTACAGATAAATGTATGGAATATAAGCCTCGTTTAATGTTTTTATTTTTGTTTGATGTCAACGTTTATTGGTAAACGTTTTAATGACGTTCCTACTACTCGCATTTTGATATAAATAAAGTAACATTATAATGTAGTATGGTCAGGACTGCATTATGATTACAAATAAAGTAACATTATTAGGTAGTATAGTTAATAATATTGTTTATATTATTAAGTGTTAGGTAGTATTATATTTCAAAGACAATGATTTTTCATCTTTCAAAAATTAGGATCATAAATATATACAAATGAGAATTATATTTGAGTCAATACGGTATTCAAATATGTAATTATCTGCGAATTATGTGACTTAAAATCTATAATTATCCGTTAGTTATGTGATTTAAAATCTATAGCTATCTTCCAAATATTTGTTTAAAGGTAAAAACGTGTTTCACGTGAAATGGCTTTCGGACATTGAAACGTAAAACAGATCACAATACTGAACTTACCAACATCCGAACTAGCTTCTTCCTTGTGCGCATAATGGAGGCCCTACAGCGCCGGATGCTGCCATGGACACGTACATGATGTACCCTTAGACCTAGGGTGCTTCCAGGTGAAGGCACAACTCTGACACTGTATTAGAACAAAGTTCATCGTCTCTAAGAGCAACAACAGATGTTGAATGTAGGCTTGAAGTTATGGCACTCTGTCAGTTTGAGAGGCAATGGATCCAAGTGCCATGTACATATCGTTATAAATAAACACGCGAATAATGGCACAAGTCACAGTTTTTGAGAAAAACTCCTTTTCCGGCCAAGATTAAAAAGTGAAACGCTAAAGGCAGTTGTACAAGAAACTGTCTCTGTGGTCACATGTTAAAGACGTCATTGTATGAGATTTCAGCTTTTGTTACAAGCAAAAAGCCCGTCTTACCGTCCTTGATGGAACAGTCAGTTACACTTTTACAGCCAGGTTCTTCCTCTTCTCTTCTAAATCTCCCGCTACCAAACCCTAAACAGAGCTTTGCAAGTAGCAGGATGTAGTCCTGAACATGTTGATCGGAGTATGTTAGTCAGCGTAAAGTGAAACATGCTGATCAAAGTTTTTTTTTAAGATTAAAGTGAAACATACTGATTAGAGTATGTTAGTCAGAGTAAAATGAAACATACTGATCAGAGTATGTTAGTCAGGGTAAAGTGAAACATGCTGATCAGAGTATGTAAGTCAGGGTAAAGTCAAACATGCTGATCAAAGTTTTTTTTAAGATTAAAGTGAAACATACTGATTAGAGTATGTTAGTCAGAGTAAAGTGAAACATACTGATCAGAGTATGTTAGTCAGGGTAAAGTGAAACATGCTGATCAAAGTTTTTTTTAAGATTAAAGTGAAACATACTGATTAGAGTGTGTTAGTCAGAGTAAAGTGAAACATACTGATCAGAGTATGTTAGTCAGGGAAAAGTGAAACATACTGATCAGAGTATGTTAGTCAGGGCAAAGTGAAACATACTGATCAGAGTATGTTAATCAGGGTCAGATGTATCATACTGATCAACTCACTTCCAAGCAGTTATCATTGGAAACATGTTGTTTCATGCAGTCTGGCTAACGATGTGGGGTCGGCACTGCGATCCCCATATTGGTGAGCTTACATGAAGTCTAGCATTACGCTACAGCCAGGTGGACACACTGTTTCCCTCAAGCACGCTTCGGGATGTGGGAAAAGTCACTAACCTGCCACCAAAGAAACTCGTCGAAAGTACCTAACTCAATTAAGAGTGACATAGTGACAAGAACAACAACCTTTGGGAGCAGAAATGCGCTTATCTTTTTTCTATAGCTTATATTTTCTACAGGACGGGGTAGCTGACTCATGCCTGATTATCCTTAGTCGGCTGTTGTAACATATCTGATAGTACTAAAGGTAAGAAATAAGTAAAATAACAGCCTTGGTTATTTGACATTCAAGGAAAAGCTGGGTCACATACCAACAATTGCTATCGGGGATGAAGATAACTTTTCCCGTACTAAGCCGCAGCCAAAGTTAGGTGGGGTCGCCAGTTCCTTGTCTTGCTGGCTATACCTTTCCCAACTGGTACGTCAGGTAAGTATTTACGGCTGATACGTCAAGTAAGTATTTACAGCTGATACGTCAGGTAAGTATTTACAGCTGATACGTCAGGTAAGTATTTACAGCTGATACGTCAGGTAAGTATTTACAGCTGATACGTCAGGTAAGTATTTACAGCTGATGCATCAGGTAAGTATTTACAGCTGATACGTCAGGTAAGTATTTACAGCTGATACGTCAGGTAAGTATTTATAGCTGATACGTCAGGTAAGTATTTACAGCTGATACGTCAGGTAAGTATTTACAGCTGATACGTCAGGTAAGTATTTACAGCTGATACGTCAGGTAAGTATTTATAGCTGGGTCAACAGGATGTGCGGTCGTACAAGGAACTAACCACGTTCGGATTGTTTAATGTCCGTCCGTGATTTCGAACCCTGGCGCGGTGTAAGCCCAGTCTTAGCAAGCCAGATACAAAAAGGAGCGACAAAGATGATAGTGGGATTCCAGAATTACAGTTATGAGGAACGACTCAGAAAAACCGGCCTACAGTGTCTCGAAGAGAGAAGAATTCGGGGTGCCTTAATACAGATTTATCAGATGATCAGAGGAATGGATAAATTAGACTATAACAAGTCTTTTACAATACAGCCACCCACAATAACAAGAGGGCATAGCTACAAGCTGACTAAAGAGAGGTTTAGATTAGATATTAAGAAATATTTTTTTAGTCAGAGAGTGGTGTCTGCTTGGAATGCATTGCCAGGGGAGGTGGTGGAGGCAAGGACAGTTAATGCATTTAAGAATAAACTGGATGCGCATAGCTTTTAGAGCAAGGTGATGTAAATGAAACTGGTTGTATACAGACTCTGCAGGGTCTTCTAAACCAGTATAAAGACGTTAAGTTAACATGACTGTCGACTAAGCTACACCCTCCACGTTTGACGTTATGATTGCCATATGTAGAATTACGTGAACATTGCGAGTAATTCTATGTTTTGTAAAGAACAGGTTGTTGTTGCTATTGTTTAATGCTCCCGATTAGAATGTTTACTCTTTTGTGTCCCCTGTTAAGTGTGCTATGTGACGGGCTGCAATAGTAATCTCTACTCAAAGTAACTTTAGGGGAGAAAATATTATCATCAGTAGGGACTCCCTTCGTCCCTTAAACAAACATTTCGGTTTTCTAGCTATATGCATCTCAAATGGGATGAGACAGCTTAGATAGTGACTCGATTGGATAGTGACTCGATTGGATAGTGACTCGATTGGATAGTGCCTCGATTGGATAGTGACTCGAAAGTATTATTCGCCTTTGTGAGTTTGATGAACTAAATATAGATAATGCTCATGTATGCAACGTAGACTAAATACAATCGGTAATATAGTTTAAATTATAAATGGTTTAGCTAATTGACTGACGGAAACAGAAACTTTGCTTAGCAGTATTTGTCTTCTCCGTGATCAGACTAAATATACATCGTTTTATTATTTGTTTATACTGTATTTTAAACTATCCAACCGTGTGATGTTTTATGATTGAACAAAACAAAAATTTGACAAGGAAAAGAATTATTTCTTGCAAACATAACATACGATGTTTAGCTTCGTTACACACATTCTTGAGGCAGAATTCTCACACAAAAAACTAACCGAGTAAGTAACAAAGCCCCCATAACGCTCCAGTTTACCAGTTGTAAATAAGTAGCTGTCCCTATTAACGTTAGTGGCCGCAACATTTACATTAGTTTCTAACACTTCATCCTCGAAGGTATTATGCATTAAGCGGTTAGCTTGCTCAAACCTATAACAAAGTGGTTTAATAAAAATAGATTGAAATTGTACACATAAATAGTCTTTGTAGTAATGTTTACAATATTGCACAATTAACTTAATTGTTTATATCTAAAATCGTTGTGATTCATCCTCCCAGAAGCTCAAAATTATTTGAATTGCTGTCGTCTGTAATAATAAATAATCTTTACTAAAATAACTCTTAAATCCTATCGATTACAGAAAAATCTTGTTTAAAGAAAATGTAAACGTATAGGCTGTATAGTTCTGTTTTTACTGACGACTTTATAATTGCAAATTCTAAAAACACACAGATCATAAATTGCGTCATTTATATTTTAAATGTATGTTGATGTAAAATTCGACGAAATGCTCTGAATGCTCAAGATAAAATAAATTATATATATATATATATATATTGTATTTCCTCTCCTCCTGAAGTCAGATGTGTTGACCCACTATCCCAGCAGTCTGCACCAAAAAGAGTAGTGGTACAGTGGATTCCATCTCACTGCAGCATCCAATGCAACGAGGAGGCAGACAGACTGGCAAAAGAAGGTGCAAGACTACCACAACCAGATACTAGTGTGACATACGAAGAGTCAAAAAGGCTTATTAGAGCTAGATACATGACCAAATGGGAAACAGAACATACTGGCTACACCAAAAACGTTGCCTATTACCAGTTGAACAGAAGAGAGCAGGTCGTTGTCCTCAGATTTCGCACTGGCCACAATAGACTGAGGTACCACCTATTCAATAAATTGAAGATAGATGGCACTGACGAATGCAGGTGCGGTACTAGGAAAATGACCGATGAACATCTGCTGCAAAACTACCCGACATACGAGGATGAGAGAAAGCAGATGTGGCCATCACCAGTGGCAACACAAGACAAGCTCTATGGCAGTGTCGACAGCCTCAGGATGACCGCTGCTTTTTTCGAAAAAATAAAGGTTGACGTCTGACAGCGTACGAATAAGAAGAAGAAGAAGAAGAAGATGTGTTGACCCGAAAGGTACAAACATCGCAGCCAAGCTGTAAACTTCAACAGAACGCATTCCGTTTTCCGAACAACTTCCTGCTACTTGCAAAGTTCTTTTCAGGACTTGGTTGCGGAAAATTGAGAACGAGCGAAGAGGAAGAAGAAGTTTTTCCTCCGTGTAGAGCCAATTCCTTAGATGAAAGAATAGGGCCACTGCACCATAAAACAAAGCGCAACAATAGGTAATCACACATGCGAGAGAGAATAAATGCTGACACAAGACTGCTGTAAGAAATAGAAAAAAACAGCTCTAAGCTTCCCCTGGAGTAAAATAAAGAGTCATTCAATGAAACCCAATATAGTGTAATGAATCTTTCCTTCTAAATGCTACTACTACAAAATATTACTAGTGTTTATTTCCATTGCTGAGGTTGACCGAGACGATTCATTGGACTATGTATAAAGATCGCTTGCACATTCTGTCGCCGAGAACTGTTCAGGCTAGATTTGATTTTAACATCCATAGAAAAAAATGAACTTCTAACCGAGGTTGTGAAAGTATGTCCTCGTAATCAGAAAATCAATATCTAATTCTTTCGTCCAGCCTTTCTTAGAAACAGCTTATGTTACATGCACAGCTTGTACCTGTCAATCTGAGTACCGTAACACTACTGGAAATTATAAGTGAGAAGTATCAGAAATAGAAATGAGAAGGTAGAGTTTTATTTGAAAATAATTGTAGATAATTTATCACTTAACTTTCACACATTATAAAAAAAACAGTATTATCGTTGTGATGCTATTGTTTATATCAGAATTTCCCAAACTTTTTACATCTTCGGACTAGCGAAAATATGGACAGTTTTTTTCCACTCAGAGGGAATTTTAAAAACACTTTTTATATAGTACTTTTTGCATTCATTTTTTAAATCTAACATTATGAAATGAAATTCTAAAGTTATTTATAATAACCAGAAACCGAGCATTAAATAAAATACTAATAATATAACGTCTCGACCTTTTGAGAAAGCAGGCATCATAATCGTGTAGCATGTCCTTTGCAGAACGTCCCTCTCATGACAGCCGATCTGTAAAATACTCAATCGATGACCAGTTCCTTCGCCTCTGGCAGTGTCAATCCCAGAACCTCGATAAAGTTCCTTGTCCACCTTCTCATTGCTCTGACTCTTTTGGCAGGTACCATACCCTCAAGCATCGTTCTTTCTAAGTCATTTGGGCGTTTGATGTGGCAGAAGTATGTTCATTTCAATATTTCATGTAATAAAGTTAATGCGAAATCTGTTACCGCTTCCTTGTTAGAATATTTTATAACCGTGGCTTGTGCGTTGTTTCTGGGAGGTTAAGCCCTGCATTGACATCTATTTGGTTTCTCTGTTTGGTTTTGATCACAGGAAGAGCTGAAAAAGTCATGTCAAACCAAATTAGTTGTCTAATAAACAACCAACAATTTGATAGAACTTAGTTCATTCTGAAGGCGACATTAAGAAATGTAATTACTTTTTCAAAGAACGACAGGAAATTTCTGCGGATCGGCAGCGTTCCGCGGACTGGCGGTTGAGAAACACTAGTTTTTATTAGAAGTGTTAGATAGTATTGTCAGTCAGTACCAGTTGTTTATCATGTTGAACATCATTCAAAAGTTAGGATGGTAAATATATACAAGGCAGTACTATATTTGAGTCAATGCTGTAATAAAATATGTGATTATCTGCGAAATGAATGAACAAAATAAGTAATTATTTGAGAAATATGTATTTAAAAATCTACAATTGTCAATCAATTTACGTTTTAATACCTACAAACATCAATTGATTTTGTATTTTAAATTTTAAAATTATCTTTCAAATATGAGTATATATATATATATATATATATATATATATATATATATATATATATATATATATATATATATATATATATATATATATATCCCACGTAGCTTCAAAAAGTTTTCGGTATAGACGACTAAGGTTTAAATGAAAGTTGATATTAAGGAGAATATATATTTATAAGTTGGTAGTGACTTCGACGAATTGACATGGCAGATGTGACCGTCACATATTCTCTTGAACATAAATTACATAGTTTTGTTTGTGTGTTGCGCTCTTTGCATCGTCGGAGTTGAATATGTCCTGGATTGAACAACGTACAAATGTAAAATGTGTTTACCACCCTAAAAAGAAACTACCCTCAGAGACACAAACATTGTTTCAAATATATATATATATATATATATATATATATATATATATATATATATATATATATATATATATATATATATATATATATAAATGTAGACCAAATATGTGTTTTAAAATATAATGTTGTCAGTCAATTACGTGTTTTTTAATCTATTAGAAAAAGCCACTTTTATGTTTAAAATAATACATAGTTAAATCTTCTGCGAAATATGTGCATTTGTTTAAAACTGTCACTTCTGTGAACGGGCACAGATTGACGAGACAAGACAATGAGGAAATGAACTTGTCACCCTTCCTCGTAAAACTGAGACTTTTTTTCAATAACGTTATCAACACTTCATCCCGGACTGCAATGGTGTTAAGGAATTTACTATCCCAGACTACATGGCAATGAATGTTCATGTACATACGCTGTGCTCGAGTATAGAAAATCTTATCATTGATACATATCTGGTAGACTACTACTCTCCTGTAGATAATCATCTATATACAACTCCTCATTATCACCAATGTCGTCTGTTGGTCCTGTCTCCATTTTGATCCCTACAAAGCATGACATTATTACTGTAGTTTGCGCTTACGAAAGTCTGTGCTCTGGCGGTTTTGGTTTTTTGCATCCTTTTATGTTTGCATTATCAAGTTGCTAGACCAAATGCGCATTCCTTTATAGTAGCATGTAAGTACATGTTTCACGGCTACAGTCGCACTATTCTTGAATTACTATAATCCAGTCACA
This sequence comes from Ariolimax columbianus, assembly GCA_036924085.1. Taxonomy (NCBI): domain Eukaryota; kingdom Metazoa; phylum Mollusca; class Gastropoda; order Stylommatophora; family Arionidae; genus Ariolimax; species Ariolimax columbianus. Next base: position 121,691,029 of record JAVGWX010000001.1, read on the forward strand.
GCCACATTTAGTTTGAAAGTAAACAGTCTGTTTTAACAATAGATTACAAACAGAGTGTATAGAACGCGTGACTAAACAGTTGGAACACCAGCCTCTTGGAAAAGAACAATCAGGTTCAAAACTTTGATCACGTATTTAATAATGTGTGTTACCATGTTAAAAAAAAACTTAACCTGCACACTCCGTGACGGCTGCAATGGTTAACGGCCTTAATTAGTCAGGCTTATAAATTATTCATGCTATTTCAGCAATTGGAATAAACGCTGTAATGATAGTTTTGTTTGTCGTTGAAAAAGCGAGCCCATCAAATGAAAGAATCAATAGCGCGAAAAGGAAACTCAGACTAATACGAGCAAAGTAGCAACAAATACGATGGCAATCACGAGTATTTAGATAGTAGGTAAACATATACATCAAACAACAGATAACATATACATCAAACAACAGATAACATATACATCAAACAACAGATAACATATAAATCAAACAACAGATAACAAATACATCAAACAACAGATAACATATACATCAAACAGCAGATAACATATACATCAAACAACAGATAACATATAAATCAAACAACAGATAACATATACATCAGACAACAGATAACAAATACATCAAACAACAGATAACATATACATCAAACAACAGATAACATATACATCAAACAACAGATAACATATACATCAAACAACAGATAACATATCAATCCAACAACAGATAACATATACATCAAGCAACAGATAAAATATACATCAAACAACAGATAACATATACATCAATCAACAGATAACATATGCATCAAACAACAGATAACATATACATCAATCAACCGAACAAAAAACTGAAGCAATAAATACTCCGAAACGGAACTCAAACCATCCATTTGTTGAACTCGCCTCGCTGCAGACGCATGAGTTAGGAGAATAGGCCAAACAAGCACCACAAAATAAGATGTTATGACAGGTCAAGTGTTTCTCACGCTAAACATGCAGCTATGGAATAATGGCCTAGTTTAAGCCACGCAAATTTATGGACACTAAATTATTTCCTAACTTTTCTATCATCAGGTATAGGAATAATAGACCACGCATAATCTGTAATGTTTTTGACGGAAATAGATAAATAGCAAACAGCGGCGGCAGCTTTCATTTACAAATCATGATAAGTGTGACAACAAGTTGTGAAAGAATTAATCATGTATAAAATGCCTTTTTGTATGATCGAGTGTGTTATGTACTAGTATCGCTGGTAATTGTACAATCTATTATGTTATTCAGAGATCGATTTCATCATTAAAGAGCTTACTTTATGATAGGTGTTTGAAACAAAACAATATAAAAGGCTACATATTTCCAAGAAAATGAAGGAAGCTTTCCATTTCCTGTAACATGTATTGATGTCTCTACTTTTGATCTGAGCATATTCGTGCCTTCATCGTATGAACAGATGGCTCGTTGTCTCTATTGTCATTGCAAAGAGTGGTATGGTACTCGCCTCTCGAAGCTATGAACGGAAACAGTGAGCGTTCGAATCCTGCCAGCTGCAAACAATTCCTGTTTTCGAGGGGGATAAGACCAGAGTGCCTGCATCCTGAATTACCTCTAGCCGTCATGACTGTTCTTCTTACCACTGGTTCAAGCTAGCTCGGGGCAGGAGAATGAGATTGATGACCAACGCAGTATCTTCCTCACTATAATTCAAATACAGCGCAAGTTACATCGTCCTGACAAAAACCATCTAATGATGGCGTCATCATCGCTTGCGATGAGCAACTAACCATTGTCAAGTTCACTGATAGGGAGGTAGTGACGAAAAATAACAATACGGGACTCTTTCGAGGCCCCGTAATTGGAATGAGTACACTTTAAACCCTTTAACGAGGATCTATTGGAGGGCAAGGCTGGTGCCAGCAGCCGCGGTAATTCCAGCTCCAATAGCGTATATTAAAGTTGTTGCAGTTAAAAAGCTCGTAGTTGGATCTCAGGCGCAGGCGGGCGGTCCGGCTCGCGCCGGTTCACTGCCCGTTGTCTCCTGCCCTACCGTCTGCCGGCTCTCTCCCACGGGTGCTCTTCGCTGAGCGTCCTGGGTGGCCGGCGCGTTTACTTTGAAAAAATTAGAGTGTTCAAAGCAGGAATCGGCTGCCTGAATAATGGTGCATGGAATAATGGAATAGGACTTCGGTTCTATTTTGTTGGTTTTCGGAACTGGAGGTAATGACAGGGACAAACGGGGGCATTCGTATTGCGGCGTTAGAGGTGAAATTCTTGGATCGCCGCAAGACGAGCTACTGCGAAAGCATTTGTCAAGAATGTTTTCATTAATCAAGAACGAAAGTCAGAGGCGCGAAGACGATCAGATACCGTCGTAGTTCTGACCATAAACGATGTCGACTAGCGATCCGCAGGAGTTGCTTCGATGACTCTGCGGGCAGCTTCCGGGAAACCAAAGTGTTTGGGTTCCGGGGGAAGTATGGTTGATAAGCTGAAACTTAAAGGAATTGACGGAAGGGCACCACCAGGAGTGGAGCCTGCGGCTTAATTTGACTCAAAACGGCCAAACACTGACATGATTAACATGCCGAGAGCACTTTCGTTGGGTCTAATATGGAACGGGTGCTGGAATTAGACCCTCGAAAATCTGGGGCTACCCTCTAAGTAACTTAATAGTCTCGCTAAAGGAATTGACGGAAGGGCACCACCAGGAGTGGAACCTGCGGCTTAATTTGACTGAACACGCCAATACTGTAGAACGACTGACAAATCGAGAGCACTACCGTTGGGTCTAATAATGAACGTACGCTGGTATTAGACTCACGGAAGACAAGTCAGCTCTCTAACACTCTAATGAAAGAACGCTACGGAAATCGTGTTTAACCCCGCAGAAACCGCAGATTTCAAATACCTGGTCATTGACAAACAAAAGCCCTCAATAAATTCGTCTGGCCAAATAGTGAACGGGTGCTGGAAATAGACCATCTGAAGACAGGTCAGTTTTACCCTACTAATGACAGGGCGTTGCTACGGAAAACCAGCTCATATCGAGAGGAGCCGCAGACACTTTGGTTCACGTACCAGGCTGATAAGCCAATGTGGGGGATTACGGCCGAACCCCTGTAAGCCGCAATCCCACCCAAAATCTCAGCACCAGTGCAATGGGAGGCTCCTACATGTTCGGGACCTGGGGCTCGCGCCCCAGCCCTATCCGGTAGAGCCGCAGAAAGAGGTCTCTGCCGTCCGCCGATCAAAGCGGGCGGACAGCTGCTTGATACTCACCTTATACGGCGATGGGGTGCGAAACCACCAACATAAGACTTAGTTCCTGGTCGGGGTGTCGAAAACAGTAGAGCAGCAACCTCACTGTGAACTGACGAGACTCAACCAATGACCATGAGATATGTCCGCACACTAGGCGAACAACAACTCTGTGACATTACCAGGCTTGTCCCCTTGTTAAATGCACTTCTGCTTCGATATCTACCTCTGTACGTTATCAGCCAAATATCTATCATGCTGGACGCAGAACAGATGCAGACCAGCGGACATTGCACACCTGTCCCACTGTGTCAACATCCTAGGTGGCGGGGAATGCTAGGCGTACCATCTCTGCATAGAAGCCAAGAAAATAAAGGGAGAAAGAGATACCCCACTCACATGCAAATGCTACGTTTCTGGCAGGACGTGACGATCCTGGGGTATAGACACACTGGACTGCCTCTCTTCCGGGTAAACCAGTCCATATCATATATCTCATATATCATCTCACATATCATCATCGCACCCTATAGACACGAGTAGTGAAGACTCGATAGTCTGGTAAGACAACTTCCATAAGAGAGACAACTCTGATCATAAACAACTGCTGCCTTGCAGATAGGCTGAGGACAGCCAAAGGCTAAGGAGGGCATCCCTACAGAAACGCCTGTTGAAATCGGATGCACGGGGCCGCAAGTCTAACAAAACAGTGCAACGTAAATCGCAGCATGATGACAGTTAAACCGATTAGAAAAACGCATGGCGCTCATTCTGCGGAGTCCCGCCAGGCAGCGATAGTGCCGGGCCTCACGCCTCGAAGGGGCCCACCCTTGACTACTGGTGGTCACCCACCCATATGTCGTGGAGTCAAGGCACATGGCTATGGGGCAACTTTTATTGACCAAAAACTCAAGACCCTCAAAATACTACAGTGGAATGCGGAGGGAGTCATTAACAAAAAACTTTCCCTAACACATCACCTGCATGAAGGTAAGATTGACGTGGCATGTATCCAGGAAACGCACCTCAACAAAAATCATAAATTCTCAATCAGAGGATACCAGACCTTCCGTCTCGATAGAGAAGGCCACAAAGGAGGGGTCCTGATACTGACCAGAAACTGCATACCGAGTAGCGCGGTACCTGTCAGTCACACCGGACAAGCAGAAATTGTAGGAGTTGACATAATGGCTCCGCATTTTCAATCTGTAGGGACCACCAAATAGATACCTATCGCTCTCGAGTATGGAGATCAGAGACTCCAACTGCATAGTAGTTGGAGATTTCAACAGCCACTCGGAGAGATGGGGATACTCTGACACAGACAGCAGAGGTGACGAAGTGGAAGATTGGGAGATAGATACAAATCTCTCCCTAATCAATAGGCCGGAGGATAGTCCTAGCTTCTATTCAAGAACATGGCATACCACCTCGACTCAAGATTTGGCCCTCTCCACACAGGACATACACCATAAAATAGACAGCCAGGTGCTAAACCAACTGGCAGGTAGCGACCACAGGCCGATCAGGCTAATCATTGACATGGAAGTAGGCCCACAAGAAACAAAACCGCTCCCACGTTGGAATTACAAACGAGCCGACTGGGACAGATTTGCAACCCTGACAGATGGGCTGTGTGAAACCATCAACACACGAAACAACAAAATGAAGCCCATGGTGGAAAGCCTAAGCAAGGCAATAATGCAAGCCGCCACTGAAACCATCCCAAGAGGCGCTAGGAAAAACTATAAGCCCTACTGGAATGATGAGTTGCAGAAAGCGGAAGATGCAGTTACAAATGCTAGGAACATGGCAGAGCGAGAACAATCTATGGAGGCAAACATCGCCCTCAAAGCCGCCACGGCGAAATACAAATACACTCTCAAGCAAACAGCAAGAGAAAGCTGGAAAAACAAAACGGAAAGCCTAAACCTGGACAAAGACGGGAACAAGCTATGTAAGCTAGTCAGAGCCATGAACGACGAAACCCCGTCAAACAAACAAATTACCATCAAGCAGGGCGATAACTTGCTGCTCCCAGGTAAGAAAGCCGCAAACGCTTTTGTCGATCACTATGCCAGAGCAAACCACATCGAGGTCCCTGCAGATAAGCATACAGACATTAGCGAAGAGCTAAAGGGGCACGACAACATCAATACGGCACCTGAAGAGCACATGATGGCCAAATTAACAATGAGCGAAATGGAAGAGGCTATGAGAACATTAAAGAAAAGGAAATCTCCTGGAAAAGACGGGATAACAAACGAAATGCTAATGGGGCTGGGCCAAACAGCGAAGAGGAAACTGCTATCGGTCCTGAACCAAAGATGGAAAAGGGGAATTGTACCCCAGGCATGGAAATACGCAATACTGGTACCAGTACCAAAAACCGGAAAGGACAAAACAGATCCAAATGGATACAGGCCCATCAGCCTACTGAGCTGTGTCGGCAAGCTGATGGAACGGATGATAAACACCAGACTAATGTGGCATCTGGAAGAAAAACGAATACTAATTCCACAGCAATCCAGCTTTAGACAGCACAGATCCACTGAGGACCAGGTCATCCTCATAGCCCAGCAAATAGAAGATGCCTACCAGGCACAGAAACACACAGCAGCTGTTTGCGTGGATCTGGAAAAGGCATTTGACAAAGTCTGGAAAGACGGACTTAGAGCCAAGCTAAGTGATGTTTGTGGGAAAATGTACAAGTGGATCAACCACTACCTCAAACAAAGAACGGCCAGAGTCTAAGTTCAAGGGCAGATGAGCAAAAAGGTGACACTCGAGCAGGGAGTACCCCAAGGGGGAGTACTGTCACCCACACTCTTCCTGGTATATATAAACGACATTACAGAGAATATACCAAGGAGAGTCCATAGCTCAATGTTTGCAGACGATCTGGCTATGTGGACCTCTGAAAAGAATCTCACCATAGCAAGAAACAAGGATGCAGCAGGCCCTAACATCACTGGAAGAGTGGGCGAACTCATGGCTGGTCAAAATAAACTAGGAGAAAACCACATGCACAATATTCTCGCTTTCAATCAAACTCCAAAATACCAAATTAAGCTTAAATGGCAAATTCCTGCAGCCAAACGACAACCCAACCTATCTGGGAGTCACATTTGATCGGCGCATGACATGGAAAAGTCAGATCGAGAGAAACCGAATGAGAGCCAGAGAAAGAATGGCAATCATGAGGAAACTTGCTGGCACAAGCTGGGGAGCAGACGAAGGCATACTAAAGAAACTGTACATTGGAAGAGTGAGACCAGTTCTCGAGTATGGCATTGCGGCATGGACAACAGCAACAAAGGCGAACTTCGATAAAGTTAGCAAACTTCAAAACCAAGCCATGAGAGTTATAACAGGAGGCATGAAGTCAACGCCAATTGTAGAACTTGAAAAGATTACAAAACTGCAATCCATGACCGATAGAAGAGACTGCAGAGCCCAGCTGCAGTCAGAGAAACTCCGAAGACTGACTGACCATTCAATGCACCAGAGACTAAACAATTTGGTAAATGGGAAACTAAAGCGGAGAAATTTTGCAGAAATAGCCAAAGCAAAGATGCACGAAGATCCCATAAACGCACTAACAACACCAAAACCCATCACTACTGTTCGAAAACCTACCTGGAGGCAGGATATATTTCCAGAGGTGGTAGAAAATATACCAGGTATTGGAAACAAAAACTGCCAGACTGAAAAAGAAAGGAGAGATACTACCCTAAGCTTCATATCGAAAAGCTACCCAAGCATGGACTGGACCCATGCATACACCGACGGTTCTGTAACAAACAATACACAGAACGGAGGGGCAGGAGCATTTCTGAACCTACCAAATGGCAAACAAATAACACTGTCATTCGCTACTGGTAAGTACACAAGCAATTTCAGAGCGGAGGCAGAGGCACTGAGGTCGGCAGTGGAAGAAATGGTGACACACAATGAAAATGAAAGCCATATAGTCCTGCTTACAGAGGCTCTCGCCGTAGTCACAGCACTAAAAAGCCAGAAAAACACTGAGCTTAATGACTTAAGAGCAGCACTCTGCAAATTGTGCCAGCAGTCCGCACCAAAAAGGGTAGTGGTACAGTGGGTCCCATCACACTGCAACATCCAAGGCAACGAGGAGGCAGACAGACTGGCAAAAGAAGGTGCAAGACTACCACAAACAGATACTAGTATGACGTACGAAGAGTCAAAACGGCTTATCAAAGCCAGATACATGACCAAATGGGAAACCGAACATACTGGTTACACCAAAAAAGATGCCTATTACCAGTTGAACCGAAGAGAGCAGGTCGTTGTCTTCAGACTTCGCACTGGCCACAATAGACTGAGGTACCACCTATTCAACAAATTGAAGATAGGTGGTACCGACGAATGCCCGTGCGGTACTGGTAAAATGACCGCTGAACATCTGCTGCCGAACTGCCCGACATACGAGGATCAGAGAGAGCAGATGTGGCCATCACCAGTGGAACTGCAAGACAAGCTCTATGGCAGTGGCGACAGCCTCGGGATGACCGCCGCTTTTTTCGAAAAAATAATGGTTACTGTCTGACTGCGTACGAAGAAGAAGAAGTTCACTGATATATTATGTTCACCTGTCTTCTTTCCAGATCCTTGATCAGTGATTTGCCAAACAGTCAGTGGCTATCATTCCTGGTGACGTCTTTACGGGTAGCAATAAACTCCCTCCATTTTGCCCGTTCTGCAGCCATCTTTCTTACGATGCTCTAGCTCTAACTCGTTATTACTATTTCAATCTCTGCGGCTCTCTGTCAAGTTCCCTTAATTCGGCCTTTCGTTCTACTACCCTTTGGAGTCTATCTCATGGCGATCCTTGTGAGGGTGTCACGCTCACTACTTAGACATAGCAGATCCTATTCCATCCAGGAACGATAAAGACGGTCTGCATACCTTCCTCGTTGATCCGGGCAAGTAGTTTTCTTTTCGTGGTTCCGTTCGGTTAGAAAATGATGTTAATGTTCCTTAAACAAACTGTCTCAAAATTTACAGTTTTGACGTTTATGATTCTGTTATTCCCGAACACTCCAAATCGTACAGAAGCACAGACAGTAAGTAACTTGTCAATTCTGAGTTTGACGTTTGTGCTGAACTGTGAAGACCTGAAATCGTTGTTTAAGCTAGAAAAGCTGTTCTGACTTTGTTCATTCTGCTGTTGATGGCTTTGTCTGTTCCTCCGTCTTGTCTAGCTGTAACTGCTCAGTTACATCACGCCTCGTTATACTTTCCTATCACATAGGATTTCTGCAGTCTGGTTCTTAATACATGTTTCTCCGTGTGCCAGCTGTACTTTGCTCGATAGTTTGTAGCCCAAGTGGCACAAGGGATAAGAAGAATGGCACCACTATTACCTTTAAAGCTTATCGTAAAAACTACTAAAGAGAGTTGTGCTTTGGACAGGTAATCTTATAAAGAGAAAACATATTGCATTGACAATTAGTCACTGCAAATTCTCGGCTAAATGTTTCATGTAAAAAGACGAGTTGCAGATCAAATGTATGTTTCCCATCGGAGCAAATAGGTGAATTATTACAAATATTTCTAAATCGCCTTACCTTAAAAGGGGTCATCTGCAGTATTAGTCTATGCTTCGGATTGGAGGGAAAAGGGGGAATGGGGAATGAATTTCGAGTTAGTGTGTTTTACTGACATGTCTTCTATTACCTTGTATTTTGTTTATATCCACAGCTTTGTTTCTTGATTGCACTAAATACAACACTGTTTGTACACATTCGCCCAACTGCACAAGAAATGTTGAAAATGCTCTAGATTGGATAATGCCATTCAAGTACTAAATTAATGTACATGACTGCTGCCATTATCTTTTTCTTAAATAACTTGTATTTATTCATTTGTATTATTATTATTTATTTATCCGGGGAGGTGGCGGTAAGAGGAACACTAGCCCCGGCTACATTATAATTTCAGAAAACAAAACACACCTGGCACTTCAATATTAACATTTATTTAGAATCCCAATAATTAATTTTGTAACCAATAAATAGTGCATCGTTTAAAGCAGAAACACATCCTACTTAATAATCAAACTATATTCTAATATTGGAAAGAGCACCAAGAAACAGTGTCAGAAATTTTGTCCGGAAAATGAACAAACACTTATTCTGTGATCTCGTGCATCTGGCAAATACTTAAGTCTATTAAATATACTATTATTACCAATGTTTAATATTTGAACAGTTAAATATTTAAACTAGCAAACACACAAAAACCGATTAAACATATTAGAGAATGTGAGAGTTGCTGATCATACCGACGAATACGACAGCTGCTAAGCATACTAAGAACAACTACGATCATCCTGGCGAATACAGAAGCTAATTTAATCATATAAGCGAATACCAAAACTACTAATTAAATCATATAGGCGAATACCAAAACTACTAATTAAATCATATAAGCGAATACCAAAACTACTAATTAAATCATATAAGCGAATACCAAAACTACTAATTAAATCATATAAGCGAATACCAAAACTACTAATTAAATCATATAAGCGAATACCAAAACTACTAATTAAATCATATAAGCGAATACCAAAACTACTAATTAAATCATATAAGCGAATACCAAAACTACTAATTAAATCATATAAGCGAATACCAAAACTACTAATTAAATCATAAAGGCGAATACGGAAGCTAATAATTAAATCATATTAACGAATACCAAAACTACTAATTAAATCATATAAGCGAATACCAAAACTACTAATTAAATCATTTAAGCGAATACCAAAACTACTAATGATGTACTGCACTTAACAAAAGCCGTATGTGCACAAAAACCATATGAAATCCATAACAAACGTAATAGTTTGTTCATTAATAAAAGTTATGACAGGTCAAGTGTTTCTCACGCTAAACATGCAGCTATGGAATAATGGCCTAGTTTAAGCCACGCAAATTTATGGACACTAAATTATTTCCTAACTTTTCTATCATCAGGTATAGGAATAATAGACCACGCATAATCTGTAATGTTTTTGACGGAAATAGATAAATAGCAAACAGCGGCGGCAGCTTTCATTTACAAATCATGATAAGTGTGACAACAAGTTGTGAAAGAATTAATCATGTATAAAATGCCTTTTTGTATGATCGAGTGTGTTATGTACTAGTATCGCTGGTAATTGTACAATCTATTATGTTATTCAGAGATCGATTTCATCATTAAAGAGCTTACTTTATGATAGGTGTTTGAAACAAAACAATATAAAAGGCTACATATTTCCAAGAAAATGAAGGAAGCTTTCCATTTCCTGTAACATGTATTGATGTCTCTACTTTTGATCTGAGCATATTCGTGCCTTCATCGTATGAACAGATGGCTCGTTGTCTCTATTGTCATTGCAAAGAGTGGTATGGTACTCGCCTCTCGAAGCTATGAACGGAAACAGTGAGCGTTCGAATCCTGCCAGCTGCAAACAATTCCTGTTTTCGAGGGGGATAAGACCAGAGTGCCTGCATCCTGAATTACCTCTAGCCGTCATGACTGTTCTTCTTACCACTGGTTCAAGCTAGCTCGGGGCAGGAGAATGAGATTGATGACCAACGCAGTATCTTCCTCACTATAATTCAAATACAGCGCAAGTTACATCGTCCTGACAAAAACCATCTAATGATGGCGTCATCATCGCTTGCGATGAGCAACTAACCATTGTCAAGTTCACTGATAGGGAGGTAGTGACGAAAAATAACAATACGGGACTCTTTCGAGGCCCCGTAATTGGAATGAGTACACTTTAAACCCTTTAACGAGGATCTATTGGAGGGCAAGGCTGGTGCCAGCAGCCGCGGTAATTCCAGCTCCAATAGCGTATATTAAAGTTGTTGCAGTTAAAAAGCTCGTAGTTGGATCTCAGGCGCAGGCGGGCGGTCCGGCTCGCGCCGGTTCACTGCCCGTTGTCTCCTGCCCTACCGTCTGCCGGCTCTCTCCCACGGGTGCTCTTCGCTGAGCGTCCTGGGTGGCCGGCGCGTTTACTTTGAAAAAATTAGAGTGTTCAAAGCAGGAATCGGCTGCCTGAATAATGGTGCATGGAATAATGGAATAGGACTTCGGTTCTATTTTGTTGGTTTTCGGAACTGGAGGTAATGACAGGGACAAACGGGGGCATTCGTATTGCGGCGTTAGAGGTGAAATTCTTGGATCGCCGCAAGACGAGCTACTGCGAAAGCATTTGTCAAGAATGTTTTCATTAATCAAGAACGAAAGTCAGAGGCGCGAAGACGATCAGATACCGTCGTAGTTCTGACCATAAACGATGTCGACTAGCGATCCGCAGGAGTTGCTTCGATGACTCTGCGGGCAGCTTCCGGGAAACCAAAGTGTTTGGGTTCCGGGGGAAGTATGGTTGATAAGCTGAAACTTAAAGGAATTGACGGAAGGGCACCACCAGGAGTGGAGCCTGCGGCTTAATTTGACTCAAAACGGCCAAACACTGACATGATTAACATGCCGAGAGCACTTTCGTTGGGTCTAATATGGAACGGGTGCTGGAATTAGACCCTCGAAAATCTGGGGCTACCCTCTAAGTAACTTAATAGTCTCGCTAAAGGAATTGACGGAAGGGCACCACCAGGAGTGGAACCTGCGGCTTAATTTGACTGAACACGCCAATACTGTAGAACGACTGACAAATCGAGAGCACTACCGTTGGGTCTAATAATGAACGTACGCTGGTATTAGACTCACGGAAGACAAGTCAGCTCTCTAACACTCTAATGAAAGAACGCTACGGAAATCGTGTTTAACCCCGCAGAAACCGCAGATTTCAAATACCTGGTCATTGACAAACAAAAGCCCTCAATAAATTCGTCTGGCCAAATAGTGAACGGGTGCTGGAAATAGACCATCTGAAGACAGGTCAGTTTTACCCTACTAATGACAGGGCGTTGCTACGGAAAACCAGCTCATATCGAGAGGAGCCGCAGACACTTTGGTTCACGTACCAGGCTGATAAGCCAATGTGGGGGATTACGGCCGAACCCCTGTAAGCCGCAATCCCACCCAAAATCTCAGCACCAGTGCAATGGGAGGCTCCTACATGTTCGGGACCTGGGGCTCGCGCCCCAGCCCTATCCGGTAGAGCCGCAGAAAGAGGTCTCTGCCGTCCGCCGATCAAAGCGGGCGGACAGCTGCTTGATACTCACCTTATACGGCGATGGGGTGCGAAACCACCAACATAAGACTTAGTTCCTGGTCGGGGTGTCGAAAACAGTAGAGCAGCAACCTCACTGTGAACTGACGAGACTCAACCAATGACCATGAGATATGTCCGCACACTAGGCGAACAACAACTCTGTGACATTACCAGGCTTGTCCCCTTGTTAAATGCACTTCTGCTTCGATATCTACCTCTGTACGTTATCAGCCAAATATCTATCATGCTGGACGCAGAACAGATGCAGACCAGCGGACATTGCACACCTGTCCCACTGTGTCAACATCCTAGGTGGCGGGGAATGCTAGGCGTACCATCTCTGCATAGAAGCCAAGAAAATAAAGGGAGAAAGAGATACCCCACTCACATGCAAATGCTACGTTTCTGGCAGGACGTGACGATCCTGGGGTATAGACACACTGGACTGCCTCTCTTCCGGGTAAACCAGTCCATATCATATATCTCATATATCATCTCACATATCATCATCGCACCCTATAGACACGAGTAGTGAAGACTCGATAGTCTGGTAAGACAACTTCCATAAGAGAGACAACTCTGATCATAAACAACTGCTGCCTTGCAGATAGGCTGAGGACAGCCAAAGGCTAAGGAGGGCATCCCTACAGAAACGCCTGTTGAAATCGGATGCACGGGGCCGCAAGTCTAACAAAACAGTGCAACGTAAATCGCAGCATGATGACAGTTAAACCGATTAGAAAAACGCATGGCGCTCATTCTGCGGAGTCCCGCCAGGCAGCGATAGTGCCGGGCCTCACGCCTCGAAGGGGCCCACCCTTGACTACTGGTGGTCACCCACCCATATGTCGTGGAGTCAAGGCACATGGCTATGGGGCAACTTTTATTGACCAAAAACTCAAGACCCTCAAAATACTACAGTGGAATGCGGAGGGAGTCATTAACAAAAAACTTTCCCTAACACATCACCTGCATGAAGGTAAGATTGACGTGGCATGTATCCAGGAAACGCACCTCAACAAAAATCATAAATTCTCAATCAGAGGATACCAGACCTTCCGTCTCGATAGAGAAGGCCACAAAGGAGGGGTCCTGATACTGACCAGAAACTGCATACCGAGTAGCGCGGTACCTGTCAGTCACACCGGACAAGCAGAAATTGTAGGAGTTGACATAATGGCTCCGCATTTTCAATCTGTAGGGACCACCAAATAGATACCTATCGCTCTCGAGTATGGAGATCAGAGACTCCAACTGCATAGTAGTTGGAGATTTCAACAGCCACTCGGAGAGATGGGGATACTCTGACACAGACAGCAGAGGTGACGAAGTGGAAGATTGGGAGATAGATACAAATCTCTCCCTAATCAATAGGCCGGAGGATAGTCCTAGCTTCTATTCAAGAACATGGCATACCACCTCGACTCAAGATTTGGCCCTCTCCACACAGGACATACACCATAAAATAGACAGCCAGGTGCTAAACCAACTGGCAGGTAGCGACCACAGGCCGATCAGGCTAATCATTGACATGGAAGTAGGCCCACAAGAAACAAAACCGCTCCCACGTTGGAATTACAAACGAGCCGACTGGGACAGATTTGCAACCCTGACAGATGGGCTGTGTGAAACCATCAACACACGAAACAACAAAATGAAGCCCATGGTGGAAAGCCTAAGCAAGGCAATAATGCAAGCCGCCACTGAAACCATCCCAAGAGGCGCTAGGAAAAACTATAAGCCCTACTGGAATGATGAGTTGCAGAAAGCGGAAGATGCAGTTACAAATGCTAGGAACATGGCAGAGCGAGAACAATCTATGGAGGCAAACATCGCCCTCAAAGCCGCCACGGCGAAATACAAATACACTCTCAAGCAAACAGCAAGAGAAAGCTGGAAAAACAAAACGGAAAGCCTAAACCTGGACAAAGACGGGAACAAGCTATGTAAGCTAGTCAGAGCCATGAACGACGAAACCCCGTCAAACAAACAAATTACCATCAAGCAGGGCGATAACTTGCTGCTCCCAGGTAAGAAAGCCGCAAACGCTTTTGTCGATCACTATGCCAGAGCAAACCACATCGAGGTCCCTGCAGATAAGCATACAGACATTAGCGAAGAGCTAAAGGGGCACGACAACATCAATACGGCACCTGAAGAGCACATGATGGCCAAATTAACAATGAGCGAAATGGAAGAGGCTATGAGAACATTAAAGAAAAGGAAATCTCCTGGAAAAGACGGGATAACAAACGAAATGCTAATGGGGCTGGGCCAAACAGCGAAGAGGAAACTGCTATCGGTCCTGAACCAAAGATGGAAAAGGGGAATTGTACCCCAGGCATGGAAATACGCAATACTGGTACCAGTACCAAAAACCGGAAAGGACAAAACAGATCCAAATGGATACAGGCCCATCAGCCTACTGAGCTGTGTCGGCAAGCTGATGGAACGGATGATAAACACCAGACTAATGTGGCATCTGGAAGAAAAACGAATACTAATTCCACAGCAATCCAGCTTTAGACAGCACAGATCCACTGAGGACCAGGTCATCCTCATAGCCCAGCAAATAGAAGATGCCTACCAGGCACAGAAACACACAGCAGCTGTTTGCGTGGATCTGGAAAAGGCATTTGACAAAGTCTGGAAAGACGGACTTAGAGCCAAGCTAAGTGATGTTTGTGGGAAAATGTACAAGTGGATCAACCACTACCTCAAACAAAGAACGGCCAGAGTCTAAGTTCAAGGGCAGATGAGCAAAAAGGTGACACTCGAGCAGGGAGTACCCCAAGGGGGAGTACTGTCACCCACACTCTTCCTGGTATATATAAACGACATTACAGAGAATATACCAAGGAGAGTCCATAGCTCAATGTTTGCAGACGATCTGGCTATGTGGACCTCTGAAAAGAATCTCACCATAGCAAGAAACAAGGATGCAGCAGGCCCTAACATCACTGGAAGAGTGGGCGAACTCATGGCTGGTCAAAATAAACTAGGAGAAAACCACATGCACAATATTCTCGCTTTCAATCAAACTCCAAAATACCAAATTAAGCTTAAATGGCAAATTCCTGCAGCCAAACGACAATCCAACCTATCTGGGAGTCACATTTGATCGGCGCATGACATGGAAAAGTCAGATCGAGAGAAACCGAATGAGAGCCAGAGAAAGAATGGCAATCATGAGGAAACTTGCTGGCACAAGCTGGGGAGCAGACGAAGGCATACTAAAGAAACTGTACATTGGAAGAGTGAGACCAGTTCTCGAGTATGGCATTGCGGCATGGACAACAGCAACAAAGGCGAACTTCGATAAAGTTAGCAAACTTCAAAACCAAGCCATGAGAGTTATAACAGGAGGCATGAAGTCAACGCCAATTGTAGAACTTGAAAAGATTACAAAACTGCAATCCATGACCGATAGAAGAGACTGCAGAGCCCAGCTGCAGTCAGAGAAACTCCGAAGACTGACTGACCATTCAATGCACCAGAGACTAAACAATTTGGTAAATGGGAAACTAAAGCGGAGAAATTTTGCAGAAATAGCCAAAGCAAAGATGCACGAAGATCCCATAAACGCACTAACAACACCAAAACCCATCACTACTGTTCGAAAACCTACCTGGAGGCAGGATATATTTCCAGAGGTGGTAGAAAATATACCAGGTATTGGAAACAAAAACTGCCAGACTGAAAAAGAAAGGAGAGATACTACCCTAAGCTTCATATCGAAAAGCTACCCAAGCATGGACTGGACCCATGCATACACCGACGGTTCTGTAACAAACAATACACAGAACGGAGGGGCAGGAGCATTTCTGAACCTACCAAATGGCAAACAAATAACACTGTCATTCGCTACTGGTAAGTACACAAGCAATTTCAGAGCGGAGGCAGAGGCACTGAGGTCGGCAGTGGAAGAAATGGTGACACACAATGAAAATGAAAGCCATATAGTCCTGCTTACAGAGGCTCTCGCCGTAGTCACAGCACTAAAAAGCCAGAAAAACACTGAGCTTAATGACTTAAGAGCAGCACTCTGCAAATTGTGCCAGCAGTCCGCACCAAAAAGGGTAGTGGTACAGTGGGTCCCATCACACTGCAACATCCAAGGCAACGAGGAGGCAGACAGACTGGCAAAAGAAGGTGCAAGACTACCACAAACAGATACTAGTATGACGTACGAAGAGTCAAAACGGCTTATCAAAGCCAGATACATGACCAAATGGGAAACCGAACATACTGGTTACACCAAAAAAGATGCCTATTACCAGTTGAACCGAAGAGAGCAGGTCGTTGTCTTCAGACTTCGCACTGGCCACAATAGACTGAGGTACCACCTATTCAACAAATTGAAGATAGGTGGTACCGACGAATGCCCGTGCGGTACTGGTAAAATGACCGCTGAACATCTGCTGCCGAACTGCCCGACATACGAGGATCAGAGAGAGCAGATGTGGCCATCACCAGTGGAACTGCAAGACAAGCTCTATGGCAGTGGCGACAGCCTCGGGATGACCGCCGCTTTTTTCGAAAAAATAATGGTTACTGTCTGACTGCGTACGAAGAAGAAGAAGTTCACTGATATATTATGTTCACCTGTCTTCTTTCCAGATCCTTGATCAGTGATTTGCCAAACAGTCAGTGGCTATCATTCCTGGTGACGTCTTTACGGGTAGCAATAAACTCCCTCCATTTTGCCCGTTCTGCAGCCATCTTTCTTACGATGCTCTAGCTCTAACTCGTTATTACTATTTCAATCTCTGCGGCTCTCTGTCAAGTTCCCTTAATTCGGCCTTTCGTTCTACTACCCTTTGGAGTCTATCTCATGGCGATCCTTGTGAGGGTGTCACGCTCACTACTTAGACATAGCAGATCCTATTCCATCCAGGAACGATAAAGACGGTCTGCATACCTTCCTCGTTGATCCGGGCAAGTAGTTTTCTTTTCGTGGTTCCGTTCGGTTAGAAAATGATGTTAATGTTCCTTAAACAAACTGTCTCAAAATTTACAGTTTTGACGTTTATGATTCTGTTATTCCCGAACACTCCAAATCGTACAGAAGCACAGACAGTAAGTAACTTGTCAATTCTGAGTTTGACGTTTGTGCTGAACTGTGAAGACCTGAAATCGTTGTTTAAGCTAGAAAAGCTGTTCTGACTTTGTTCATTCTGCTGTTGATGGCTTTGTCTGTTCCTCCGTCTTGTCTAGCTGTAACTGCTCAGTTACATCACGCCTCGTTATACTTTCCTATCACATAGGATTTCTGCAGTCTGGTTCTTAATACATGTTTCTCCGTGTGCCAGCTGTACTTTGCTCGATAGTTTGTAGCCCAAGTGGCACAAGGGATAAGAAGAATGGCACCACTATTACCTTTAAAGCTTATCGTAAAAACTACTAAAGAGAGTTGTGCTTTGGACAGGTAATCTTATAAAGAGAAAACATATTGCATTGACAATTAGTCACTGCAAATTCTCGGCTAAATGTTTCATGTAAAAAGACGAGTTGCAGATCAAATGTATGTTTCCCATCGGAGCAAATAGGTGAATTATTACAAATATTTCTAAATCGCCTTACCTTAAAAGGGGTCATCTGCAGTATTAGTCTATGCTTCGGATTGGAGGGAAAAGGGGGAATGGGGAATGAATTTCGAGTTAGTGTGTTTTACTGACATGTCTTCTATTACCTTGTATTTTGTTTATATCCACAGCTTTGTTTCTTGATTGCACTAAATACAACACTGTTTGTACACATTCGCCCAACTGCACAAGAAATGTTGAAAATGCTCTAGATTGGATAATGCCATTCAAGTACTAAATTAATGTACATGACTGCTGCCATTATCTTTTTCTTAAATAACTTGTATTTATTCATTTGTATTATTATTATTTATTTATCCGGGGAGGTGGCGGTAAGAGGAACACTAGCCCCGGCTACATTATAATTTCAGAAAACAAAACACACCTGGCACTTCAATATTAACATTTATTTAGAATCCCAATAATTAATTTTGTAACCAATAAATAGTGCATCGTTTAAAGCAGAAACACATCCTACTTAATAATCAAACTATATTCTAATATTGGAAAGAGCACCAAGAAACAGTGTCAGAAATTTTGTCCGGAAAATGAACAAACACTTATTCTGTGATCTCGTGCATCTGGCAAATACTTAAGTCTATTAAATGTACTATTATTACCAATGTTTAATATTTGAACAGTTAAATATTTAAACTAGCAAACACACAAAAACCGATTAAACATATTAGAGAATGTGAGAGTTGCTGATCATACCGACGAATACGACAGCTGCTAAGCATACTAAGAACAACTACGATCATCCTGGCGAATACAGAAGCTAATTTAATCATATAAGCGAATACCAAAACTACTAATTAAATCATAAAGGCGAATACAGAAGCTAATTTAATCATATAAGCGAATACCAAAACTACTAATTAAATCATATAAGCGAATACCAAAACTACTAATTAAATCATATAAGCGAATACCAAAACTACTAATTAAATCATATAAGCGAATACCAAAACTACTAATTAAATCATATAAGCGAATACCAAAACTACTAATTAAATCATATAAGCGAATACCAAAACTACTAATTAAATCATATAAGCGAATACCAAAACTACTAATTAAATCATATAAGCGAATACCAAAACTACTAATTAAATCATATAAGCGAATACCAAAACTACTAATTAAATCATAAAGGCGAATACGGAAGCTAATAATTAAATCATATTAACGAATACCAAAACTACTAATTAAATCATATAAGCGAATACCAAAACTACTAATTAAATCATTTAAGCGAATACCAAAACTACTAATGATGTACTGCACTTAACAAAAGCCGTATGTGCACAAAAACCATATGAAATCCATAACAAACGTAATAGTTTGTTCATTAATAAAAGTAAAAGCTACACATTGCACACCTACTATATGTTATTTCATATTTAACACAAGTTATTTTAAAACTAATGCTACACTCGGACATGATAGCCACATTGCGCACATTTACTCTTGTTTTTAAAAAACTTTGTGTGCACACGTTATTACATAAGCAACATAGTGGACACTAGCCATAACAAAAGTCAGTACTGTGCACAATATGCATTACCAAAAAAAAACGGTATCGCAGAGACTAGCTCATACATAAATATTGGTCCCCACACTCCAAAAACAACTTCAACTTGTGTATGAATGGGGAAATGACAAAAGATAATACGCTCGTTTCACACACGTGACTTCCAAACAGAATGGGGGCCAAAAATAAAATGAATCGCACGTGAACCCGATTACGACAGCACTGATGAACGTTGCAATGATGCTACTGCTGAGAGTTTGTGGTAATATCGCTTCCCGCCTGGAGGGCCAGGTGTGAGCAAGGTAAGAGTTCCTGTAGAAATAACTTTCACAGAAACAGGAGAGAGTACCTATGTTACTGTACTGGAACAAAGTGCTTGAGGGTTGGGTGCCAGTGGCGTGGCTACACCTTCTAATACTGAGGGGACTCAGGGAAAAGTGGTGGTTGGGTGGAAGGGATTTGTGCCTATATATACAAACTCGATTTACAGATATTCGGTTTACAAAGAATAAAATTCGCGACGTATTATCAAATTTTAAAATGGATTACTTCGGTTTGTCGACTGAGCATACACGTAATGCTTACTACATGAAAAGGCTCAACCAGAAAACACAACTTTCCTGCTGCAGAGTCATGACCAACCTCTCAGACGGAAAACTAGAGCAGTTAACTGACAGAGCAGCAGAAGCAAGCACACAAAATGGCGGCGATAAACAAGAATCTATTCATGTAAAACTTAACTTAACGTCTTTATACTGGTTTAGAATACTCTGCAGAGTCTGTATACAACCAGTTTCATTTACATCACCTTGCTCTAAATGCTATGCGCATCCAATTTAATCATAAATGCATTAACTGTCCCTGCCTCCACTATCTCCCGGGTGCAATGCATTCCAAGAATTCACCACTCTCTGACTAAAAACATATTTCCTACTATCTAATCTAGACCTCTCTTTAGTTAATTTGCAGCTATGCCCTCTTGTTCTTGTGGGTGGCTGTATTTAAAAAAAACTTGTTTTAGTCTAATTTATCCATATGTTATAATTTGTTTTCTTTTTCTCCAATCTTTATAATGAGTATATGTTAATCATTGAAAACATAGACTACTATACAGGAAAGAGTAGACATGCATATTAAGAAAATATAGTTTGAAACATTAAAATAGATATGTCCGTCTAGGGAACGTACAATATTCAATGGTTACGTTGAATATCCAGAAACGCAACTGTGCCGTAAAACGACACCCTAATGTGTTTCTGCAAATCTATTTTCCTGGACACACATTTTGTTTAGATAAATTCCTTGATGCAGACTTATTTATAGATTGCTACCGGTAAAATAAAAACAGCATCCGGTGTTTTAATTGTATAATCGACATACTTGTAAAGGGAAACTCCTCTATGCAAGATAGAACATTATTAGGGACGAGACCAAGCCAGTTATCAAATTTTCATTCATCAAAGGCTTTTATGCCTAAAAATTATAATTAGTATGTAAAACGTCAGAATATGTTTTTAAGCTATGTTTATGCAGTCATTTCGTCTTTGGCTCGACAATAAAATTGTATGAACGCTTGTCCAAGGCTAAGAGGTAAGGTGTTCTCCTCTCAAGCAAGGAGCGATCAAAACGGTGGGTATTCAAATCTCGCAAGTTGCAAACGTCCTATGGTCCCACCGAAAGTGAGATCGGCTTCTAATCAATTTGGAGATGGACGTTAACCACCACATGACAACAATTGAAACATCAAAACGTCAAAATAGAGCTACTTTAGTGTTAAAAATACAGCTGGCCCTCCATGCAAACATTACGTATCAGAGTACTGACGTGGATTTACTCTTGCAGCGTGGGTTTCTGTAGAAATTTGTTTTACGTGATGAGGTTTATAACTCCTCTTATAACCTTCTTTAGTCATCATTTATGACAATCTTTGAAGGTTGTGTTTTTCTTATTTTGTATCGTCTTTGTTCATTTATTATAGATGCATTACTCAGGATGGTTAGCAAGTGTTTAACACATACATATCATCCCATAACATTTTGATACGCCAAATGTTTCTGCCAACCTTAATTAGTATACACAATCAGCTTCTGTTTGACATACATATTGTTTTGTTCTAGGTCCAAAACGATAACCACTGAAAATTAATGTAGGAGTCATCAATGTACGAGAAACATAGAAATAACTTACAGTCATCAGCTAAACCAGGCAAGCTCGGGGCGATACTAACTACCATAGCAATACTGCCGTAGGGTGTGAGGTGTTAGCGATCTCACATTTCAAAGATTCGGCTAAATTAGGGCGGTAGCCATCTCCTCGCCCTCGCCGCGTTTACTTCCCAAACTGAATTCCCCATTTAAGGCTGGTTCGACACAGGGCCCGTTGCGGTATGAAAAAAGATTTCCGCCTCGACTGGGGAATGAACCCAGGACCAAGTATAAAACTAAATATTATGATGGGGCGATGATGATGATGATGACGAAGAAGAAGAAAAAGAAGAATAAAAAGAAGAAGAAGCCGAAGAAGGCAGAGAATCACATAAGAAGAAGCGGAAATGTTATCTGTTAAGTGACCCAATTTCAGAAAATCATTTGGTGCTAGGCCTTTAGATTTCACAATTCTGCAGAAATGTATTATTACGTTAATCTTATCACTGCATCCAAACACACCTGATGCATCTTAATTAGACACACCTGAACCAATGCTTCCTAAAATGGTGGTCCACGGACTGATGTCGGTGCTCGAGCATTCACCCCGCTAAGTTCGTCAAATAAAATAACCACTTGTAGAAACAGTCGTACCAAAACAAAAAAAACATTTATAACTGCTGTCATTAAATGGTAATAGTCCCAGAATTATCAAAAACAAATGTTGATACAAATTAAAGAGGACGGAACAAGCACAACAATAAATATAATGTGCAACGCTCTTGCTGTAATGGGTAAATCCCTGCCGGTCCGTCACACCGACAGATTTGGGATGCACCGTCCTAACCCAAATAACACATTCATGATTGGTCTAAAAATAGTATTACTGTATAATATAGAGCGACTACAACAACCATTGGTTTGGTGTTCCATAACAGGTACTGCCCTCTGAGATGGAAATTTAAATACATTTGTTTATTTGTGGAGCGGTCAGTCGCACTTTAAATCTCTCTGTCTTTCATAACTATAATTAAGGGATAGATTTACAGTAGTGATCGTGTATCGAATCTGAGATATATGTCATAAAGAACAAGCATTGTAAACGCATCTGCCACTAAATTCTCCTTCTAAATTAAAATAAAAGTACTGAATCTAAGAAGATTGTTATTGGATGAGATTCCGGTAAGGGAGTATGTCACTACTATTGTCTGGGTGTCTGCTGTAAGATATCCCAACAAAAACTCACCTCCTGTTAAACATTAGAAAAACGTGTTATTCATTATCCTATTCCCTGATTCAGATAATATTTGGGAATGTGTTTCTAGTGTTTTCTTACACATTCTGCAAGCTAACAGTACTCAAAGATATGTGAATGCCAAATGTTGGAGTGCCTATTCACCCAGAGGTGCTTCACATAAGAACAGATAACGGGCATCTGTGTAGTGTGTTCTCACATCTACGGTAAGTGGTAGCCATTACGGGCTTGATGAAAGAATCTATTACGTTGTAAATTGTAATTTCTATTTGACGAGCTGCAGCTGTTTTTAAGTAACAATGCATACTGTGGACGAGCAGATGGACAGACGAGAAGATAGAAGGGCGAGCAGACAGAAAAAGAGGAGAGAGAAGTGTGACCAGACAGAAAGATGAATAGAAATAACGAATAGATGTGAAGCAAAAGACAAGACAGACCGGAAAGAAAACAAGCAAACGGTCTGCAACCAGGAAGACTAACAAGGGAAAAGTCAGGTAAGAAGACAGACAAAAACGTATGTAAGATGGCAGACAGGCGAGAAGACAGGTACAAAAATAGACAGGGGAGAAGGCATGTAATATAGCAGGCAAGTGAGAAGACAAGTAAGATAATACACAGATGAGAAGGCATGTGAGATATTGGACAGGTGAGAAGACATGTAAGATAACAGGCAGGTGAGAAGACATGTAAGACATTGGACAGATTAGAAGACATGTAAGATAACAGGCAGATTGAACAGGTGAGAAGACATGTAAGACATTGGATAGATTAGAAGACATGTAAGATAACAGGCAGATGAGAAGACATATAAGATATTGGACCGGTGATAAGACATGTAAGATATTGGACAGGTGAGAAGACATGTAAGATATTGGACAAGTGAGAAGACATTAAAGAAATTAGACAGGTGAGAAGACATGTAAGATAACAGGCAGGTGAGAAGACATGTAAGATATTGGACAGGTGAGAAAATATGTAAGATAACAGGCAGGTGAGAAGACATGTAAGATAACAGGCAGGTGAGAATACATGTAAGATAACAGGCAGGTAAGAAGACATGTAAGATATTGGACAGGTGAGAAGACATGTAAGATATTGGACAGGTGAAAAAGACATGTAAGATATTGAACAGGTGAGAAGACATGTAAGACATTGGACAGATTAGAAGATATGTAAGATAACAGGCAGATGAGAAGACCTGTAGGGCATTGGACAGGTGAGAAGATATATAAGATAAAACAGACAGGTGAGAACACATGTAGGAAGAATGAGGATAGAAGACACTTTAAAGGACAGGCAGGTAAGATAACAGACAGGTGAGAAGATATGTAAGATAATAGGCAGGTGAGAAGACATGTACGAAAACAAGCAGTGACAAGACATGTAAGATAGAAGACAGGTGAGAAGACATGTAAGATAACAGGCAGGTGAGGAAACATATAAGATAACAGACACGTGAGAAGACATGTACGATAAGATGTAGGTGAGAAGATATGTAAGATAAGAGGTAGGTGAGAAGACATGTAAGATAACAGGTAGGTGAGAAGATATGTAAGATAAGAGGCAGGTAAGAAGACTTGTACGATAACAGGCAGGTGGGAAGACATGTAAGATAGAAGACAGGTGAGAAGACATGTAAGATAACAGACAAATAAGAAAACATGTAGGGAGACTGAGTATAGAAGACACTCTAAAGGACAGACAGGCAAAAAGACATGAAAGAAGACAGTCGAGAAGACTAGCAGACATGCAACCGGCATATAATTTTGTAAAAAAAATAGGTTATTCAAAACTGGCATTACAATATACAGCATATCACAGAGAACGTGTTTTTGGCGTCATTTCAATTTACTCAGCTGTGCCTGCTCAAAAAGAGTTGATGGTCAAAACATGTTTATGTTTGTATTTTCTTGTCTGTCTGTCGCAAGAGAAGTTACACCTTGTTGTTTGCGTATCTCCAAATGGGAGCAGATAGCGGTAACAGAAATCGATATACAAGATTACAGACTTCTTTACAATTTCTCAGGCGTCTTAAGCGGGAGTATTATTTCTAACATCAGTAATTTGAGTGTTTCTACCAATGACATCCAATAATACTAAAGAAGATTACTTTTAACACTGCGGATTAATTATTTCCATCTTTGATATGGAGTATAATGAAGAATGATTATTCACTATCTATGTGTATGAAACATGGAACATTAAGAAACTACCAATGGTAATGCACATGACAACGATATTAGAAGATTATGACACTGTCATAAGAAGGATACAACGAGAGCAGCAACAATACCTCACAAGCAAATATAGTTTCAGCACGTGACGTTGAAAACGTGTACGGGGACCTGAGACGTAAGTTCAGTCAGGCACAACATACTGACTAGGACGTTGCATCAGGGTCAATACACTGACTAAGACCACAATCTCTATTCCATTTAGCGTTCCCTGGAAGCGGGCTGTTTTCAGGGCAGCCTTTCTGACGAGATGTGGATCGATGTGATCCCCGTAGTTGTTAGCGCCACGCAGAAACCGCCTGCATGCTCGAGATGTGAGGAAAGCTGCTACAATATGTCACTGCATGTCCTTTTCAGGCGCACAAACGAGTAAACTTACTTATTGTGGGCATTAAATAACAACACGAAAATGAAACGTTTATAATCGTTTGATATGGTCCCTTTATACATTGAGCACATAATAAGATATGTGGTGAATATATCTAAATTATCAGTTGGGGAACATCAAAGACATAACTTGCGAGATGTGGATGTCACAGTTCTGCATCATAATTGTGAAAATTATCTCCACGATGGACGTGCGCTAGACTGAACTGCATGGGAGAAAAGACGAATATTGAGACGAAAGAACATCTAGGGTAGAGCTGTAGACAACCAAACATTTGCAACTGGAATGTAATTGACAGAGCTCGAAAAGTGGGACCACTGCAGAAATCGTTGGAAAGCGACCTACGAGCCTTTCACAAGAACCAGAAGGAGTAAGGCAAGCAGCAGTGCTGGCCTGTTAGTCAAAACCGTTATTCGTCTAGATATAACAAAGCCGGAGTTGTAGGTCATCTTTAACGTACAGACCTCATCATAGTAAAATGAAACAGTTACATCAGCTGAGTAGAGTTAGTGTTACGGACAATGCGAGTAGAGTTAGTGGTACGGGCAATGCGAGTACAGTTAGTGGTACGGACAATGCGAGTAGAGTTAGTGGTACGGACAATGTGAGTAGAGTTAGTGGTACGGACAATGTGAGTAGGAGTTAGTGGTACGGACAATGCGAGTAGAGTTAAATGCACAGATAATCAGAATACAGTTAACGGTAGGGAGAATCCAAGTAGAATCAACTCATGGCCTTTTTTTAGAATTTAGAGATAGCCATGGTTAACCTCATTGAGAATACAAGTAAAGGAGTACGGGGAGTCCTAGTGGAGATGTAAAAAAATGTAAGCATCATGTCCTTTCCAGAACGTCGCCTCTTACAATCTTACAACCGACAACTTATTTGGTTATTATAAGTTTCTTGAAAGTTTGCAGTACGCATGTTGCAATTACTTTCCGTGCGTGGGGGAGCGGGGGAAAACGATGTCTGCCAAACTGGACACGAGCGTGATTCGAACCAGGTGCGTTTGAAGTGTGAGATAAGTGATAGCTAACTGCACGAAATACAGGATGAGTGAATGGAGCTCTATCCGAGTGATACCAAGGCTTAAGAGTGGATCAAAGAATAGTAGCACTGTATCATACAAGACATGTACTAAGAGGATACAAGCAAGGGTTGGGCATGGGACTGGCTACTCTATCATGTAGAAACGTTTAGCCCCAAAATCTTCAATAGGCATAGGCAGGTCAACATTTGATGACAAGTGCCAATTTTTTTTAAATATGTGCTCTATATAGAGCTGAAACGGTTTTGGTTGATTTTTATTGATTGAATGGAGTCGAGATTGCATCAGTGAATGGCAGAAAACAGCGACTCATAGCTGACTACTTGCATCAGGGACAGTGGTCCATCACTGACCAAAACACTTTTTCGCCTCCAAGTAGCTGCCCTGAAAATAGACTGCAAGCTTGCAGGCTAGCTAAGAAAACATGGATTGACGCGAAAATGCAAACCCACTCAAAAAATGCCATGCTGAAAACAGATGTGTCCAGCCGAAATGCGCAGATATTGCAACTTCGCTGTGTATATCGTCACAACGTCCCACGCGTTCTTTTCGAGATGAACGCAGAAGAAGAAGAAGATTGATTGAACGTTACTCAGCGGAACGGGTGGACAAAGGTTTTTTAGAACGGAAATAATGAGGCAGTAGGAAGACAGTGCACAATAAGACAATAGAACAGTCATAGCTATCCACACGGTCAATCAGATGAGAGATGAGAGAGACAAGACTTTAGTGACCGTCAGTAATCATGAGAGCTGTTCAAACATTGAATATTCGTTGTGGCAGTTCCTGTTCTGGCATTGAATATTCAAGGAAATTTCTGTCCATTATATTTCAGAATGCATTTGTATGCGATTTCAGGATTCAAAGGTTTCAGAATAGGCGGCTCGTACGACTGGAGACGCCCACGAAGTATTCATCAGGATTCAGAGGTATCAGAAGGCAGTTCGTAAGACTTGAGACGTCCATCAAGTATTCATCAGGATTCAAAGGTATCAAAAGGCAGTTCGTTAGTCTGGAGACGCCCATCAAGTATTCAGATCAAAATTCTCAAGGAATTAAGGACGTCGTACTGTTGGCTTTTGGTTCAGTGATATTTTAGATCGCCATGTTCCTGGTGATGACGTGACTATTACAAGCATGTTTCACACAAGTAACGGAAGGTTATTGAAATAGATTAACGATTGTTGTAGTTGAATAGAAATTGGATAAAATACCGTTATATCCTGTTCTGTGTTTAAAATTTGACAAGTATAATGACTGACAGGTCAGGAAAGACAGAAGGCAACACTACACGATCAACGACCATCAAATACATGTACATTGTCATATCTTTGGATTGGATCCTCATGACCAAGGACAACACATGTACTGTTACAGAAGCATGGCAAATCGAGTTAATAATATAAACACTTTATCGATATCGAACAGAAGACACGATATAGAGGTATAAATAAACAACTTTATGCGCAGGGAAACGGGGCATTGCAGTAGATGAGTGTTATTTTGTGTTGTATAAGGTCAGAAATAGTTGTATCTCTTGTTTTATCTCGTTACATAGAACCAATTTTGACAATGAAGAAAATAACAAGTTCATGTGATTTTTGTTGAACATTGATATGATTATCTGGGACGGTGAAATATGCTGCTGATTGTGCCATGAAGGAAACAAAAGTATTTTTTTTCATAACAGCACAAAATAATATTAGTACTTTTACAACAGGATAACTCTACTAACCCTACAACTTTTTAGAATAAGTATGAGAAGATGGATGTCAATAAGAACACGGAGATAGATATCAATGAGGAATATCAAAGTAACCTGAATCTCACAGAAGAAAACAGGAAAAGATGTTCCCCAAAACACTGGTGCTGTACTCTCATGTCCCACGTAGAGCGAAAGGGACGGGTGAATGGGCAGCTGTTTGATGTACACACAAATAACACAAGAATCAATATACAAACCTTTGGGCAGCACCGGGTCGGTCAGAATCCATTCTTGGGGGCGGTGCTCAACCTTTGACCCCTATCTGGCTAGAATCAATACGAACAAATTGAAACAAAGTAGCACTCCACATATCGATATCACCAGGCAACTTTCGCCACTTCTTCTCACATTACTTCCCTTTCCAGTATTGGCATTCCAGCAAATGAAATGTTATTTATTGAACAAATTATATAATTTGCTCACATTTATTGGATATTGATTCTACTTGCCCCAGCGGAACAACAAAAGGCATGCAGACCGAAGGCAGCCCATAGAAGCCGAAATGAAGATGCCGAACCTGGTCTGAGGCAAGCTACAGAGTATGGCGGCGAACAGGGCTAAGTGGAAGTCGATTGCTGCTGCCTGTGATGGTCACTTATTACATTGTCAACCATTGACCAAGAATCTAAAAGAAGAGCTTCAGTATTGGCACATAAGGTTGCATATGTGTGGTATGGACCAGCATGAACAACAAGAAAAGAACAAAATATAGTGTATGTTTTCTTGTACGTTCAGAGAAAACAAAGTGCATTGTCGAAACAATACATCAGTGCAGGACTAATACGCCAACAAGAAGTTGAAAGTAGCGAACCAAAAATGGGGATCCAGGTCAAAGCTAAGTGCAATAAAAGCGACAGTGAGGCAGGAATGAATTATTAATAATTATTAATTAATCAGTATAGCAAGTAGCAGTAATTATTGCAACATCGCGGAGGAAAATTCAGAAAAGAGAAGAATTAATAATCGTCAACACTATAAACACATTAGAAGCTAATAATGGAAAACAAGTATGCCATGCAATGACTAAATAAACAAAGACGAAACAGCGAATGTGCCATCAATTATACATCCATGGCGGATAAAGTCAATTAACGTTCAATACTCAAGAAGATTTATGACGTATCAAATAGCAAGATAAAATACCAGAAGAGCTATCAAAATTGCTAAAGAAGAATCTAGGACAAAAATTTAAAAAACAACTAACCTCTAAATGCAAAAAAAATCAACTTAAAGATGTTCATAACAGTAACAAAACAATGGGGATATGAGACAAGAACTACAATCCTATTTCAATCATTAAGTACGAAAGGGATCACCAGTATTTAACAAACATGTAAGCAATCAATCAAAACCCTACCACCCCAGAGGAGCACAGGTTTTCGACAAACACACGCAACGTCTGCCTGTGATCTGACACCAGTTGAAACATCTGTCATGTTACTCCTGGTGTCCTCACGTGGGGGTTAGGCTTCCTTTGCCATGCGTGTCTCAGTCTGCCTCTTCTACTTCTTCTGTACTTCAGGTTCCGTAACAGTGACTATCTTGCGATGGCATCCGAGTCCAGTGTTAAAGTATTCCCTAAAGAACGCCAACGCTTTCACCTGACCACAGCAAGCTGTCGATTTATGTTCCACAAGTCTACAGTAGGAACTAGTCGACAATTTCAACCTCAAAATTCGTAGTGTGCGAATATCTAGAAACTTGTTTACAATATTCGTCAGCACCTTTGAGCTCCATACCTGTCGCACACCTGTTCTTATTATAAATTGAGTAGACAGCCGACATTCATGTAAGACCCTACACTGCATATGCTTACAAATCTCCGTGTAATATGTGTAATCTTTGCAGGCACGCTATAGTGTCTAAGCAGCTTCCATAGCGACTGTCTGTCCAAACTGTCAAGCGCATTTGTGTAGTCAGCGAGGTCAATAAGTAGTGATGAATTATATTCCATACATTGTTCGACTATTATTCTAAGAATAACTAGCTGGTCAGTGCAAAACCTGCGTGCTCTAAAGTGTGTTTAGTTGTGTATGCAATGTGTCAGTTGTGCCCTTCATTATCATATGTAATATCCTGTTCAGTAACTTTCATCTAACTGATAGCAACAATATACATCTATAATTAATAGCAGCAGTTCTTCTCTTAGGCAATATTATAACATGGCTTCCTTCCGATCTGGCGGAAATATCCTCGTTTTCAAATAACCTACCAAGCAGGCTGTAGAAAAATATCATTATAAGTATTCGCATCTGTCTTGAGTAAATCTGCTGATATACTATCCGTATCCGTGGTTTTGTAATACCTTAACTGGCATATGCCTCTCCTTATCTCCAACATGCGTGGTTTCTCGCATCTGTAGATCTGTATCCGTCATCTGCATATCTGGTAGATCATGAGGGGTTGTCTATTTAAAAGCTCCTGAAACTGTTCAGCCCATCTCTTTATCTGGCAATGGGTGTTCGTAACTGCCTAACTCTCTATTTACTTAATGAAACCCGTCAATTGCTTAAACAAGACAGCCGTAATGGATATAATACGTCCACTATACCCTCTACCCAACAGGTATTCAGGTAAATTAACATGTATCCTCAGAAACAACGACCATCTGGAACTTTGTATAAGGATTCAAGACACAGAAAGAACTATAATGAACAGTTCTATAAATATGGCACTGGAGGTGACCAGCTGAATCAATTTAAGCTTGTGGAAACACAAGGCTGAAGAGAGAATTTTTACAACATCTTGGAAAGAAAGAAGAGTACCACACGATTGACAATAAGCTACAATAATTCCAATCTGGAAGAAAGTAGGGCGCAAATGAAAATGAAATATGAACAGAAACACATCGCTGCTAAGTCATGTAGGAAAAGTGAACACGAATGTACTTGCATACGGAATATGACCGAACGCTGAAATGGCTTGGCTTGACTTCGTTCGTTCTCAATCTCCCGCTACAAAGCCCTGAAAATGCCTGAAAGTAGCAGAATGTAGCCTAGAGAACAGAATGCACTGTGTCGTAGTTTACAGCTTTACTGCGACATATGTACCTTTCAGTCCAACACATCCGACTTTAGCAGTCATTTTTTTAGTGCGTTCATCGGCGTCTAGATCCCAAACGCTGAAATCCATTCAAATGGAAAATGGATGTAATTTTAACCTTAAGACAATTACGGAACAGAACAGTAGAATGTAACAAACATTTAAGGAGAACAGGAGAAAGCTTTTGATAGAGTCAGTCAAGTAGGTCATTCGTAACGATGAGGTCATTGGGGAACAAACGAAGACACATTGAAAATGATCGACCATTCAAGTTCCTGATCATTAGATTTACCTCACTGTTGAAGCCCTAGAGGTTGTTGGTCATTAATTGTGTCTTTCCAGCGTTAGTCTCCATACACTAGTCAAGAACTGTTTCATCGAGCCTTCTGATCCCTTTCCAAGAGTTCCTCTATAGAAGATAGTAACGAACTCTGGAAAGTATTGTAAGACTGGCGATTACTTAGACTGACTATAGAATGATTTGATTTGGAGTGGTTAACAAAATATATCTATTTAGCTTTTCTTGTTTTCTTTCTCCTTATGGCGTTGTCTCTGAGTTGCAAGAGCTTCTCTTCACCAAGCGTGAGGTGACCCTTCAAGGGACATCTCCACTTAGATCGGTCTGCAGCTTCTTCACTCATATCCAGGACCTTCATATAACGCTTACACACATCTTTGAACCTCAACTATGATCGGCTGACTGTTCTCTTACCAGCCGCCAACTGTAGCTAGCGGATGTATGTGGAATGTGATCATCTCCTAAGCGACGAACGTGACCAAGTCAGGACAGTCTTCGCAGCCACAGGAAAGTATATATACTTTAGAGACCGATGCAAGAGTGTACCTCTGCGTTTGTCACTCTGTCCCTCCGTGTAATTACAAAAATAGATTGCAGGCGGCATAAATGAAAATTTGTTACGCCTGTGGTAACGTTTGACATAGGTTGTCCAAGTCTCGATTCCATATAGCAGTGTGCTGGCGACGCACGCATTGCACACCGTAGCCTTGATTTTAATTGTCAGTTTCTGGTTTTCCAAACACACGTTGTGAGGCGAGCAAATGTAGCAGCAGCTTTGCCAATGCGGTTGTCTATTTCTGGATTTAGAGAGAGCTTGTCGTTGATGAGGGATCCCAGGTATGTGAATTGGTGCAATGCTGCGAGTTCATAATTATCGATGCTGAGAGTTGGCGTAGTATCTACGTGAACGGCAAAATACAAGGACACATATTAGATAATGTGACAAGCTAAGAAGAAGTGATGTCTGTGGGAAGATGTACAAGTGGATCAACCACTACCTCAAACAAAGAACGGCCAGAGTCCAAGTACAAGGGCAGATGAGCAAAAAGGTGACACTCGAGCAGGGAGTACCCCAAGGGGGAGTATTGTCACCCACACTCTTCCTGGTATATATAAACGATATTACAGAGAATATACCAAGAAGAGTCCATAGCTCAATGTTTGCAGACGATCTGGCTATGTGGACCTCTGAAAAGAATCTCACCATAGCAAGAAATCGGATGCAGACGGCCCTAACATCGCTGGAAGAGTGGGCGAACTCATGGCTGGTCAAAATAAACGAGGAGAAAACCACGTGCACAATATTCTCGCTCTCATTAAAACCCCAAAGTACCAAATTAAGTCTGAATGGCAAAATCCTGCAGCCAAACAACAACCCAACCTATCTGGGAGTCACATTTGATCGGCGCATGACATGGAAAAGACAGATTGAGAGAAACCGAATGAAAGCCAGAGAAAGAATGGCGATCATGAGGAAACTTGCTGGCACAAGCTGGGGAGCAGACGAAGGCATACTAAAGAAACTGTACACTGGAAGAGTGAGACCAGTTCTCGAGTATGGCATTGCGGCATGGACAACGGCAGCGAAGGCGAACTTCGATAAAGTTAACAAACTTCAAAACCAAGCCATGAGAATTATAACAGGTGGCATGAAGTCAACGCCAATTGTAGAACTTGAAAAGATTACAAAATTGCAATCCATGACCGATAGAAGAGACTGCAGAGCCCAGCTGCAGTCAGAGAAACTCAGAAGACTGACGGACCATCCAATGTACCAGAGACTAAACAATTTGGGAAATGGGAAACTAAAGCGGAGAAACTTTGCAGAAATAGCCAAAGCAAAGATGCACGAAGATCCCATAAACGCACTAACAACACCAAAACCCATCACTACTGTACGAAAACCTACTTGGAGGCAGGATATATTTCCAGAGGTGGTAGAAAATATACCAGGTATTGCAAACAAAAACTGCCAGAGTGAAAAAGAAAGGAGAGACACTACCCTAAGCTTCATAACGAAAAGCTACCCAAGCATGGACTGGACCCATGCATACACCGACGGTTCTGTAACAAACACTACACAGAACGGAGGGGCAGGAGCATTCCTGAACCTACCAAATGGCAGAAAAATAACACTGTCATTCGCTACTGGTAAGTACACAAGCAATTTCAGAGCAGAGGCAGAGGCACTGAGGGCGGCAGTGGAAGAAATGGTAACACACAGTGAAAATGAGAGCCATATAGTCCTGCTGACAGATGCTCTCGAAGTAGTCACAGCGCTAAAAAGCCAGAAAAACACTGAGCTTAATGACTTAAGAGCAGCACTCTGCAAACTGTGCCAGCAGTCCGCACCAAAAAGGGTAGTGGTACAGTGGGTTCCGTCACACTGCAACATCCACGGCAACGAGGAGGCAGACAGACTGGCAAAAGAAGGTGCAAGGTTACCACATACAGATACCAGTATGACGTACGAAGAGTCAAAACGGCTTATTAAAGCCAGATACATGACCAAATGGGAAACCGAACATACTGGTTACACCAAAAACGATGCCTATTACCAGTTGAACCGAAGAGAGCAGGTCGTTGTCTTCAGACTTCGCACTGGCCACAACAGACTGAGGTACCACCTATTCAACAAATTGAAGATAGGGTGTACCGACGAATGCCCGTGCGGTACTGGTAAAATGACCACTGAACATCTGCTGCAGAACTGCCCGACATACGAGGATCAGAGAGAGCAGATGTGGCCATTGCCAGTGGAACTGCAAGACAAGCTCTATGGTAGTGGCGAGAGTCTCAGGATGACCGCCGCTTTTTTCGAGAAAATAATGGTTACTGTCTGACTGTGTACGCAGAAGAAGAAGAAGAAGATAATGTGAGAGGGATCAAGATGCTGAGCAGCGCATGAGCTGCAGTGGTCAGCGACCCATAGCTAACTGCTAGCGTCAGGGCCAGCAAACCATAGCTGCCAAGACCCTTCTACAC
This sequence comes from Ariolimax columbianus, assembly GCA_036924085.1. Lineage (NCBI taxonomy): Eukaryota > Metazoa > Mollusca > Gastropoda > Stylommatophora > Arionidae > Ariolimax > Ariolimax columbianus. Next base: position 121,725,766 of record JAVGWX010000001.1, read on the forward strand.
CTCCACGTGGTGATCCTGGATAACAGTCTGCAGCAGGGCAGACTGGCTAAGGAGAAGGGATCGAAGAGGGAATGCTAACCCGGTACTAAAAAAATGCTTGCTGAAGTCGGATGTGTTGGACCGAAAGGTGCAAATATCGCAGCCAAGCTGTAAACTACATTCTGCTACTTACCCTTTCAGGGTTTGGTAGTGGGAGACTGAGAACGAAGAAGAAGGAGAAGAAGAAGAAGAAGAAGAAGTAGAAGAAGAAGATAATGTGAGAGAGTTGTACAATTTGAGTACACATGTAATTAGAATAATTGATGGAATCACACATGCTATTGAGATAACCACAGGAGTACAATATGGATGTGTGCTTTGACAATTGCTGTTCAACATTTACATGAACAAAATAACAACCAGTCCAGCTTAATTGCATTACCAAAATTTAAATTCATAATGGATTGAGAAGAACCCAACTCAACACTATTCTTTCCAGACGAGTAAAGCCTAATATGTAAAGTTACCGATATACTTAACAATTATACAACTGCACTTGACACAATCTATGGAAGACACATTTAAGATTAGCATACAATACGGAGACTTTGAAGATTAGCAGATCGCCAGGTCCACTAAGTATAAATTTAACCAATGTCCAACTTAAATTCACTAAAAACAATTCCCAGAATAGTATATCGACATAGATTTAAAAAATACGTTGTTTTTTAAAGCCCTGCAGGCGACAATACACTGCTAAATATAATCTGATATCGAATAAAAACACATGCTGTCCCGTTTTGTCAAAGACATTCTCTGTCACGTGATCTATACTATTCCATAGATTGTATCTTGTGTTTCGACGTGCTTGACTTTTAATAATTATGAATACACATGAGCTGTATAGTGCGTGATATCTATACGAATAATCGATTCAATTTTCATTCAATGGAGAATAGTGAAAGGCGTAATATAACAAACATAATGCACGAGAAAATATTTGAGCATCCTTGCATTTCCAAATTTCCTGGTTCAATTCTTCCATCTCCACATTGTTAAAAAAACTGTCGTCATGCAAATATTACTAATTTAGCAACTATTTTTTAAATCATAAACATCGGAGAAGGGCTGACAACATCATTATGTAAAACCAAGTCCCAAGAAAAACAAAATCAACAAAAGCAAATAAATGCTTTGGTTCAGAGTTTCAGCAAGGATGCCTACTAAAGTAGTGACCCTGGGCTCCCTCTTGAGGGAAAAAGGACAAATGATAACAGGATATGATAATTCTCTGGTTTGCATGACAAGATAAAATACGACAGCATGTTTTGGACGTCTAGGGATCCATTTAAAAAATAAATTACTGGTATACAAATTAAAGCAATTAGTCTTAAATAGATGATTATTTCTGAACTCTGAAATGTCATAAATAGATGATTATTTCTGAACTCTGGCATGTGCTGAAGAGATGTACTCTAAGTGGTCGCAGAAATATTCCGATGCAGCGCAAATGCAAAAGTGTGTGAAATCACGATTGCGATTCCCGTTTTGCCGTCTTGAGATCTAATACAAAGAATGCCAATCCTGTTTTGTTATTCGTGGTATATTTCAAGAACTTGAGAGATGCGAACCCCGATGTTCCCCAAGCTAATGATCCCAAGTCTCACTAATGATGCAAGAAGAGCATCATATTTTTTTAAAACAATTTTTAAGCTTTGCCTTTAATTTTGAAAACACATTTAGACCTTCTGTAAAAACCATATAGTTTATTCGCTATACATCTTAGTCTTTGTACCTTTAATAAAGTTAATTTATCTAATGTGCCCAACGTCTTAGGCTCTTATCCCTGATAACCTTCGCTCTATACTTTTAACATTTCTAAGCCTTACATTTTGATATTGTGTCAGAAATTAGATGTATACTTTGTTGAGAGATGTGTGTTTAAGTGTGTATGTGTGTGTGTGTGTGTGTGTGTGTGTGTGTAATATATATATATATATATATATATATTATGTTCTGATTGACGACACACATAGATCAAGATGGCGGTGCTTTTTGTGTACTTCTCAAAAGACGGTTGAAAATCATATTTTTGGTTTGTACTGAGTTATAAAAACTGGATATGATGCAACCTTTAAATAGAGAGTAGTAACACATGCTAGGGGTGTGTATGATGGCTGGAAGCGTGTTATTACCACTTGATGTATATTTCATCGTCTAGTCAAGCCGTATTAACCCATTTGTCATTATTGTCCTGTGACGTTTGAAATGAACATAGCTATTATGTGGATTTGACGCTTGTCTACTGTAACGCTGATTACCTTGTGTGTGATACTTGTCATCCGTATATAATGTCATATTTCATAATCAAGACGGTGCAAATGGAATACCAGCAACGATTGACTAGTTATTCAGTTGTCATTGCCATTGTTAAAATGTGTGTGACTTACAGCTTTGGTGTAAGCACATCATCACAATTTGGCTGGATTACATCGGCTGAATCCTGTTGGAATAAGGAAAGCCTGATGAATAAAAGTGCGGCTGTTTCTATGTGGGTAACTTAATCACAGCGTACTGTAGGTACTCTAAAGTAGACCATGCTTTGAGTTTCGCTCTGTGACAACACCTAGTGAATATTTGGAACATTACTTGGTACTTACAGTTTCCTGTGCCATTTGCTATAAACATAGAGATTTTGTTCAAGTCATCCTACATACTCAACCAATTTGGTATTTACAGGAAAGACTTCGCAAGTAAATACTGAGGAAAATTCTACATTCTGTGTTCTCTCCAATCGTCTCGATTAGATCTTGCCACTGACCAAAGGTAACTCAGCACGACAGAGTGAGGTTGGCAAATTGCGTAGAACTTCATAACTTAAATCTGTCACCGCGCAAACCACCCATTTCTGAGAACAGCACAAAAGGAAACGATTGTCCACACGGCTGAACAGAGAAGGTCGTCATCATTACACGGGATGGATAACCATCATATACATACATATATATATATATATATATATATATAAATATATATATATTCGTCATCGTAATGGCATCACATCTCGGTATTTTTTTAACCAACTGTCGCCTCCTCAGTCTGTCAGGGGTCAGTGCTTCGGTCAATTTTAGGATTTTTGATGTTCATTTCCGAAAGTCCTATATTCAGACCATCTTAGGTCGGCCTTTTTTTGCATTTGTCAGAAACTGTGCACCTGAGTATCATATTAGACAGTCCATTTGATCGTGTCACATGGTCGTGCCACTGGAGTTTGAGCATTTTCAAGACTGAAAGGAGGTCTCTATAAATAAATTAGGTAAATTGTCGGATTGTACTATGTATGTTCATAATTGAAACATGATCCATCTCTCTGAGGATCTGTCTGAAGCATCTCATCTTCATCGTCTGGATTGTGCGCTCCAATTCAACATTCAATGCCCACATTTTAAAACCATACATGCAGGGTTTGACAAAAGCGCTCCTCTGCTAGTCTGTGACGAGTAAAAATGTTTGCTTGACAAATAAAAATAAACCGTTTTTAATTATTAATTACGTTTTTAATCGCCACTACATGAATACACTCGTACGATTATTAAGGATATTACAATTCAATAGAATATACATAAGCTAGTTTATGATGGTGAATTTAAATGTACATTCACTGCCACAATTGCAAATTACTAAAGCCATCGATAAATGGTACTACAGTGTTAAAACTACCAAGAATGTTCAAGGACACACACGTCATGTATCTGACAGTAGTGCATTTTTTTTAAAGAAGAAATAGATGAATACTGTGTAAGTAATACAATATATTTTGTTTTGGTAAGCATTGTTATGTAGAAATAAAAGTGAACGAGTGCCTAGTTTAAATTTGTTAATTTAAATTGTCTGACTGTAGTCCGACCACGCTGACTAGTGAACATTTTTGATAGACTGATAAGCCACCCTAATATTTTTCAAGCACTGTATATTTGTATTCATAGGGTATCAATGTATGCATCAATTTTATCTTTGTTTTAGGCACTATATTCTTATATTTCCAGTGGACTCAGTGAGGTGAGAAAAGTGACTACATGAACAGTCCTTGTTCCCAACTCTGCTTTGTTTCATTTCCTCTGCTTCAATTATAGATACCATATTTGTATGTGAATTGTATAACAGTTTCAAGTTTTGTTCATTAATAGTGATGTTTGTTTTTCTTCTTTTCTTGTTTTTCGCCGTTGATTGTATTTTACCGGTGTTTATTTCTATGCCACACTTCCTCGAAATAGTTTGAGGCCTGCTTGCCAGAGCTTGCATCTCCTTTTCATTGCCAAACAGAGTATTAATTTAATCAGCGAAGGACCATCAACACACGAAACACCAAAATGAAGCCCATGGTAGAGAGCCTAAGCAAGGCAATAATGCAAGCCGCCACTGAAACCATCCCAAGAGGAGCTAGGAAAAACTATAAGCCCTACTGGAATGATGAGTTGCAGAAAGTGGAAGATACAGTAACAAATGCTAGGAACGTGGCAGAACGTGAAAAATCCATGGAGGCAAACATCGCCCTCAAAGCCGCCACGGCGAAGTACAAACACACTCTCAAGCAAACAGCAAGAGAAAGTTGGAAAAATAAAACAGAAAGTTTAAACCTGGACAAAGAAGGGAACAAGCTATGGAAGCTAGTCAGAGCCATGAACGACGAAACCCCGTCAAATAAACAAATTACTATCAAGCAGGGCGAGAACTTGATCACAGGTAAGAAAGCCGCAAACGCCTTTGTCGATCACTATGCCAGAGCAAACCACATCGAGGTCCCTGCAGATAAGCATACAGATATTAGCGAAGAGCTAAAAGGACACGAAAACATAAATACGGCTCCTGAAGAGCACATGATGGCCAAACTAACCATGCGCGAAATGGAAGAGGCTATGAGAACACTAAAGAAAAGGAAATCGCCCGGAAAAGACGGGATAACAAACGAAATGCTGATGGGGCTGGGCCAAACAGCGAAGAAAAAACTACTATCAGTCCTGAACCAAAGCTGGAAAAGGGGTATTGTACCCCAGGCATGGAAGGATGCAATACTGGTACCAGTACCAAAAACAGGAAAGGACAAAACAGATCCGAATGGATACAGGCCCATAAGCCTACTGAGCTGTGTCGGCAAGCTGATGGAACGGATGATAAACACCAGACTGATGTGGCATCTGGAAGAAAAACGAATACTAATTCCACAGCAAGCCGGCTTTAGACAGCACAGATCCACTGAGGACCAGGTCATCCTCATAGCCCAGGAGATAGAAGATGCCTACCAGGCACAGAAACACACAGTAGCTGTTTGGGTGGATCTGGAAAAGGCATTTGACAAAGTCTGGAAGGACGGACTTAGAGTCAAGTTAAGAAGAAGTGATGTTTGTGGGAAGATGTACAAGTGGATCAACCACTACCTCAAACAAAGAACGGCCAGAGTCCAAGTACAAGGGCAGATGAGCAAAAAGGTGACACTCGAGCAGGGAGTACCCCAAGGGGGAGTACTGTCCCCCACACTCTTCCTGGTATATATAAACGATATTACAGAGAATATACCAAGAAGAGTCCATAGCTCAATGTTTGCAGACGATCTGGCTATGTGGACTTCTGAAAAGAATCTCACCATAGCAAGAAATCGGATGCAAACGGCCCTAACATCGCTGGAAGAGTGGGCGAACTCATGGCTGGTCAAAATAAACGAGGAGAAAACCACGTGCACAATATTCTCGCTCTCATTAAAACCCCAAAGTACCAAATTAAGCCTAAATGGCAAAATCCTGCAGCCAAACGACAACCCAACCTATCTGGGAGTCACATTTGATCGGCGCATGACATGGAAAAGTCAGATTGAGAGAAACCGAATGAAAGCCAGAGAAAGAATGGCGATCATGAGGAAACTTGCTGGCACAAGCTGGGGAGCAGACGAAGGCATACTAAAGAAACTGTACACTGGAAGAGTGAGACCAGTTCTCGAGTATGGCATCGCGGCATGGACAACAGCAGCGAAGGCGAACTTCGATAAAGTTAACAAACTTCAAAACCAAGCTATGAGAATCATAACAGGTGGCATGAAGTCAACGCCAATTGTAGAACTTGAAAAGATTACAAAACTGCAATCCATGACCGACAGAAGAGACTGCAGAGCCCAGCTGCAGTCAGAGAAACTCCGAAGACTGACGGACCATCCAATGTACCAGAGGCTAAACAATTTGGGAACTGGGAAACTAAAGCGGAGAAACTTTGCAGAAATAGCCAAAGCAAAGATGCACGAAGATCCCATAAACGCACTAACAACACCAAAACCCATCACTACTGTACGAAAACCTACTTGGAGGCAGGACATATTTCCAGAGGTGGTAGAAAATATACCAGGTATTGCAAACGAAAACTGCCAGACCGAAAAAGAAAGGAGAGACACTACCCTAAGCTTCATAACGAAAAGCTACCCAAGCACGGACTGGACCCATGCATACACCGACGGTTCTGTAACAAACACTACACAGAACGGAGGGGCAGGAGCATTCCTGAACCTACCAAATGGCAGAAAAATAACACTGTCATTCGCTACTGGTAAGTACACAAGCAATTTCAGAGCGGAGGCAGAGGCACTGAGGGCGGCAGTGGAAGAAATGGCAACACACAGTGAAAATGAGAGCCACATAGTCTTGTTGACAGATGCTCTCGCCGTAGTCACAGCGCTAAAAAGCCAGAAAAACACTGAGCTTAATGACTTAAGAGCAGCACTCTGCAAACTGTGCCAGCTGTCCGCACCAAAAAGGGTAGTGGTACAGTGGGTTCCGTCACACTGCAACATCCAAGGCAACGAGGAGGCAGACAGACTGGCAAAAGAAGGTGCAAGGCTACCACAAACAGATACCAGTATGACGTACGAAGAGTCAAAACGGCTTATCAAAGCCAGGTACATTACCAAATGGGAAACCGAACATACTGGTTACACCAAAAACGATGCCTATTACCAGTTGAACCGAAGAGAGCAGGTCGTTGTCTTCAGACTTCGCACTGGCCACAATAGACTGAGGTACCACCTATTCAACAAATTGAAGATAGGGTGTACCGACGAATGCCCGTGCGGTACTGGTAAAATGACAACTGAACATCTGCTGCAGAACTGCCCGACATACGGGGATCAGAGAGAGCAGATGTGGCCATTGCCAGTGGAACTGCAAGACAAGCTCTATGGTAGTGGCGAGAGTCTCAGGACGACCGCCGCTTTTTTCGAAAAAATAATGGTTGCTGTCTGACTGTGTACGCAGAAGAAGAAGAAGAATCAGCGAAGGGTAGGTTGATGGGACTGCGTTTAATTACAGCTGTTTAACAAAGCTTAACTTCTTTATACTGTCTTAGAAGACTCTGCAGTCTGAATACAACCAGTTTCTTCTACTTCACATTGCTCTGTAAACATAATTATGTTCATCCAACCTATTTTTTCATGCATTAACTGACTGTACCTCCACTATTTCATGTAGCAATGCATTACAAGCATTTGTCACTCCCTAGCTGAAAAATATTTCTTAATATCAAATATGGACCTTTCTTTAATTAATTTATAGCTGTACACTCTTGTTCTTACAACTGGCAGTACTTTGAAAAACGTATCACAGTCTAATTTATCCTTACCCCTTATTATCTTAAATACCGTATCTATGATAACCACCAAGAGCGGCTAATATAATTCTTTCCGGAATAAAATTGAACAGGATGGCTGACATTAGGCATTCTTGTCTTACACTAACCGTAGCATTAACCCTGTCACCCTTTCTGTCGTTGATATTCACGACGATCGTGGCATTATAATATAAACTATTGATGCCATTTCTAAGCTGGTCTCCTGTTCTCTATTTGTGCAAAGTGTCCCAGAAAGCGCCGTTCTGCACTTTGTAAAATTTCTTAATAAAAAAAGATATACTACATTAAATGTTACACTCTGATTATCTCCAACAGTAGCTGTCACGTTGTAATATACCACATTAAATGTTATACTCGGTTTGTCTCCAACAGTAACGGCCACATTGTAATATACTACAGTAAATGTTATACTCTGTGTGTCTCCAACAGTAGATGTTACGTTGTAAAATAATACAACAAATGCTATACTCTATTTGTCTACAACAGTAGATGTTACATTGTAAGATAATACAACAAATTATACACTCTATTTGTCTCCAATAGTAGAATTTACATTATAGGATAATACAACAAATGCTACACTCTATTTGTCTCCAACAGTAGCTGTTACATTGTGGGATATGACAATAAAGTTGACGGGTGTTTATCTTGTCAAAATGTGGACAGGTGACGGAATAATTAAATAACACAAAACATAAAAACCAGACGTGCTTATTCAAGAAATTATTGTCATTCAAATTAATGTTTTTTACACTTCCAGTAATAACATTTGTAATAGTAATGAAAAAATGTTCAAACTATTATCACACCAGAGTTTACTCCCATTGCTGAGCTTAATTGATAGGTTGTGTGATCCGAAGAATAAATGTCACTTAGAAGTGTAGTCACCACGCACTGTACAAGCACAGTTTTATTTTTTTAATTTACCTTCCGATAGATTGAAATATTTGCCTTACCGAATTCTGGAACGCATGTCCCATTAAAATAAAGAACAAAACTCAAACTACTCAGCCAGTCGGACCCGTTGTAAAATAATAATTATACATATTTTGAAATAATTTATTTGTCAGCATGTGTGGGATATTTCATAAATCGTTCGCAGCGTAATTATCTTTCGTGGCCACATGCATTTACGCTCAAGAAAAATAGGGGGTTAAGCAGAAACCAATATTAAAGCACTATGAGATGCAGCATTTCAAGTACATTTGTAAATATAAAATGTACATAATATTTTATGTTCAAATTAACATAGTTATTCGGTATAAAAGTACTCGAAGTGGAAGATAGCAATATGTCTATTTAATTTTCTGTTCATGACATTGTGTAGCAACTTATTGCCCAAATACAGGACACGACAGTTACAGAGGTATCAGAATCGCTCAGTTCATCATAATCGAATGATGGTTCTTGTGATCTAATTAACCCATTCTGAAATGTTATACTATTCAATGACCACACGGGTTTCCGTACAAAAATAATTATACGTGTCTAGCTATCAGGGTGCAGTTTTGTTGGGTGCAGTTTTGTTGTTTTTTGTGGGCCCTAAAAAGGACCTTGATGCTGGTTTGTGGGTTTTGTGGGCCCTGAGAAGGGCTGTGAGGGAAACAGATTACCAAGGATTGCTCAAGCTATGCACATATCAGGACATACACATGTTGTTCGTTCGTAGCTGCACAATTTAAAGAGGAGGCCAAAATTATGTGATGTCCTGCAGAATATTGTCGAACGGGTCTAACTGACAGACTTTATTCCGATGTCGCCACATAAACTCACACATGCAGGAATCTATCATGTGTCTGTGTGTTCTGTTTTGGTTAGGGTTAGGTGCCCTCTAACCATGTGCCAGAACGAACAAGAATCTCCTGCTGACATGTGCGACATCTCTAACGATCTTTGCGAACTGTGAGAGACAAAGTCATAACATGATTTTTAGCACACAGTCGGACGGTGTGTATAATTCGTCTTTCCTGCAAAAACTGCACACAATTTATTTTCTTGCGTGTCAAGTGTGACAACTGCAAGAAATACATCTTTCACGTACGGTGTTAGATCTGAGAATGACATGGATATAGGTTTTCCGCGTGAATTGAATACGCGCAAATTGAAAAGTATGGTTCTTCCTGTGGCTACATTCTATTAAATTTGACCTATTATAATCCGTGGGTGAATTTACGCACAAGTACCGGAATGATTAATCGTTGACCTTATAAACACTGAGATAGCTCCGTCGCGGCGCTCGTCCGTCTAAACCCTCTATTAATTTCTAGACGTGAATAGAACCAATTCCTCGTAGATTAAAATGTGACAGTAATTACAGGAAACAGCCAAAGTGTCTCCTGTTACCTTTTTCTGAACCACAGTGAAAGCATTTTAGTCAGAATTTATTTACTTTAATAATAAATTTAAATGTAGTTACTCTATTGAACAATCAAATATAGCAGATATTGGAAAAAACTAATTCAAATGTAGCAGGTATTGTATTAAATAATTAAAATGTAGCATATATTGTAGCAGAAAATTGAAATGTTGTAGTTATTGTATGAAATAATCCAAATGTAGCAGACATTGTAATAAATTCTAAAGTAACAGTTACTGTATAATTTAAATAAAATGATCAGATTTGCAATGCTGACAGATGGACTGTGTGAAACTATCAACACACGAAATAGCAATATGAAACCTATGGTGGAAAGCCTAAGCAAAGCAATACTGCAAGCAGCCACCGAGACCATCCCAAGAGGGGCAAGGAAAAACTACAAGCCATATTAGAATCAAGAACATCAGAAAACGGAGGAGGAAGTCTCAAATGCTAGAAATATGGCAGAGAGAGAGCAATCTATGGAAGCAAATATCGCCCTCAAGGCCATCACTGCGAAATACAAAAGAACACTTAACCAAATAACAAGAGACAGTTGGAAAAAAAAACAGAAAGCCTCAATCTAGATAAAGAAGGGAACAAACTATACAATTTAGTTAGAGCCATGAACGACGAAACACCATCAAATAAACAAATTACCATCACACAGGGCGACAACATGCTTACCGGAAAAAAGCAGAAAACGCCTTTATAGAACATTATGCCAGAGCAAACCACATTGATGTCCCTACAGACAGGCATACATATATAAGTGAAGAACAAAAGCGCCACGGCAATATCATGATGGCACCACGGCAATATCATGATGGCACATCTAACAATGAACGAAATGGATGAGGCCATGAGAACTTTAAAGAAAAAGAAATCTCCCGGAAAAGATGGGATAACAAATGAAATGCTGATGGGGTTGGGCCAAACAGCAAAGAGGAAGTTACTTTCAGTCCTGAACCAAAGCTGGAAAATGGAAATTGTACCACAGGCATGGAAGGATACTGTACTTATACTAGTACAAAAGAAAGAAAAAGATAGAACAGATCCAAATGGATACAGCCCTATCAGTCTACTGAGCTGTGTAGGAAAACTGATGGAGCGTATGATGAACACCAGACTGATGTGGCACCTTGAAGCAAAACACATATTAATTCCACAGCAAGCAGGCTTTAGATATCACAGATCCACTGAGGACCAGATCACCCTCATAGCCCAGGAAATAGAGGATGCTTACCAGGAGAAAAAGCATACAGTATTGGTTGTTTGGGTGGATTTAGAGAAGGCATTTGACAAGGTGTGGAAAGAGGAACTTAAAGTCAAGCTACAAAGAAGTGAAGTATGTGGGAAAATATATAGATGGATCAGCCACTACCTCGATAACAGAACAGCCAGAGTCCAAGTACAAGGGCAGATGAGTAAAAAGGTAGCACTGGAGCAAGGAGTATCTCAAGGGGGAGTACTGTAACCCACACTTTGTCTAGTGTATATAAACAACATCATAGAGAATATACCAAGAAGAGTCCACAGCTCCATGTTCGCAGACGATCTGGCTATGTTGACCTCCGAAAAAAATCTCACTGTAGCAAACAATCGGATGCAGCAGGCCCTAACATCGCTGGAGGAGTGGCCGAAATCATGGTTGAACAAAATAAATGAAGACAAAACAACATGTACGATATTCTCGCTTTCAAATAAACCACAGAACACCAAAATAAGTCTAAACGGCAAATATCTACTTGGGCGTCACATTTGATCGGCGCATCACATGGAAAAGTCAGATCGAGAGAAACCAAATGAGAGCCAGACAAAGAATGACAGTCATGAGGAAACTTGCTGGCACAAGCTGGGGAGCAGACGAAAGAATACTCAAGAAACTGTATACTGGAAGAGTGAGACCAGTTCTCGAGTATGGCATTGCGCATGGTCAACAGCAGCAAAGGCGAACTTTGATAAAATTAGCAAACTTCAAAACCAAGCCATGAGTGTTATAACATGAGGCATGAAGTCAACACCAATTGTAGAACTTGAAAAGATTACAAATCTGCAATCCATGACTGAAAGAAGAGATTGCAGAGCCCAGCAACAAGCAGAGAAACTCAGAAAACTGACAAGAGCATCCAATGCAACAGAGACTAAATAGATTTGTAGATGGAAAACTAAAGCGGAGAAACTTTGCAGAAATAGCCAAAACAAAGATGAGCGAAGACCCTATGAATACCATAACAACACCAAAGCCCATCCCTACTGTACGCAAACCCACATCGAAGCAGCATATCATTCCGGAGGTGGTAGAAAATATACTAGGTATTGGAAAAAAGAATAGCCAGACTGAACAAGAAAGGAGACACATAACACTGAGGTACATAGCAGAAAACTACCAAAGCATGGACTGGACTCATGCATACACCGACGTCTCTGTAACAAACACAACACAGAATCGAGGGGGAGGGGTATTCCTGAGCCTACCAAATGGTAGAAAAATAACACTGTCAGTGGCAACTACAAAATTCTCAAGCAATTTCAGAGCGGAGGCAGAGGCACTGAAGGCTACAGTAAAAGCAATGCTGACAGGCGAAAGCAATGAAAGCCAGATAGTCCTGTTTACATATGCCCTGGCCGTAGTTACAGCACTAAAAAGCCAGAAAAACACTGAACTTAATGATTTAAGAGCAGTACTCTGTCAACAGCAGTCCGCACTAAAAAGTGTAGTGATACGGTGGACCCCATCCTACTGTAACATCCAAGACAACGAGGAGGCAGACAGACTGGCAAAAGAAGGTGCAAGACTACCACAACCAGATTCTAGTGTGACCTACGAAGAGTCCAAAAGGCTCATTAGGGCCAGATACATGGCCAAATGGGAAACAGAACATACTGGCTTCACAAAAAAGGATGCCTACTACCAACTGAACAGAAGAGAGCAGGTCGTGGTCACAGGCCACAACAGACTGAGGTACGATCTATTCAATAAACTGAAGATAGTTGGCACTGACGAATGCACCTGTAGCACAGGGAAAATGACCACTGAACATCTGCTGCAAAATTGCCCGACATACGAGGACCAAAGAAAGCACATGTGGCCATCACCAGTGGCAACACTAGACAAGCTCTATGGCAGTTTCGACAGCCTCAGGATGACAGCTGCTTTCTTCGAACAAATTAAAGTTGACGTCTTACAGCGTACGAAAAAGAAGAAGAAGAAAAAGAAGAAGAAAAAAAATGTAGCAGATATTGTAGTAAATAATTTAAATGTGGCAGTTATTGTATTGAACAATTAAAATGTAGCAGCTATTGTAATAAATTAAGATGTAGCAGTTATTGTATTAAACAAGTGAAAAGTAATAGCGGTTGTAGTAAATTAAAATGTAGCAATTATTACAGTAAATTCAAAAGGAGTTGTTGTAGTCAATTTAAGTGAAGCAGTTACGATAGTAAATTGAAGTGTAGCAGTTGGAGTCTTTTAAAATGTAGTAGGTTGTGTAGTTAATTTTTGCAGTAAACAATAAAAATGTCCCAATTATTGGAGCAAACAATGTGCAGTTTTTGTTTGTATACCAAAAAGTATTGCAATTGTAATAACAATTAGAATGTCCAGTTGTTTTAGTAAACAATTTAAATGTCGAGCATCGGGGTACATATTTAAAGTGTCCTGTTATTGTATCAATTAAAATGCCCATTTGTTTGAACAAAACAATTAAAATATTGAGTTATCGAAAATGACCAGCTGTTGCACTCAGCAGTTAAAATATCAAGTTATTGGAGTAAAACAATTACAATTTCGAGTTATGTTGTAATGAATTAAATCATTGAGTTATTGTACTAAACAATATCTAGATATTCTAAGCTTGGTAAGCAATTAAAATGTCAAGATACTGGCGTAAACAATTAAAATATATCATTGTTGCAGTATACAATTAAAATGCCCAGTTATAGTAGTTGTTGTTTGCGTTTATTATGAATACCTACAATTAATTGGTTACTCTTTTGTATGCCCTGAAAAGGACGTCAATTTGCGGGTTGTAATGCCGTTTTTTACATCTCGAGCGTGCTGATGAAGATTGACCAGGGTCCTCCAAGCGGTTGTGCTATGCTTGGCTTCATCTGCGTGTTACTCACTACTACAGGGACCACGTCGATCTCTCACCCTGTTAGCCAGGCTGCCATGAAAACATCCCGTTTCCAGGGAGGGCTACTAAGAAGCCCAGGTGAGGATCTTGACCAGTATATTTTGCCTGATCCTGACTAACATGTCTGATCAGTATATTGTACCTGACCAGATATTATTCTTCCTCCCCAGTTTTTGTAGTAAACAATAAAAATGCCTAGATATTGAAGTCAATAACTAAAATGTAGCATCTATTGTAATCTAATCCCATAAAAATATCTCGAGGATCAGAAATCAGAACTCCCACGGGTAGCTAACCAAGTCTTAAAGGAATCGAAAACATTTCAACGCAATGGCTAATTACAAAGTCAACAGTGCTTGATCCAGCAGATGGACTATGAAAATTGTAGAGGCGATCTGACAGGCTTGATCGATTCCGGACAAGCCTCACAATATTGTATAGAAGTAAAGATTGGACAGCCGAGCACGAAGATTATCTGAGGAACACGTAGATCGATATTGTAGGAATCAAGCTAACAACCTCGTTGGAACCATGCTACCATACTGAACACCTAGGAGACATGAGTCTTATTTACAAGATACTTCACGGAGAAATTCTCTCTCTCTCTCTCTCTCTTCTTTCTTTTTTTCTCTCTATCTCTCTTCTCTTATATATCTTATATAAGTGTTTTATTTATACATATATACTTATATTGTGCGTGCGTGCGTGTACGTTCGTTCGTTCGAGCGGGCGCCTCCTCCCTCTGACACTGGTTATGTCTTAGACATTTTACTTTTTTTTTTTAATTAAAAAATTAACAAGTTCAGAAAAAAACTAATATTGAAGCATTGTTCCTTTTGCTGAGATCTACCAGAGGAATAGGTATCACCGAAATCTATAAATTCCTTGCTCCTGCAACAATGTGCAGGTTACATTTCTATTAAACAGTCGATAGTTATATAAATGTTAGCATCATACCTGACCTCAAGATTTATGTTTTTTGTTTTTAATGTTTAAACATTAGACTCACAATAACCGGTAACTCTGGTTAGGGAAAAAAATAGATAAATTGGAGATGGATACGATATGACATTCGAAAGCAAGGCAGCAATATAACTAGATACGCAATAGCTTGGAACTCACAGGTAATGAGAAACATGGGAATGCCGACAAACAATGGGAGAGAAAACCAGAACAACGCGAGTCCTATTAGCGAAATTAACAAGACACGGCCGATATTCATCTTCTTCTTCTTCGTACGCTGTCAAACGTCAACCTGTATTTTTTCGAAGAAAGCAGCTGTCATCCTGAGGCTGTCGACACTGCCATAGAGCTTATCTAGTGTTGCCACTGGTGATGGCCACATGTGCTTTCTTTGGTCCTCGTATATCGGGCAGTTTTGCAGCAGATGTTCAGCGGTCATTTTCCCTGTACCCCAAGTGCATTCGTCAGTGCCACCTATCTTCAGTTTATTGAATAGGTGGTACCTCAGTCTGTTGTGGCCTGTGCGGAGTCTGAAGACTACGACCTGCTCTCTTCTATTCAACTGGTATTAGGCATAATTTTTTGAGTAACCAGTATGCTCTGTTTCCCATTTGGCCATGTATCTGGAACTAATGAGCCTTTTGGACTCTTCGTAGGTCACATTAGAATCTGGTTGTGGTAGTCTTGCTCCTTCTTTTGCCAGTCTGTTTGCCTCCTCGTTGCCTTGGATGTTACAGTGGGATGGAACCCACTGTACCACTACTCTTTTTGGTGCGGCCTGCTGGCATAGTTGACAGAGTACTGCTCTTAAATCATTAAGTTCAGTATTTTTCTGGCTTATAAGTGCTGTAACTACGGCCAGGACATCTGTAAACCGGACTATCTGGCTTTCATTGCTTTCGCCTGTCAGCATTGCTTCTACTACAGCCCTCAGTGCTTCTGCCTCCGCTCTGAAATTGCTTGAGAATTTTCCAGTTCCCACTGACAATGTTGTTTTTCTGCCCCTCCGTTCTGTGTTGTGTTTGTTACAGAACCGTCGGTGTATGCATGGGTCCAGTCCATGCTTATGTAGTTTTCTGTTATGTACCTTAGGGTTATGTCTCTTCTTTCTTTTTCAGTCTGGCTGTTCTTGTTTCCAATACCTGGTATATTTTCTACCACCTGCGGAATAATATGCTGCTTCCATGTGGGTTTGCGGAGAGTAGGGATGGACTTTGGGATTGTTACGGTGTTCATAGGGTCTTCGCTCAACTTTGCTTTGGCTATTTCTACAAAGTTTCTCCGCTTTCGCTTTCCATTTCCAAATCTATTTAGTCTCTGTTGCATTGGATGATCTGTCAGTTTTCTGAGTTTCTCTGCTTGTTGCTGGGCTCTGCAATCTCTTCTTTCAGTCATAGATTGCAGATTTGTAATCTTTTCAAGTTCTACAATTGGCGTTGACTTCATGCCTCCTGTTATAACTCTTATGGCTTGGTTTTGAAGTTTGCTGTTGTCCATGCCGCAATGCCATACTCGAGAACTGGTCTCACTCTTCCAGTGTAAAGTTTCTTTAGTATTCTTTCGTCTGCTCCCCAGCTTGTGCCAGCAAGTTTCCTCGTGATTGCCATTCTTTGTCTGGCTCTCATTTGGTTTCTCTCGATCTGACTTTTCCATATCATGTGCCGATCAAATGTGACTCCCAAGTAGTCTGGGTTATCGTTTCGCCGCAGATATTTGCCGTTAAAACTTATTTTGGTGTTCTGTGGTTTATTTGAAAGCGAAAATATCGTACATGTGGTTTTTTCCTCGTTTATTTTGACCAGCCATGAGTTCGCCCACTCCTCCAACGATGTTAGGGCCTGCTGCATCTGATTGTTTGCTACGGTGATATTTTCTTCAGAGGTCCACATAGCCAGATCGTCTGCAAACATGGAGCTGTGTACTCTTCTTGTTATATTCTCTGTGATGTTGTTTATATTCACTGCCGATACAAGAAAGGGACTTTCACAACCCGAAAGTTTACTGGTGCATTGTTCTCAAACACAAACAACTTTGAGGGCCACGGCAAGTCCAGCATGTTTACCCGATCAATCGGTTTCTCAGTTCAGTCCTCATCATAACCAAGCGTACATTGAATGTTAAAAAAACTTCAACGCATCCATAAATCTGGACTTGCCACAATTAGTGCAGTCTTCTGAAATCCATATACCAAAGCTATTCCTTATAACTTCTGGTCCACTAAAATTACAAGGGAGGCCTCGAACTATCCCTGTTAAAGGCCGTCCTCCTGAACTTCACCCACGAGACTCCAATTCTTCTTCTTCTGATCAGAGGAACACGAGTAACTCCTTCTTGTATTTATCTAATCAACATAGGATATTGTCTCTGTAACCTTCATTTATCTAATCAACATAGGATACTGTCTCTGTAACCTTCTTTCAATTCACAAACTAATCCACAGTCTGCGGGCTTTTGGTCTTTGTGAATAACTTTTTTTTTTCACTCAAATAAGTTTCACAGTCTTCTACCCTAAACCACAGTATTCATCGCTCATTCGACATGCTGTCTGTGTTGCAGTTCTTCTATTATCTTCACCGTCCCACACAAAACCCTGTCGAAAACTACAGTTCCTCTTGCTCTTCATTCACTGTTATTTCTCATTTGGCCTTCAGTTCTCCTTTCTTATCACGTGGGTTCCATTTCCACGCATATCTAACTACATTACCTTGATTTTCATTTGTGATAGTATCTCCACTTTGTCTTCAACATGTTTTAGATATCGCCTTTTATTTTAAACTGTTTCTCAATTGGAATGTAAAAGTACCAGCATCCTGTTGAGTTAGGTAACTTGTAAGTGGAGAAATTGAACAGGTTATGTGATCCCATGACGAGGTAAGAGAACACCAGCTATACCAAGGGTTCCATGAACCGGAGACGTTTGCTTCTGATTTCCTCCGGGAAATCTCTGACCGCACTTTTATGGGCTGCCGTCCGGCCTTCTGATATTAGCTAACGCGTGCGTTCTATAGGTCAGAGTTCAATACTCAATGCATCAGACGTAGCTTCTAGCTAGACGCTCAAGAGTGGGCAGCTATAATGGAAATGTGATAATTTGTTTGAAGCGCTAAGATGTGAGAGATGTATTTCACATCATTTGTAATCAAAATAACTTGTCAGATAAGCGGTAGATAATTACATATTACTCTGTCATGGGGAAAGTGCAGTGACTCCCCCCACTATTCGCCCGCCTCTTTACTTGTAAAACTCCGCATTCGTTAAACTTTTTCGAATAAAATTCGACTCGACATGTGTATCTTTGACCCGTATTCCAACTGTTAGGAGATGGAAGATGAGGACAGGAAGAAGTTAGTAGAGGACTACAAGAAAGAGATGTTTGTTGTAGAACTTCAAGAATTGCCCAATGAGCAGCAAGAAGAAGTGACTGAGGAACTTTTCCAGGATTGAAGGAAATAAGAGTAGCTGAAGTAAAGAAATTGAGAAACTGTGTTACCATTGGGAGACAACTCAGTCTGCTGGACAAATTGCATCCTATCATTGCAGTAGTCAGTAAGAGCATTAACATGTACAACGATAATGTTGTTCACTATTTTAGGAAAATTTAGACAAATCGTCAAAAACAGGCAACCTTAGACAGGTTTCAAGGTAAAGAATAAATAAATTGTATTTTATTTAATATAAATGTATTGGTTTTATAGTTTTTATTTATGATTGTATCCATTTAACATTGTTAAACAATCATCCCAGGGTTTGGATCGGATGAATTCAACGTACATAATTTTTTTGTTGAAAAGTTGATTCTGTATTCGTACAAATCGCATTCGAGAAGTCTCTCGGGGTCCTCCAGGCGGTTGTGCTATGCTTGGCTTCATCTGTGTGTTGCTCACTACTACGGGGATCACGTCGAATCTCACCTTGTTAGCCAGACTGTTGTTCTCGACAACAGCCCGTTTCCAGGAAAACCAATGAGGAGCTCAGATAAGGGTCTTAGTCAGTATATTTCTCCTGAACCTGGCTAACATTGTCTGATCAGTGTGTTCTACCTGACCAGACGTTAGCCTCATCGTCATAAACGCGAGGTTCAACTGTCCCTCAATTTATTTGTTATGCTGTGTAGATTAGGTCGTCCCATATATTATGTCATTGGCCCAGAACAGCGTCCACGAGGCAAAGCGGACAGAGCGTTTGTATTTTGCAGCAAAAAGGGATTGTTTGGGTCTCTGTCGCGGAACGTCTCAGTCTACCTAGCTGAACACTAATTCCCGATTTACGTTTATAGAATGCAAGTCAGAACAAAAATAAGTTGAAATCAAAATGTCTCAAGCACTTTATTTTTAGCGATTAAAGACACACAAAAAACACATTTATATCTAGCACACAAAAGTCTATAACTTGTTATACCCGGCGGATAACAAACAGCAAAACATTTAAATCTAGCACAATGAAGTCTAGAACATGTTATATTATGTGGATAACAAAACAAATCATTTAGATCTAGCATAAAGAAGTCTATAACTTGTTATACCCGACGGATAACACACAGCAAAAATTTAGACATAGCACAAGGAAGTCTATAATATGTTATACCCCCCGGATAACAGAACAAAACAGTTAGATCTAGCACAAAGAATTCTATAATATGTTATACCTGACGTAAAACACAGAACACTGAGGCGTAGCGCAAAGCTGTAGCTCTTTATTCCCGACCGACAGCAATCTCTGCCATGTGAATTGGGTTAAAATTTAAGATAGTCTCACTGCAGACACTGCTGTCAAGGAGGACGTGCTAATGACTGCTTTGTGCTAGGCCTCTTGTTATAAGGTGTGATAGCCAGACTCCATTCTCTTTGCCTTTCCTTCTCTAACAGTAAGCCAGGTACCCATTAACAGATTCGATAGAATGAAGCGTGTTTATAACGGTATTAAGGCATATCGCTATATCACTCCTTAACTTTACTATTTAAATTTATCACTCTGCTATTCAACTACTTTATAACTCTACCACTGGATAACCGTACCACTCTACTTCTCTATGAATCTACTACTCTACTATTCTACCCCTTTACTACTGTATAGATCTACCACTCTGCCACTATATAACTCTACTGCGCTGTCACTCTACCATTCTATAACTACCACTCTACCCCTCTACAAATCCACCACAATCTCACTCTACCATTCTATAACTACCACTCTTCTACACTTCCACAATATTGCTCTACGACTCTACCACTTTGCTAAGCTACTATTCTACCACTTTACTATTCTACTACACTACCACTGTACTACTCAGATGCTCACTACTGGAACGCCGCACCTTACATATTTTTGTACAGATTAAAGCCTTCCCCACGTTTCGGTCAGACCATAATTTTGCAATGGACTGATATGACTGAGTCTCAAGCGACGAAGTCACTCGACGAACATGCCTCGAAAGTATATTGCCAATAATACCCCTTCGCTGTTTGGTTATATCTGGGCATGTGACTGGCTTTTTCGAGAACGTCATCGTTTACCAGATCCTAAAGCAGGTCCAGGTCATCAAGGATGGGAAACGACCTTCTTCATCATGACCTCACCCTGCGACCGTCGATTCACCACCTTGGTTAGGTCATATCATAAAAATATTATCTTTATTGCATACATCCTGAGACTCAGCTACTCATCATTATCATGGAATATTGGCGAGACGGGCATTTATCACCATAGCGGACTATCTACCTATCTACCTACGAGGATGGGAACTGGTCGCCTGAACTTACAAACAAATTGAAATCTAGTACAATGAGGTCTTTACCTTCTTCTTAGTCAATCTACTGATTCTTTGCTTCTAACTTGGTGAGATACACGACGGAGACTGTGCGTTTCAGGTCTTCGCCGGTCCCCAACAGCTTTTCGAACATGATCACTACTCCGTGCCAGGCTGTCTCTCTTTCTTCTATTTGAGTAGGGCAATCCTGTAGGATATGTTCTGGTGTTTGCTTAGGTGCTCCACAATCGCAAGTGACGGTGTCTCTAAGACCCATTATGTTGAGGTGAGCATTGAGTCTGTAATGTCCCGTTCTAGTTCTGAAAATCTTTGTCTGCCCACCTCGACTAAGTTTGTCTTTGCTGTATTTTTGTGACTTGTATTCGTTGTACTTGTCTCTCCATTCCGTTTTCATGGATCGTTTGATGAGTGTCTTTGCTTCTCTATAGCGAAGTCTCTTTCCCTTATCTCCAACTACAGTACCCGCTAAGAGACTACCTCTAAACTTCAGTCCTATCTAATTACAACAACAAAACATACTTGAAATTGAATCCTGGCATTAAAAAAAGGCATGTTATACACAAGCTGCCAGATAGACCAAGCTATCCGTAGTAGGTTCATGTCCTAAGTATACTTCCTGCGGCTTACTAAGCACGGGGTAAGGTATACGGTGTATTGGGTAGAAATGTCATTATCTTTCTTAATGTTTGCACCAACAGCGAATGACAGCCTGCTCTTTTCGTTTTTCTTTTGTCAAATTGATTTTTACGTGCATAATGTGTACTGTGGAGCCTTCGTGTTTTTTGTGTGTGTGTGTGTTTTGTTTTTTTGTCAATGTACGTTATGATTAAACTGGTATACGTCACTTGAGAACAGGAAAGATCTGAAAACGTTTCACGTTTTAGTCTTTGAGAGCCAAGCACCTTACCTCTCATCTATAAGTAATGCCTTTCTCTTCAAGACTCGAATTATCTTCATTCTCAGTGTACATGACTTAAGTTTAAAACTTCAAAACTGCTAATTAGGTTAATGTCGTTTGCTGGTAGGTAGCAAAAATCGTTTAAACATATCGTACATAAATAACACTTTAAATCGATTAACAATCAATTTTCACTGCCAATAATGTTCAAACAACAATTCACGATCTGCTCTTGGGGAAAATATATTGGCGAGAAAGTATGTGGGAAAAAAGTGAGTTAAACAGCCTGAAGGTAGATCATGTTCAGGCTTGCTCATTGGTTTTTTTGGTTATTTTTCTTACATCTTGTTTGTGTTGAAATTGTAATCGCATGGCATGACGACACGAGAATAGATGACAGACAGACAGCCAGCCAATCATCCAGCCAGATAGATACATAGATACATAGATATATAGATTTATATATATATATATATATATATATATATATATATATAGATAAATATATAGATAGATAGATAGATAGATAGATAGATAGATAGATAGATAGATAGATAGATAGATAGATAGATAGATAGATAGATAGATAGATAGATAGATAGATAGATAGCCGATCCACGGTTGCATGGTGCCGACCTCTGGTGCCGACCCCTGGTGCCGACCCCTGGTTGCCTAGTACCGACCCCTGGTTGCCTAGTACCGACCCTTGTCCCGACCCTGGTTGCCTGGTATGAACCCGTGGTTGCTTGGTACCGATTCCAGGTTGTCTGGCTGTGGTCCACTGGTCGCATAGTTGTATAATAAATAAATAAGTAATGACAGATAAAGATATAAGTGTAGAAAAGATGGTTATATTCAGTTAGCAAAGAGTTAAGATTATGTTAGGGTTAGGTTTAAGGTTAGGTTTATGGTTAGGGTTATGTTTATGGTTAGGGTTTTGGTTAGGGTTACGTTTCTGGTTAGGTGTATGATTACGTTTAGAGTTAGGGTTAGGATTGGAGTTATGGTAAGGTTAGGGTTTAAGGTTAGATAATATGGTTGTTATTACATCGTCTGACAGCAAGGATGTAGCCATGCTTCTGTAGAAATTAAATGCTACTCTCTTTATCATGGAACAACGTTGACAGATTAAAGAAATTTGTGTCTATTCTTACAGAACGTTTGACACCCCCAACAGCTAAAAAGTGAACTATTGTGTGAGGTCACTAACTGAAATCAAATTCGTTGCAACAAATAGGTATTTTTAATGTGTATGGTGAATTAAGACTCAAGTACCAACGTGTGTTCACAATTCTTCACCTTAAACTGCAGCTTAATGGAGAAATGTGTTCTTAAGCAGAGTACGTGTTTAATGCAAATAGCCCCATGACGAACCATGTGATGAAGACATTTGTTGATGGCGAATGTGAGCTATCTCGTTCTTATACTGTTGGTGACATGTCACGTTTCCGAACCACGAGCAGGACTAATTTAACCGTATCTCTGATCTACTCTCTCAGCCAGTAGGGTTTGCATTCCTCCATGCACCTCCGGCAATACTTCAAACGACATCCATTCTAAGAACCACTGATTTCTGTTTTAACAAAACCCGTGCCTTCAAGAGTTATACAAATTCTATATTTACTTACGTAAACACTGAGTATATCTGGTAACAGTCATAGCAAGAATGTGATATATCCAATGGAACTATGTCCACGTGAAACAACATCACGAGATTGAACCTTTCAGCACCTTTGCATTTCATCTCAGATTAATTACTCTCAAAAAGAGGTTGCACTTTAGACAAGCCTTTAGGGACGTCTATTTTTAGGCTAATGTCTGTAGTTCGCTCCTGAAGTTATGCGTGTATGTAAAAGCGGATTGTAAAATGCTGTAATGTAAGATTGCAGTGTTGGGCTATAAAATAGAATTGCAACATTGCAACTCTTCTCTGTGGTTATTATTGGCTCTCAAATAACCACATGGGTACTTGCGCCTTAATTCACCCCAAACAAAAGAAATATATATTTTTAAGGACCAAATTTAAGCTTATTATATAACAGAATAGTTCATTTCTTTTAACTGTTGAAGGTGTCAAACATTCTATAAGAATATACGAAAATTTCTGCTTCTACAGCCGCTTATTCCTTCCGTCTTAGCAAAGCATTTCGTGAATCTATCAATGTTAGTTCAGGATAAGGAGAATAGCATCCATTGTCTACAGCAGCATGGCCTTATCTATTATGTAGATCGATGTAATAACAACCATGTTATCTAACCCTAAGATAACCATAATCCTAACCATAACCATAACCCTAACCCTGAACCTAACAATAATCGTAATCTAACCCTAACCCTAACCATAACCCTAACATCATCCTAGACGTAACCGTAAACCTAAACCTAAACCTAACCCTAACCCTTCGCAAAACTGAATATAGCAATATTTTCTACACTTCTGTTTTTATCTAAGTATTAATTTATTTAAAAGAAATTGATATTGATCAATCCTCCCTTTAATCCAAAATGGAATGTCCCATTACGTAAGACGGGAACCCATGGAATTCTGTTTAGGGTGAAATAAGACGCAAATACCACTACTTGTATGTCAATCATATAATGAGTTACCTGTCTCAGACCTCTCTGGTCGTCATACACTTTATGATCTCAAATAATCGTATCTCTCACCCACCCCCACCCCCCCCCCCCCCCACCCCCATAATAAAGTTGTGGATATGCCTTTGGCATTTTTTGTCACCATACATGGTGTTCCCTTGATCAGTAAGAAATGGTCATACTGTCCCTCTTATCTTCTTGGGGAGGAAACAGAGGAACACATTTTGACTGCTACGTTCATACCCAAACTGCTCATGTCCTGGTACTGTATTTGAAAAGCGCATGAAATCAATTATACAATGACTTCGATGAATGTTTGTCCCAGGAAATCCACTAAATCTTGATTCTTCTGTTATGAATGTGTGTCCCTCAAACGCATACTCAGCACACACCTATAACACCAGACAGATGGTCTTCAAAGCAAGAAGTAAACCCAGAAAAGATGCATTGACAATTTTTAAAGAAGCATGATCTGAAAATAACGGCACTCACATAAATGGAAACATAAAATAAGATTGCACCTTCCGGTGACATCTTGGCTTGGCTTGGGTTCGTTCGTTCTCAATCTCCTGCTATCAAACCCTTAAAGGGCTTAAGTAGCAGAATGTAGTCCAGAGAACGGAATTCGTTGTGTCGTAGTTTACAGCTTAACTGCGATATTTGCACCTTTCGGTCCAACACATCCGACTTCAGCAAGCATTTTTTAGTACCGGGTAAGCATTCCCTTTTCGATCCCTTCTCCTTAGCCCTGCTGAAGCCTGTTATCCAGGATCACCGCGTGGAGGTGTAGAAGGGTCTTGGCAGCTTTGGTTCGCTGGCTCTGACGCTATCAGTCAGCAATGGGTATCTGATTACTGCAGCTCATGCGCTGCTCAGCATCTTGATCCCCGATGACATCTAACGACATAATTGGACAGATAAACCCAGATTAAAATTATTTTAGTAATAATTCCGAGAGGTGAATAATTCGTTGATATTATATAGCTGTTATGGCTAATTGATAGTAAGTATGGATTACAGTCGTGTTTCTGGTATGGTTTTGTTTTCAACGAATGCTACTGCACATGATCTTAGTCCATTTGCTTCAGCTAAGACGTTGCTCGAAAAATTGTTGATGGTCACTGAGATCTGATTTTCCATCCATTTTATGTTAATTACATTTGATATTTCACGTATTCATTGTATGTAGCTCTTATTGATGATCCGTGTGTGTGTGTTCATTCTATTGTTTGGAACGTATTTCTGACGTAAGTTCATTACAAAGCTGTATATTTTCTTTATGTGTTGGCGTAGCTGCTGTTTTCTCATCACTTGTATCAGAGCGGAAGTGAGAAATGCTTCTAGCTTAATAGGGTAATGTTGTAAAGTGGCGTGACAGTGTGTCGTTGTGTTATACTGCTTGTATATTATGTCGCTTATTTTGTGCTCATTTCATCTACAGATCCAACCATTGACATGTTTGCATGCGGTGACCAGCTAAGTACATTCTCACACTTACTTATGTATTCATATCTCTAACATCAAGACTTGAGGCTTTTGAGGCAACCAGCCACGCATTCTCGGAATTTGATGACACGACATTGTTCGCAATGTTGAGGTCTTCGCGCAGACAAATCCTCTCCCTCTTTTGAAAATCTGGTTTTAGCTGCTTTTCCCTATTCGACCCTTGTTGTCCGATAGGATCAGGACGTCCTGGCTGACTAACTGCTTCTCAAATCATGTCTCTGTGCAAAGGGCCACCCACCGGCCAGCTGGAGGTGTCACCCCCGCACATCATGACTCTGACAGTTGGCAGACTCCGCTTCAACTCTAGACTAGGCCTGGCAGCAAACTGCAGCGCGTGACCATGCCAGTAACCAATCTATGCTACCGGATTACTGACGTCTAAGCGAAAATTATTTTTATTTTTACTTTCATTATTATCCCTAATTTATGTATTCATCTCTTGCTCTTTTATCTGTAAGCTCATATTTGTGGTGTTGTGTTATCCCTGATGAAGGCCTTTCGGTAGAAACGTAGGTTTTGTTATTGTTTTCTTCCCAGCGCGGTATCTGACCAAAACTAATAATTGCCTTTTTTTTACATGTAAATTTAATTCTAAGTACTGCTGGGGTCTCTATTCTGTTCATTTCAATCATAGACAGCCTTTTTAATTATATTAGATCGCGTTCCGACGGCATCCAGACCTGAACTCGTGTACAACGCTGAAACGTCCCCCTGAACTGGGCTGTAGTTGGAGTCAATCACTTGATTGTGCGCTTTGCTTGTACATGAGGTTGGGAAAGTAGGTGGGCTATGTGTGTGGCAGTTCAAGTCATCAAGTAACGTTTAACATAAAAGTGTCAGCAGTATACTAAAACTATAAACACAGCAACGACATATTCCAGAGGTTTTCAAACTGTTTTGGTCCGCGGCTCCCTTGATCTGTGCATAAATCAACGTGGCTCATCTATATTCTATATACAAGACATTTTTCCCAAAATAAATATTAATGACTTCTGAATGTGAATATTTTACATCTGATACCAATTGTGAGATTCCGTGGGGATTCCGTGGCGAAGTGGTTAAACCGTCGGCCTCGTGATCGTGTGGTGTGGGTTTGACTCCGGACTCCGCCGTCTTTTTTCACGGGTGCTTGATGCGGAGCCCCCTGCATCTCGTAGTCGCCCCCTAGTCGTCTTGTCCTTGACTTGCCACTGGGGTTGCGCGGCTCGAGACGAGAGAGTGAGGATAAAAAGTAGCGCGGTTAATCCTTACTAAAAATAGCGTTATGAAAAATTAATTATCCCATCATCCTCTACGATGGACGGCGGCCTTTGCCTTTTTATACCAATTGTGCGGGTAAATAGGTCAAGTTTTGGACACAAAATAAATAAGGTCGTATTTATTTTGTAAATGAAAAACTAAATTATTTTAATCAACTTACAGTTCGATGACACCTTAATTTTAGTCACAAAATCAATTTGAAAGATGAGCTTGCTTCTTCATTATCCGTTCTTCAAATCTAGGCACACATTTGCAAATTGTGATTCGAATTTCCTTCTCGACGTCCAATCGCGATCTGTATTTTGTTTTCATGGCGGCCAATGCACACAGGTAGGTTGTTGCAAATGGAATAAAAAGTCGTAGGGCCTTGCTGCCTACTTCTGTATATTCCTGGCTCCCCAAACTCCAAATCGCTGGTAGTTATGAAAAGTCGAACTTCAATTTGAGTGTGGAGTTCGATGAAATATAAATAAGCTGCTCTTTCTCTCTAGTAGTCAGTGTAGCTGAGAACTCTGACTGAAGCGATTTTTTATCCAGGTGTATTGGTCAGTCTCTTTTGAAAAGTACTTGCCAAAGAAAACACTGAGCTGTGTTAAGTGGTAAAAAAACACAGCCTTCAGTTCTTCATTCAGTGTCAAGTCATTGTCTTCAAAACAGGTGTGCAGAGAAGGAAGGAGTACTTTATGTCCGTCTTGTCTAACTTTTCATTCTATAATAGCAATTTCTGTCTGAAGGCCGAAATTACATCCACCAGATGCAGAATATTGATCTGAGTACCTTGAAGGGACGCATTTAAAATATTTAGTTTTCGGAAGGCATCACACAGATATGCTAGCTTCAAAACAAAGTCGTTGTCCACAAACTTTTCAGAACTGGAATGTTCTTCTTCGGCAAGAAAACAATGAAGCTCAATCCTGAGCTCATACACTTTTTTGATGACATTTCCGCGGGACAGCCAGCGAGAGTTGCAATAATAAAATAACGAAGTGTGTTCAGCTCCCATGTGACAGCCAGCGAGAGTTAGAACAATAAAATAGTGAAGTGTGTTCAGCTCCCATGTGACAGCCAGCGAGAGTTGCAACAATAAAATAGCGAAGTGTGTTCAGCTCCCATGTGACAGCCAGCGAGACTTGGAACAATAAAATAGCGAAGTGTGTTCAGCTCCCATGTGACAGCCAGCGAGAGTTGCAAAAATTAAAATAGCGAAGTGTGTTCAACTCCCATGTGACAGCCAGCGAGACTTGCAACAATAAAATAGCGATATGTATTCATCTCCCATGTGACAGCCAGCGAGAGTTGCAAAATTAAAATAGCGAAGTGTGTTCAGCTCCAAGGAAAATGCACATTTGCTCGAAACACTTGTTGCGATTTAATTAAATCTACTTCGATTACCAATTGAAGAACTTCATTAAGGGCAGTGCTTGTGTTTTTGGATGCCTGTGCTTACCTGGGAATGATGCAATGAGTCCAGACACAGAAAGGAGCTTTCTTCCAAATCAAGGCCTGCAGCACAACATAGCAGCCAGCTATTGAACGACCTCCTTCAATGCACATACCTACACATTTCTCCTAGTTAATGTTGTTTTTATTCCATAAAATGAATCCAGTATTTCAAAGAGCTCTGCTGATTTTGCTCTATGTTTTTGCTTTTGTAGAAAAGAAGATCTTCAAATAATTATTTTGTCATCTATAAATCGTACATAACATTATTGTGCGTATCTGTAGCTTCATCTACCTAAATAGCGAAATCGCATTTGAGTTGATCAATCAACTGGTCTTTAAAATTGTCAGTCATCTGAATCATTCGACGGCTAATAGTGTTATCAGACAAAGGCACATAGAAATTGCTTGGCAGCAGACTCCCCTATCACAGTAGATACCATGTCCATAGTAACATGTAAGATACGGTTTTCCGCCATGGTGTACGGTTTCTTGTTCTAGGCTACATGGTAAGAAACTTTGTAAGATAAAAGAAGAGCCTTTTAAGGAATCGTAGTTTGTTCAGTGAAGGTTGTTATTTGTTCTGTCATTTCTTTTAACTTGCGAGAAAAGTCCACAAGTTCTCGGTTCACCAAACTGCCATGAACTGATTCCAAATGTCGTCTCATTTTATTGGTGAGCAAACTTTCACTGGCCAGAACTTTAAAACAAATGACACATTGGGGGCGTTCATCACTTCCCACAGTAATGCACGTAAATCGGTAATGAAGGTAACTGTCGTAATACTCCCGCTTTTTCCGTCTCTGTTCGTCTTTAGAACTGCACGACGCCTCAGAAATATCTCGTTTTGCAAACTTAATTAAACATTTCTCCATGCTGTCTGAAATACAGAAACATTACACAACACAATTTAAAACAAACTTCATTGGACAAAACAACGTCCAAACTACAAAATAGCAAGACCAGACTGATTTTAATTATTGTGACATCCGTTACTACTCGACTGCCATCTACCAAAACAGTAGTAATAGCAAGCCAGTCTGCTAGAGGTCACTAGCGCACAGTTCATAAACATAGTCGACTTAGGTAATTGCTGATTGGGTCATCAACACCAACATCCGCCATGATGACATCAGAGTTAATGCTCAGCTGTTCGTAACATAGACCTGCTCTGGAGTTTTAGGGTACATTTGCCAGTAACTTATAGTACCTAATAACACGTATTGGTAGATGTAATAATACCTCGGCGAAAACATGTCGTCCCACGAAGATTGATGGACCTTGCCTCATAATATTGAGCGCAACACTATTCCCAAGTCACCACGATGGCCTTAGATGAGGACCGCGACGCCCATAGGAGCCACGACGAACAGTTTGAAAACCTTTGACCAATTCAATATAGCTGGTGCCAGACGGTAGGATTTATAATGGAAAGTAATGAACACCGCTTGTCTCGATAGTACCCGCGCAATGTGCAGACTGTATTTTTTATTGCACTCTCGATCTAATAAAAACCTAATTCCTTAACGTCGTTCAGACGCGTGCACTGACCCAGAGCATAACGTAATATGTCCACATACATGTCCTGACCCAGAGCATAACGTAACATGTACCACAGACATGCCCTAACCCAGAGCATAACGTAACTTGCACTACAGACATGTCCCGGCTCAGAGCATACGTAATATGTAACACACACACACGTGCTCTGGCCTAGAGCATAACGTAATATGTAACACACACACGTGCTCTGGCCTAGAGCATGACGTAATATGTAACACACACACACGTGCTCTGGCCTAGAGCATAACGTAATATGTAACACACACGTGCTCTGGCCTAGAGCATGACGTAATATGTAACACCAGCGTGCTTTGGCCTAGAGCATGACGTAAAATATAACACAGACGTTCTCTGGCCTAGAGCATAACGTAATATGTAACACACACACGCGTGCTCTGGCCTAGAGCATTACGTAATATGTAACACAGACGTGCCCTGGCCCAAAGCATAACGTAATCTGTAGCCCGGACGTGACATATATCAGAGCATAATATAATATGCAATATACAGTTGCCCTGGTCCATAGAATAACGTAGTATGTATTTTACAGGTGTCCTGGCCAAGATCATAACGTAATATGTAAAATACATTTGTCCTGTCTCGACATAACGTCATATGTAACATACATTTGTCCTATCTCGACATAACGTAATATGTAACATACACGTATTCTGGTCCAGTTCATAACAGAATATGTAACATACATGTGGCCTGGACAGGTCATTATATTATATAACATAAGCGTACTCTAATCCAGGATATAAAGTAATATGTGACATTCACTTATCCTAACCTAGGATATAAATTAAAATGTAACATACACGTATCGTAACACGGGACATAATGTAATATGTAGCATAATAATAATTGTTTCCCATGGCAAGTAAATATGGCGACAAAATCAGACTATTGCTGCGAAACATGTGTACATTAATGACTGTAAAAATCAATCCTGGAACGGCACTCTGTCACATTCGGGGCACACACGCGTATAAGAGGTAACATTTTAATACTTTTATTATACGTCCCTCGGACAATAAACTAAGACCTGTAAAAACACAAGTACATAAGCAAGGCAACAAAAGTGATAAACTAGGATAACATTATAGTTTGTACTTTTAATTTTCTCTGTCCGATCCGCACCAAAATGACATGGGTTAATGTATTTATGTATCACGTATTGGGGTAATGTTTCTAGAATTGTTTTCACACCAAGATGGTTACTTCATATTCCGAAGCACACGTTAGCCACAAAATGGACCTGCATATAAACAATCTGCAATAAAATCTATAATAATGGAGGCGTATACCCAAAATATAAAAAAGGACAGGAAATCTATTTCTCTGTGGCTACTGGAAATTCGTAAACAACTTCAGAGCTGAGGCTAAAATAATCTGCAATAGCCATCGAAGAAAGCCAGAACAACGTCAGGTACAAGATAGTTTTCCTTACAGATTCTCTATCAGTCATCATGATCATCAGAAACTATAAAAACTACGAATTGGACAGGTTGTCTGAGGCACTGATTAATACAAACTATATTCTCAACCGAGTGAAATTCAGTGGGAAGGAGGCAATCTACCAAACTGAAGTCAGAGCTACGCATGGGGAAGTAAAGACAATTATAACAATTCACTTCAAAGACAAATGGCACGGATACCACTCAGAATCTGATACAGCAGAAACATACTTATCCTTGCAAAGAAGACAATATTAACATATTCAGTTAATATTAGGTCACTGCAGACTGAAAAATAATGTGTTTAACAGATTATAAATTGGGCATACAGACGTATGCCTGTTTAGGGCGAACAAACAAACGGTGGAACATGTTCATACTTGTCTGCCGGTTCCACAAGACGAGCAGAGGGACTACATAGCCCTCTACACCTCAATAACGATATAAAATGTAGTGCTAAGGCCTTTAATAAAGTACCTCAGTAAAGATTTTTTAGAAAGTTAAACTTACATGGAATAGGTGGGGTAGTTGCCAAATGGATTGAAAATTGGTTAACTGGAAGAAGACAGAGAATGGGCATAAATAAGGAGTACTCTCAGTGGTGTGAAGTAAAGAGTGGAGTGCCCTAGGGCTCAGTTTTTGGACAAAATGTGTTCTTAATATATATAAAAGATTTAGAAATTGATATGGGATCCATGATTGCAAAATTCGCGGATGACACAAAACTATGCAGTAGTGTCTCATCTAAAGCAGAAGTGGATAATTTGAGATCGGATTTAGATAAACTTCGAGAATGGTCTGTAAGCTGGCAGATGGAGTTTAATGTAGATAAATGTACAGTCATCCACATGGGTAGATCAAATATGGAACATAATTGCAGAATAGGTGAGAACAATATTAGAATGATAGAAAAGGAAAGGGAGCTAAGGGTTATAATAGATCATACAGGTAAAGGGAGTGAGCAAGTCCAGGTAGGAATGAAAAAGACAAATGCAATGTTAGGTATGATAAAAAGCAATATTAAACATAGGAGCACGGAAGTGACTGTCAAGCTGTATAAAGCATTACTTAAACCGAAATTGGAGTACTGTGTACAGGTGTGGAGTCCTTAACGTAGATGGGATATAAACGTGCTGGAAAGGATACAAAAAAGAGCGACAAAGCTGCTTGTGGGATTCCAGAATTACAGTTATGAGGAAAGACTTAGAAAAACCGGCCTACAGTGTCTAGAAGACAGAAGAATTCGTGGTGACTTAATACAGGTTTATAAGATGATCAGAGGAATGGATAAATAAGACTATAAAAAGTTGTTTTTTTTAATACAGCAACACACAAGAACAAGAGGGCATAGCTACAAGTTGACTAAAGAGAGGTCCAGATAAGATATAAGGAAATTTTTTTAGTCTGAGAGTGGTGAATGCTTGGAATGCATTGCCACGGGAGGTAGTGGAGGCAGGGACATTTAATGCATTTAATAATAAATTGCATGCGCATAGTTTTTAGAGCAAGGTGATGTAAATGAAACTGGTTGTATATAGACTCTGCAGAGTCTTCTAAGCCAGTATAAAGACGTTAAGTATAACGGTACAGAAAACAAAGGCAGTTAAATAATTTGGCATTCCCCCATTTTGTGTACTTATTTTGTGTTATCTTGCCGCAAATAACTTACAATATGCATAATTTAATTAAAAAATGTAAGTGTCTGTAGATCTTGATCACTTTCAGCAATTATATGTCTACAATATGAGTTTAAAGAAAAAATGTTTAAATATTATTTTGTTTCAATTTTCGAGGAAATAGGTCTCAATTTTAATCGACTACAGTTAAAATGTACGTGAAAAAGACACGTGAAAATGTGAATACTGTTACATCGATGCGACTGAAGATTTATTTAACATTTCAATTCCAAACGTAGTTTTTGTATACAAGTAATTCATAAACAACTTGTTCCTCATTGTATACCCCGGTAAAACGAGTCGTTCACTCTGGTTTCCCTGTATCATATGAGGGTATTGTTTTCTGAGTTTGTCAAACCGTAATGTTATTTCACATTCTTCACGTTTTGGCGATAAAGTACAGCCTAACTTCCAGGTCACGAAGACGAAAATACAACATCCTGTTAGCACATGCTTACTTCAGAAAACCAGGGTGCTCTTTAATGAGCTGCATGCTGCTGAATCAAGACTCGTGATTAGATATTTTAGGAGTAAAGTTCAAATAAAAAATCAAACTAAACATACTTTACATCCACACAATAAAAGATAAAAGCAAACTAAACATCTTTTAAATTAAAAAAACAAAAACATTTTAAAGAGCTACCAAATAAAAGGATCAATCTAAACATCCTTTAGAACAACACACAAAAAGATCAATCTAAACATCCTTTAGAACAACACATAAAAAGATCAATCTAAACATCCTTTAGAACCACACATAAAAAGATCCATCTAAACTTCCTTTAGAACAACACATAAAAAGATCATTCTAAACATCCTTTACAACAACACATAAAAAGATAAATCTAAACATCCTTTAGAACCACAAATAAACAGATGAATCTAAATTCTTTAGAACCACAAATACACAGATCAATCTAAAAAATGTTTATAACAACACATAAAAAGATCAATCTAAAGATTTTTTAGAACCACACATAAAAAGAGCAATCTAAACATCCTTTATATCTACAAATAAAATTGTCAATCTAAGCATCCTATAGAACTCAAATAAAAAAGTAAACCTAAACATCATACAATGTTATTCATCAAGTAACGAAGTAGAAGAA
The DNA here is from genome assembly GCA_036924085.1 of Ariolimax columbianus. Taxonomy (NCBI): domain Eukaryota; kingdom Metazoa; phylum Mollusca; class Gastropoda; order Stylommatophora; family Arionidae; genus Ariolimax; species Ariolimax columbianus. Next base: position 121,760,142 of record JAVGWX010000001.1, read on the forward strand.
GTAATCAAAGAAAGTTTCTACAATAAACTGCAAAATCTATTGGATCAGACAAATTCAAAAGAAATTATGGTTGTGGTGAAATACTAATGCCGAAATAGGAATGGACAATGTAGGCTACAAAGAGATAAAGGGCAAAAATGGTTTTGCAGTAATTAATTGAAAATGGTTAGACATTTGCAGATTTGTGGACAGGAAACCAACCGATCATTAGAGGAAACAAGACGAGGTCGAAGATGTAACAGTGAATGGACTGACAGCATCTGATAGATAAGATGGCTGCTTGCGAAACATAACTGACTAAACCCTCTTCCGCCTCCGAGTGGTGGCTTTGACAACAGAACGCACTGTTGCAGCATGGCTAAGAGAATAGGGATCAAGAGGAAACCAAACTCGGACTCAAAATGCCGTGTCAAAACCGGATGTGTTCCGCGAAAATGCGTAGATATCGCAACTTCCCTTTAACCTACGACACAGTGTCACAATGTACTTTTTAGACAAATGCCGGAAAGAAAGACTGAGAACGAAAACTTGTTCTAAAATAAGAAGATTCATGCAGCAACATAGATATTACAAGATCCTGCAACATCAACATAAATAGGCAATGTCGACGATCTTTTAAGTATTTAACTCTCTTCAGAGGGGCCGAAATGGCTTCAGACCACAAGCAAGTGATGGCCAAAGTTAAGTTTAAACTTTGAAGGAACAGAACAACTCAAGTCAAGAGGTTTCGATATAATATGGGATATCTCAAAGGAGACGAGGGGAAGATGGAGCTTAGCAACATACTCAGCAATATATTTCAAGCACTAAAACAACTAAACATAGGGGCTGGCATTAATTAAAAATTGGAACAGCAACAAAAGGACTGGAAAACAACGTGGGGTTAGGAGTTTTGGATAAACACAAACGGCAGCACAAAAACTTGATAATGGCAAAAACGCTCACAAGGATTGAAGAGACGAGCAAAAGGGCCACAAAATCTGAAGCACAGATAGACTACGCAAAGGCAAACAAGGAAGTCAAAAAGAGCATTAAGGATAAGCTACATAGATAATATGTAACAAAAGCCGAAGCAGCTCAGCTAGAGGAAACTTTGAATATCTGGAGAAAACTACCAGAAAACTGTTCGAAAAATCCCAACAACAAAGCAGACCAATAAAAGACAAAATAGTAAGAAGGATAACAGATCTTGAAGTTGGAAGAAAAAATTGCGAAATACTTTGAAGAGCTCCTAAAAGGACCATAACTAGTCAACTTAACTGATATTTTACTTGCTGAAAACACCTCAAAATTATGTCATAAGCCAAGTAAATAAGAGATCAAGAAAGCAATTACTCTTCTATAGAATGGAGAAGCGGCAATGCCTGATAGGAAACCAGCTACAGCTATTAACTAATACTCTTTACAGTTTCATTGAAAATATATGGGATACAGAAAATATATGGGGTACAGAAAATATATGGGCTACAGAAAATATATGGGGTACAGAAAATATATGGGCTACAGAAAATATATGGGCTACAGAAAATATATGGGCTACAGAAAATATTCCCAAAAAGTGCAGAGAATGCTTTCTGCTTAAGCTACCAAAGAAATGCAATCTGCAATAATGTAAAACTTACACACATATTGCTTTTATCAGTACCTGGTAAAGTATTAAACAGAGTTATACTTGAAAGACTAAAAAAATATATAGGTATTACGAGACGTAGAGGCTGGTTTCAGACATAACAAATCATGTGCAGAACAGCTATAGCAGCATTGCGCATAATTGTTGCGCAGTCGTTAGAAATGAATTCAAGTCTGTGCTGACTATGGAAAGGTCTTTAACAGTATCGATAGGGAGACACGCAAGAAACTACCAAGGCATTACGAAGTCACAGAAAGCACACAAGCATAATAAAGCAGACACATGAGAATATTTAGTGTAGAGTTTTGCATGGGGGACTACTCACAGAATCATTTAACATTAAATCTAGGATTAGCGCGGGGTGGCGTCTATCACCTTTCCTATTCGTGCTGGCCGTTGATTGGATTATTGGAATAACATACAGTCAGAGATAAAAATGGAATAAAATGGACCATATTTAACAGCTAGAAGACCTGGACTTTACAGATGACACAGTCGATAGTAATGGAATTCAGTGTTTAGTTTAGTTTAGTTTAGTTTAATTTAGTTTAGTCGAAGAATCACCGTCATTGCACAAAGATTAACCCAGTAGTGCTCGGTACGTCTCCATATATTTTGAGAATCTCAGCACAATGCACGAACTATGTAGCACCGAAAACGATCCATAATAGATTGGGTAGATTTTTAAAATAATTTTGAATTCAGTGAACCATATTTAACAACTAGAAAACCTGGACTTTGCAGAAGGCACAGCCATCCATTCGTAAAGCTAACTCTAAATGCAGAAGAAGACAGATGTACTAGACACACCTTTTCAGCAATTACGTCTTACGATCTTTCTAGAAAGGAAAAGAATAGTAGAGCTAAATGCCGCCAAAAATACAGTTACTTACAAATTGAGAGGAACATCATTGGTGCAGGTAGAGAGCTTCACGTGCCTTGGAAGATTCATTAACAAGACAAATGGTGCAGGCAAGTATGTCAAAGTCAGTTCAGAAAAGGCAAGAGTTGCCTTTGTCATGTTGAAAACCACATGAAACTCTAAAATTATCCGAATGCCTACCAAGTTAAGGATCTTCAACTCCAAATCGAATTTGGTCTTTTTTATTTAGAGTGGAAAAATGACGGATGACTAAACTCAAAATTAAAAACTTGCAGGGATTCAACAATAAATCCCTAAGAAAGATGGAGCGCCTGCAGTAGCAAGGCAAGGTTGCAGACGAAAGCTTATAGGAGTGAGCAAGACAAAGACACGTGGAACAGAAAATCGTGGGAAGACCTCGACCCTGGACATGCCACCCATAGCCAAAATCATCGGAAAATTTTTGTCATAGAGCTGACATGGAACAGAGGAAGACGCATGAAGTAGAGAACTAGGTGCCGAAATAAATAAAACAAGTAGAGGCTGGAAATATCTGGAGATGATAGCATAGAACCGATCTAAATGGAGATGGCTGTTTGATAGTCTGTACACCCGATTGTGATATGAACGAAGAACAAGAATGAAAGTTTAAAAAAAGAGTTCAGGGTGGACTGTTACATTCAGGTCAGGTCATCCCTTAACCAGTGAAGTCGCTGGGGCACATCTGAAGATATCACCATAACCTCACGCCACCCTTCTTTGTCAGCGGCCGCTGCCTGTGAGTCTTCTGGTCGGAGATTGGTCCATTCTTTAATGTTGTTCTCCCACCTCTTTTTTGGACGGCTTCTTCATCGTCTGCCTTGCACCTTTCCGTGCAGGATCGTATTTGCAAGACCATTTGATCTCGATATGTGACCGTACCAAGCGAGTTTGCTTCTTTTGACAGTTGCCTGGAGATCTTAAAAAGTCCCTATGGCTGTTGCAATTCTATATTACGTAATGTATATTGAACTTTGATCTTCAGTACTACCGTAGTTTCGTTTTATGTGTACCTTGTCTGATATTGAACTCCCTTTAAATTTCATACTTGGGACGTCACTCCCACCTGGTTTTATCAGTGTCTATCCATTTTTATTTTCCAGACAATTATAAATTACCTGTGTACTTCAACAGCTCCAAAGCATAAAAACATGTTCACGAAAACGTAAATACGTCACAATCCCAGGAATCTCCTTTGTTTCCTATAGTTCTCAGAATATTGCCTACAGTTGATGTAGATTTACAAAGTTTTCACTCGTCACTTGGTTTCAATTCTTCGCACTCGAACACAAAACGATAACAGAAACACACTAACAACACTGAATTACAATAAAAACGGTGTATAGCACCTACAAGAATAATGGTTTTCCCCGTACCTCGTTCAGTCCTGTACCGTAATGGTTACATACGTGTTTGCTGATTGAATGTTTTTGTTTTGTTTTGTTTTTCTGCAGCCCCAGATCTGTTGTTCTCTTTGACCTCAAGTAAAAAACTGAACAAAAATAAGATATTAATCGATGGTTGCTTAGGATAGCTTATCCGCGATTGTTGTTTTTCCATTAAACTGGCTTCAGATAATGACACGCAATCGAAACCTTCAATTCATTCTCTCTTCTCAGTTCGCAAATCTATTTGTGAGTGTGAGTGTGTATATCTATAACAATGTGTGTTTGTAATTATCCCTACACACGTTAAAGCTACATTTTCTTTGCTTAGAAACTAAACGGTTCTTGTTCGTTAGAGTTCCAAGCCAATAGCCCATTTTGATGTGAACATATCGATTTTTACAAATACATTTTACTGCGTCCTGCCTTTTGTCCGTTTCCAATTTTTTTTATCATATCCTATAGCTTTGTAATTCTTCATGTTCTCTTCTGCTATTTTATACGCTCCAATGTTTCTGGACATTTTCTCCGGCCCTTTTTAACTCCTAAGTCTTCGTGTAACCTCTCTGTCGCTTTATATTTTTTACATCCTCATGTATATGTTCTGTCCCATTGTATTTTTGCTATTTCTTTCTGTACCTAAATCCTTTTACATGTTATCTGTCTCTGTACATATTATTTGCCACTTTCTAGTTAATCTGTCTCTTTTTTTAAATTCTGCCATTTTGTATCTGCTATGGTTCTTTGTGTTTCCTATCCCTTTCCTGTTTTCTCTGTCCCTTAGTATTATCTCTATACATTTGTTGTTTCGATGTGCTTTTGTATTTTCGACGTCCATTTGTCAATTCTCTATACCATTTTATTTTCTTCGTTCAGTCAAAAATACCAAAAACATACATTTTTTAAATAAGAATGATGCCATATATTTGAGTAGCTCATGGCTGGGTCAGCTCGATAGAAGGTTATCGCGAAGTTCATGTCTAAGGTAGATTATTGAAACAAATTATTTCAGTATTTGAGCTGTTTATCTCTGTAGAGGTAAATCAAAAACTATATCCATCCTTTGGAGCATTGGTCTTTTACAAATAACACGGCAAGTCTTTCTGCCTTGGTGATCTTTACCAGGTCGATCCACCCTTTCCAGTCTCTTAGATATTTACTTCAAGTTCTATCTATCTATCTATTTATCAATCTGTCTATCTATCTATCTATCTATTTATCAATCTATCTATCTATCTGCTCTGTGTCTTGTGCAATATCTTTGGAATCATTTCTTTCACAAGACACGGAGCTATATAACAGACGAAACACAGAAACTCATTGCAGAAAGGCAACAATTAAAACAAATGGGAAGTAAGGGGACCAACACAGCATATAAAAACTGCGCAAGCAAAGTTAGAAGAGAAATAAGAAAAGATAAAAGAAGATACATAGTAGAAACATGTAAGGATATAGGAAACCTACAACAACAAGGCAGAGAAAGAGATGCATTCAAAGAAATTAGAACACTGACAAGGGAATTCCGTCCGGTTCCACATGTCATAAATGACAAAGAGGATAACACATTAACAGAAACCAAAGACATACTGAATAGATGGAGAGAGTACTGCAGAACCATGTATGGAGATAGCACAAAGCGCTCAGTTACAATCTACCAAAGGATGAGAAAGAATCTGAACCAACATTGGAAGAAGTACGCTCTGCAATTAAAAGCCTGAAAAAGGGAAAGTCCCCAGGATGCGATAGTATCCCAGCAGAGCTATTACAAGCAGGAGGGGAGGCATGTGCTCGAGTCTATCACAAGCTGTGTAAACAGATATGGCACAGTACAGAGTGGCCAGAAGCATGGAAGAAATCAATTTATATTCCCCTCCCCAAAAAAGGCAACCTGAAGCTGTGCACGAACTACCGAATATCGCACTGATCAGCCATGCTAGCAAGATACTCTTGCGAATCCTATTAAGAAGGATAGAGAAAAGGTTTGAATCAGAAATTCACGTAGTCCAGGCAGGTTTTAGGAAAGACAGAGGGACCCGGGACCACATATTCAATTTAAGGAATATCTATAAAAAATGTAGAGTTTAATGTAGACCTGTACACATGTTTCATTGATTACACTAATGCCTTCGACACGGTAAAACATCAAAATATGTGGAGAATCATAAAGGAAATGGGCTTTCCTTTGCATATAGTCACATTATACCAAGATCAACAAGCCGCTGTCCGAGTATCTGGGCAAACATCAGATTGGTTTGCAGTACAAAAGGGAGTCCGACAGGGATGTAACCTCTCACCTTATCTGTACAACATATATGCGGAATGTATAATTAGAAATGTACGAGAAGATGAGAACATTGAAAGTTTCGACCCATTTACGATTGGGGGTACGAGATTCCAGAGTTACGATACGCAGATTACACAGTGAGACTATCAAGAAGTGCGGAAGGGCTAGAGCAGCTACTTTCAGCCGTTAATGGACATAGTAAAGATCAAAATCTGTTGATAAACATAAACAAAACAAAGATAATGACCCCCGACAAAACACAATGTCAGCATAAATTTACAGTGGGTGGTGAGGAAATAGATCACGTTACACATTTTGAATATCTGGGCTCCATAATTGACAAAAATGGTGACTGCTCGAAGGGAATCAGAAGAAGACTAGCTATGGCAATGCAGAGACTGAACAGCCTGAAGAAATTATGGCAGGGCACCAACAAAACGATAAAAGTAAAAGTCTTGAGAGCCTGTGTTTTTCCTGTGGCAGCTTATGGCTGTGAAGCATGGACGATTACCAAAACTTCTAGACAAAGAATCGAATCCTTCGAGTCAAAATGTTACAGAAAGATCCTCAGAATACCCTGGACAGAGAAAAGAACAAATGTAGACATTCGGCAAGAGTTGAGCATATAGGTGAACTGGTTTATCAATTCCATTTTGGCTAGAAAATGCAAATGCTTTGGTCACATCAAGAGACACAACGGTGTTGAGAGAACGGTGATCGAAGGTATGGTGCCAGGCAAAAGAGGAAGGGGTAGACCAAGAAGACGATGGCACCAAGATATCCAGGAATGCTTGAGTATGACAGTGGCGGAAGCTGGTGTTTTGGCAAGGGAACGAGTTTCTTTCAGACAGACTGTGATGGGAGCGACGTTCTACAAAGGACATGCTACATGATGATCTATCTATCTATCTATCTATCTATCTATCTATCTATCTATCTATCTATCTATCTATCTATCTATCTATCTACCCATCTATCTATCTATCTATCTATCTATCTATATATCTATCTATCTATCTATCTATATATCTATCTATCTGTCTATCTATCTATCTATATATTTATCTATTTATCTATCTATTTATCTATCTATATATCTACATTTATATATATATATATATACATATATATATATATACATGAATATATATATATATATATATATATATGTATATATATATATCCATCTATCTATATATATATATATATATACCTATCTATATATCTCTATCCCTATATCTATTTCTCTGTCTATATCTCCCTTTCTCTGCTATGAATGGGTAGTCCTGCCCTACTTCCTTTACCACTGAGGTTTGAGAACAGAGACTACTTTGTAATGTTATCAACTGGTTTCCTTAATGTATAACCTATCCAACACCAATACCTCCTGCTCGTGTCCTGTTCCACCAGTACTGTCCAGTTCTCTCAAACAGATCCATATTAATGATCTATTCATGCCATTAAATTTGTCTATGCTGCGAATGCACTCGATTGTTGAAGTCTGCACCCATGTTGTTATTTTGTTTATGTCCTCGGTGTTTCAGAGCCATAGAATAGAACCGAGTTTACATTAGGTTGAAGATTATTATTTCCTAGCTGAACTTAATTTCTTTTGATTTCTTTAAGGTGGTATGCTACCAACAAATTATTTTTAATTAATAAAGTGAGACCAGTTATTTTATAAAGGTAATGTTAGGCTTAGATTGTAGATATAATTTCAGGTTAAAAAAAATGTTTAATAGTCAGTTGGCATGATAAATGCGGTGACCTTGAAAAAAACGTGTTTATAGAATCCTTAAATTTAAAAAAAACAAATGTATTAATAATAATAGGATTTATCTATGGGCGTTAAGCATATTTCTAGGTAGAAGGCATTAAATTTGCGAGCATAACGCAATTAAAGCAACATGTCTGTACCCGAACCTATCTTCGGCCAACACAATCTGAGCATCAGTAGAGGCATTGATTCACAAAACCTGTTTTGATTCCTTGTATTTACAAATCCCAAGTCTGGGACTGCTCGCCAAGCTAAACTTATTTAATGCTGCATCTGACCGTTGGGTATGGGGTAGAAAAACCAAGTCATCACAAAAGTTCAGATCATTGAGCTGGTTTGATGAGTGCATGTGGTTCAGTCATTGTTGATTAATGTTATCGGTTTCGTAATCCAGTCAATAGCTGGCAGAAAGCGAGATAATCACAAGACGCACCCCCATTCGTATCACAAAAAGCTCAGAAAGCTGGCCTTCGCGCAGAATTCGTCCACTTACATTTGTCTGTTCCCATAATTATGTTGTTGAACTTAAGAGACACTTCCTTGTCTCTTACACCTTTCCAGAATGATTCTTACAGTCTGTCATTACTCGCAGTCTACGACAGTTTGACGCATCCCACTCTGTTCAACGACTATGCGCAATGCAACTATCTGGTCTGTGCAGTACCTGTTCTGTCGAAATCCTGCGTATTCGTCAACGGTAATCTCTCTAGAATTATCCTATTTAATATTTTGCCATGTACGGATAATAATAGAATTTCTCAATATCGTGTGCACTGCTTTCGGAAACTTAATTATATACGTATACCTATATTTGTTTTTCCTCTCTTCTCCACTTGGGCAAGTAATTAGTACAACATTCTTGTGGAAGACTCAATGTCCGTGTTTACTATTTCAACTGATATACCAACGAGACCTGTGACCTAACCATTACTCAGAAACAGTATCACATACTTAATTTCCCCTTTAATGGGCCTCATATTGTGTATATATGAATGTGCTTGTTTAATATCAGGGAGAACCAATAGAGCCGATAAATTTAAACGTACTTGTTACTAGGATGGCGCTTCTGCTTCCCTGTAGTTCATGGATTCTCCAGAAGAAAAGCCAGACTTCTCTATCTGCTGTCTTCCTCTTGGTCTTGTTCCTATCTAATCCACGGTGTCTTGTAGATTACCTGAAATTGTCATACCAGCGGACTTTGGCTTTTCTTCGGGGTCTAGATCATTGGCTATTTGCTTCTCATGCCTGTGTGGTAGCTAATCTGCTCTTATCAGCAGACATGGCCAAATAATCAAAGTTGAAATCACTCCACTCGAGTCTGCAAGGGCTGGGTTTCGAGATCTTGTCGTATTGTTTGTTTGTAAACCGTGTATCTTTATGTTGGACCTCCTTCTTTAGATATCTCGTTTTTATTTCGTAGTGCTGGTCTTTCTATGTTGTTGTCATTTCCCATGACTCACATCCATATGTCAAAACTAGTACAAAAGTGGAGTGGAAGATAACCATTCAAGTTTACTAACTTAGTTTATTACAGCTCCAAGGTATATGACAAGTAGGAATGGCCACCCCTCAATGGCTGTGCTCTCGACTCACTTCAGTGTTTGTGTCGTTTTCTTATGTCTGCTGGTTCCTGTTCGGATTATAATTCACAACTCCTTCAATAGGTGGTATCAAGGACTTTATTCTGTGCAACTGATGTGCTTTCGATCGGTTATCCTGTTTGTTATTCTGCATTTCGTTGCATTTCATGCCTGTCTTAAACCGTGAGAAACCAGTTCAAGATGGCGTTCAACTTTCCGCTTAACTGCACCCAGAATTCAGTTCAGGTTTTCATTACTCAGGGACCTCCCTGTTCCGACTGAAACGGCCTTCCTCCTACCCCACCTCTCCCACCGGACGTTACACACAATACCTCTCTCAACCTCGTATTCTCAGCACAGCAAGAGTCACGCTGACCCAAATGTGGACACAATTCACAGGTGCCGGAGGCGGAACACACAAAAAACTGAAAGTCAGACACAAACATTGGTCTAACACATACTCCTCGCGACCTTCATCCCGAGGCATCGGAGTACTTTGCTCCACCTGGGAAGTCTGAAGGGATTTTGGTAGACACGCTACGCATGAACAAGGCCTCAGCAGTTGGACATTAGTAATGGTCGTTCCATGGAACGGGACTTTGACGCCTAAGCGAACATTATTATTATTATTTTTAAGGTATTTGAACTGTTTTACCTGGTTCAGCTGCTATTCACCTGGTATAATGTGGTGTTTCTTCTCTCGAAACCACAATAGTCTCTCTTCTCCAGTTGATCTTTTCAGTTATGTAGGTTGATCTGGAGAAGTGCCTCTGGTATGGTAATTAGAACAACATCGTCGGCCCACACCAGCTCCAATATATAGATTGTTCTCATCTCCCAGTACCTAACTGTGTCCTTGTTGGTGCTCTTGTTTCAGGCTTTGATGACATCATCTATGACTAGTATAAGAGGTATGGAGATATAATGTCGTTTGTCTTACGCTACAGGTGGTCTTAAACCGCTGTGACGTCCCCTGTCCTAATGTAATTTATGCAGGTCCTTTAGATACTCTGTGTAACGCATATCATGTTCTTTTCATCCAGACATTTCCAGATTCTACTTCAGGGAACTATATCGAAAGACTTTTTTTTCAAGTCTTCTAAGAAATAAGTACATTTCATAATTATGTTCAAGATCTTATTCGCTAGGTTCTCTGAGTGTGAAGATGAGGTCTTGAGTACTTTAGTTTGCTATAAGCCAGCAATGGACTTTGCCCAACTATGGTTCAGATTAACGTCTCTGCTCAAATCTTCTAGCGTATGCTTTGGCGGAGGCACTAAGGAGAGACATGTCTCTATAATATTTGGACTATAGGTTGTCAAACCTTGTTTTTTATTTGGTTTAATCATGTCTGTCTCCGCGTCCTTTTGTTACAGTCGTGTGGAGTCAGGATGCTCGAGGAACCTTCAGGAAAGTTAGTTCATCGGCTGTTCCAATGTAATTGACTATTTCTGGTGTTATACCATCATGTCCAGCTGCTTTGTCAACTTATATTTTCTCCTGTGTTGCCTGCAGCTACATCATTATGATGTTTCCCCCGACATTGATTTTTCCCTTTGCATTAGAGCCTGTCGTACCTGGAGCTCGGTCTTTCTCAGCACACAGGAGTCCTGAGAAATAGTCTTTACATCAATAAATTGATCCCTCGAGGTAGTAAGCAAAACACATTGTCTTTTAACATTCCAGCTGGCACTCTTTTTCCGTTTTCACATTCTTTGATGCCCTGTATAGCAGTTTCTGGTTTCCTCCAGCAATCGCTGCCAGTGTTTCTTCGAAGTGCTCTCAGGCGTTTTTTGTTTTGCTGTTTGTTCAATTTTTTAGCTACCGTCACGAGTGTTAACTATTTTTGAACCCCTTTGTTTTCTTCTGTATTCTTGGCTTCCTAGTATTGTTTCCATGATTTTTTCTTTTCCCGTATTGTCACTTTGACTTCTTGTCCGCCATTATATGCTCCTTATATCCTTCTTGATTTTAGCACATGATTCTGCTGCAGTTTCATTGGGTGTAGTCTTGAGTTATAACCAGAAAACATCTAGATCATTAGGTACGTCCCACTGATGTCGGTATAATCACCTGGTTCATCCGCACGTCCCACTGATGTCGGTATAATCACCTGGTTCATCCGCACGTCCCACTGATGTCGGTATAATCACCTGGTTCCTCCGCACGTCCCACTGATGTCGGTATAATCACCTGGTTCATCCGCACGTCCCACTGATGTCGGTATAATCCCCTGGTTCATCCGCACGTCCCACTGATGTCGGTATAATCACCTGGTTCATCCGCACGTCCACTGATGTCGGTATAATCACCTGGTTCATCCGCACGTCCCACTGATGTCGGTATAATCACCTGGTTCATCCGCACGTCCCACTGATGTCGGTATAATCACCTGGTTCATCTGCCCGTCCCACTGTTGTCGGTATAATCACCTGGTTCATCTGCACGTCCCACTGATGTCGGTATAATCACCTGGTTCATCTGTACGTCATACTGATGTCGGTATAATCACCTGGTTCATCTGCACGTCCCACTGATGTCGGTATAATCACCTGGTTCATCTGTACGTCATACTGATGTCGGTATAATCCCCTCGCTCCTCTGCACTCCCACTGCATCAGTATAATCACCTGGTTTCTCTGCACGTCTTACTGATGATGGTATAATCACCTGGTTTCTCCGCACGTCTTACTGATGTCGGTATAATCACCTGGTTTCTCTGCACGTCAAATTGATGTCGGTATAATCATCTGGTTTCTCTGTACGTCTTACTGATGTCGGTATAATCTTCTGGTTCCTCTGCACTTCCCACTGGTTTGTATAATCCCCTGGCTCCTCTGTACTTCTCACTGCTGTCGGTATAATCCCCTGGTTCCTCTGTACTTCTCACTGCTGTCGGTATAATCCCCTGGCTCCTCTGTACTTTCCACTGCTGTCTGTATAATCCCCTGGTTCCTCTGCACTTCCTACTACCGTCGGTATAATCTCCTGGTAAATAGTCCTAACATACAGATCCTCAGGTGGTTCCTTTCCACTTCCCACTGCTGTCGGTATAATCTTCTGGTTCATCTGCACTTTTTACTGCTGTCGGAATAATCTACTGATTCCTCTGCACTTCCTACTGCTGTCAGTATAATCTTCTGGTTTCTATGAATTTCCCACTGCCGTCTGTATAATCCCCTGGTTCTTCTGCACTCCCTACTGCTGTCGGTATAATCCCCTGGTATCTGGTTCTAACATCTAGCTCTCTTAACTTGTATGCCTTTATTCTTGCTGTTTCTTATCTAGTGTTTGCTTTCTTACTTGATTGTGGATGTTGATTTGGTGGGGCTTCTTTTTCGGTTATTCTTATTGTCATGGGGTCAATTTTGACTTCTGGCCATCTACAGGTTCGACAATCTCTCACATATTTGAACTTTTCTTGACTGTGGAATAATCAATTAAGGATTTATTTTTCCTTGTTGATTCACATCGAATGTACTATTGTAAGCGTTTGGACATGAATTTTGTATTTGTGATAACAAGAATTTGCTCGCTGCAGAATCTCAAGAATCGTCTTACATTGTCATTTCAAACATCTTCACAGTATATCTTAAACGCTACATCTCATCTGGGATGATCTTTCCTCACTCTATGATTACAATCTCAAAGATTGATAAGTTCGTCATGACAATCAGTCACTGTCTTTTCAATCAGCTTGTCTTTGCCATCCGCTGTATTCGGTGCATAAACAATGACGATGTTAGCTAACGATACTCCTTCTTTGATTCCAAGTACCAAAATGCACTCAGAAACAAATTTTCATCCTTTGATGTTGTCCCTTTGAGTTCTGGGTACAATACTGCCAACTTTCACTTTGGTTCTGTCGGTAGTGGAAATTCCAGTATGGAAAACACATTGTCCTCAAGATTCCTGTCTTTTTTATAATCTTGTGTGAGAGGTAGGATGTCCTATTTGGATTTATTTATGTCTCCTATGATCACGTTCTTTTTTCTGTTGATAAATCTAATATTCCATGTTTTAAGAAAATAGCGCAGTTCGTAATTCGCACTAGTGGGTCGACTTTAAGGTGCGTCCGGTGTTCTTTCTCTAAACTTGTAAACGGCAGGGTGAACAAACTGGTGATTAGCCATATGTGTCTTTACATGATAAAGGCGCTACCCTCTTTTGGTTTCCATGCGTCACTTTTTCTGGTTCACGTTTATTTGATGTTAACATCTAACCTTGAAATTTGGATGTGCTCTATAGAATTGCTAATCATATTTCAATAAGATTGTTGTAGTAGATACCCCCATTAAATTAATAATTATATGATAATTATAAAACTTAATTACATTTTCGTCCATTCGTGCAGTCAGACACCCGTGAGGAGCTTAAATTGCTTTTCTTGGATCAAGTGTGTTGCATGGATTATTGAAAGCCAGCGTTGTATAATTTCTCGGTGGCATCAACCCAGAGGACTGCGTGACCGAATGGCTTCGGTGCCTGCCTACTGGCAAGGAGGGCAGGGAATCGAATCTCGGTAAAGCATATATTGTTTCTTCTGTTTGGAATAAAATAAACAAACACAGCCAGCACACGAAATGGCCATAGCAGTGGCCAAATGGCCTGCAGTCCTCTGCCTAAAATCCCACGACCACTCTAGCAATGGGAATACAGTCGTACGACGAAGACAGGTCATCAATCAAGCGGACTTCTTTGTGCATTGAAGTCGAATCTTATTATGTTGTAAGCTCGCAATGGTATCTGATGAAATCGTATTATTTCAAATTTCCTACTGATCAAATAAGTTGTCATTTTAAAGTGTTCTGCTGCGTGCCTGGTAAGTTCTCAATGTACTTCGCTATTCACTAAGTTCCGATACTTTTTTTTTTTAGTGAATAAGTAGACTTACAGACTAGTTCGTCTATCGCTTTCAAAGTATGTCCCATGTGATTGAATACACGTATTCCAGAGTTCATGCCACTGAAGGAAGCGCCTCAGGTAGGCACTTTTCGGAATAGCCCTCGTTTGACTTGCGTCGTTAGCTTGAATCGCTTCAAAGTTATCGAATCTGCGACCTTTCATCGTTTTATTAAGTTGCCGGGGCAAGAAATATTCACACGGAGCTAGGTCGGGTGAGTATGGCGGTTGTGGGATCATTGGAATCTTGTGTTACGTCAAAAATGTGTTTGTGGTGGCAGACCGGTGTGCATTGGCATTGTGGTGACAGACCGGTGTGGATTGGCATTGTCATGATACAAAATCGAATTGCCTGTGCGCCACTTCAAATGATGATGTCTGTGTACATCGTCGCGGAGGCGTTGCAGGACTGTATTGTAGAAATCAGCATTGGCACTCTGTCCTCTAGGGACGTATTCATGATGAACCAGCCCATCAATATCGAAGTACGCAATCAACATGACCTTGACATATAACTTGATCTGTCGCCCATCTTGTATGATTTCTTGAACACATACCACAATCTCATCGCTGTGGACGGAGGATGGTCTGCCTTGACTGGTGTCATCTTCATCTGGATCGGTATTCACTTTTGAGTACCACTCAAATGTTTTAGATCGACTTAGACAAGATTTTCCAAAAGCTGATTTCAGCATATCGAAAGTTTCGGAACCAGCGTTTTCAAAAATCAGAAATCAATGCACACACGTTGTTGAATATTATCGTCAATTTTTTTAATACGACGAGCACTAAAAGGTCATATTCACTAATAGGCTTCCATACAGCGCATGTGCGAAGTTACCGACTTCAGGTTTGATACATACATTGGCACATAGTTGTCACGGGAACTAGCTTAATACCACCTTGCTATGTGTTACGGTTTTCCGGAAAAAAAATCTGTCTCGGAACTTACTGAACAGGGGGTGTTTGAACTTATCTTTCAGAATAACGTGTTTTCTGCTTAAAGTGTTATAGGTTCATCAATAATATGAGTTAGTTTTTTTTAATACGTGGTCATCGCTATGGTTAGTTTTCCACAGTTAAGGCTAAACAGAAAAAAATGTTGGCACTTTCCAGTTAGAGGGAAATTATAGTAAACAATTCGCAGAACACCGCGGAGTGATATAATATGTTAATCTTACCAAAAAAAGAAGTGCTTCAATCAAACTAGTGTTTTTAACTTTCTCATCGTAACTGGTCGACACTCTAAACGCGCAGAGTCCATTTAGATTATTACTATAAAGCTTCCTTTTTACGTTGCCACTATAATTTTTGTATACAATTCACGATACTTGTCAGTATTAGAATTGTATTTTTTTTATATTAATAGGCTTCACGGTGAGATCAAACGAGATAGACACAGAAAAATAGCGAGAGAGAGAGAGCGTGAGATGATGATAGAGAGAGAGAGAGAGAGAGAGAGAGAGAGAGAGAGAGAGAGAGAGAGAGAGATGGCGAACGAGAATGAGTGAACGGAGTTGGACTGTTATGTGAATAGGAAAAAGAAATATTTTGAAAGAGCAAGAACAGCGAATGAGATTGAGATAGGATATGTACTTTTATAGCAATAAACGTCAGCGAGACAGAAGAGAGAACTCGCATTGTTTGAATTACCATATAGTGTTCTCATCAATGCTGTAGCGTGTGTCAGTAATACAATTAGTACTTGAGCTGTGTACACATTTACTGTGGGTCGTTCATTGCGATTGTTCCACAGTCAGAATGGGCCTCTGAATAGGAGAGTGGTCGAGCAATCGTTTTCACTACAAGATACCTAGTTCGATCCCCTTTATTAACAAGCTCCAGTTGATCCAGCTGTAAATTAGTGACTGAATTACTTTAAGGGGAAAATGGGCAGCGATGTAGAGAACTGGTCAACGCATCTAATAAATAGCTGAGACCTACTACAATTACATCTGTAGCAGTTTGTTCCTGACAGCAGTGCCTGCTAATGGACTACTTTTCAATTAAGATGAAAGCACAGAAATCTCAAAAAGGATATATTCACTTTACTGGTCACAGCTTGCTGCTTAGTCAGAGGAGTCAACAGTGTTTCCTGTGCGTGTTTGTGAAATCAGAGTCAGGGAATTAGTTTATTACGGATTAAACTCAAGTAAGAAGGCAAGATGATTTTTCATTGCACTGAGAAACCGATGGAGGTGTAAAGGAATTAAGTCCACCATAGATATACAAATCTTCAACTTCAATGTAAAGTCCGTAGTTCTGTTCATCTCTGTAGTCTGAAGACCAACGAAGACTACAAGAAGAAAGGTACAGGCTTTCTTCGATTGACGCCTGCGTCGAATAGAGGGACTAAAATGATATGAAAATGACCCTAATGTGGTACTGTCAGAAAGGACCAGACGGGACGAGAAGGCTCTGTCGCTGGATATGACAAACATTAAGGAGACCGGCTGATAACATTACCAGACGGTCTCTGTTCTTAAATCTTCAGTGCAAGAGACGTTGTGATAGACTAAAACACACATGTCAAATAGAAGTTGCGATAAACACAAATGAAACATAGAAGACATGAACTTGGTTAGAAGGATGGCATCATGCAGAAGAAGATGGCATGAACTTGGTTAGGAGGATGGCATCATGCAGAAGAAGATGGCATGAACTTGGTTAGGAGGATGTAATATTGCAGAAGAAGATGGCATGAACTTGGTTAGAAGGATGGCATCATGCAGAAGAAGATGGCATGAACTTGGTTAGGAGGATGTAATATTGCAGAAGAAGATGGCATGAACTTGGTTATAAGGATGGCATCATGCAGAAGAAGATGGCATGAACTTGATTAGAAGGATGGCATCATGCAGAAGAAGATGGCATGAACTTGATTAGAAGGATGGCATCATGCAGAAGAAGATGGCATGAACTTGGTTAGAAGGATGGCATCATGCAGAAGAAGATGGCATGAACTTGGTTAGAAGGATGGCATCATGCAGAAGAAGATGGCATGAACTTGGTTAGAAGGATGGCATCATGCAGAAGAAGATGGCATGAACTTGATTAGAAGGATGGCATCATGCAGAAGAAGATGGCATGAACTTGATTAGAAGGATGGCATCATGCAGAAGAAGATGGCATGAATGTGTTGAAGACATGCACCACAGGGAGCTGAAAAGGTCTGATTTATTGATTGATTGATGTGTATCCTATTCAGATTGCAACAGAAGCATATGTGCGTTTGGAGTGGAAGAGGATTCGGGTTGACAGACGAGTAACGATAGGCAGTGTTAGAATACAGTGTTTGCATGGTTTAACCAAAGTATCTGAGACAACAGATCAAAGACTTCCTTGCTGCATTTTTTGCAGCCCCGATAACGCGATGTTGTAAGTTCATCAACGTTGATTGAAATTATGTTGAGACATATGGGACAATGTACGTGCAATAATAAATTGTTTTCAAGTTCATAGCACATAGACTTGTTTTTTTATTTATTTTTTTTATTTTTGTTGTTGTTGTTTTTTGTTTTGTTTTTTGTTGTTGTTTTTTTTTTTTTTTTTTTTTTTTGGGGGGGGGGGGGTTATTTATTTTTTTAAATAGCTATCTGTGAAATGTTTAGGGAGTAACCCTCGTTAACTGAGTCGACAGAGCGGACATGTAAGATGCTCGCCTTTCGAGAAACGAACGCAAGTACAAAACGTGGGAGTTCGAAACCCGCACGTTCCATCGACTCCTCGTCTCAATAAAGGTGCAACCTAGCCCCTAGCTGAATCGGAGACGGTTGTTAAGTCGGACGTCATGTGTACACGTAAAAGAACCATTGGCAGGTGTCCGGGCAATATTTCCAAAAATAATTAAATAAAGAACGGGTATATTTTAGCTGCCTGGCAGGAGTCACACACCTGCCTACTTGAATACCAAGTTTCCACGCATTTTAAAAATCGACATCGCTGCACTCCAGGCAGTCCAAAAGATGTTCAATTTTTTGCGGCGAATGGTGTGAATATTGATAGTTCATGTAGCTCGCTTGATGTACACATCTCTGTGATCCCGTAGATCAAGAGGCCCGGTGTTTCCAAACAATGTATAAGACCCCTCGAACATGTTGTAGAATGATATTAAGTAATGTGAAGCATGGATCCAGGTTTCTCATTATATAATAGCACGCGAAGTACATTTGATCAAGCTCAATGTACTGTGGGCCAGATACAGTGGATTTTGGTTTAAGCTATAGTGGCACGAGGAGATGGCATAACAAGAATAACTATACTTGCAGATACTTTTTGCAATTTTATTAACAGATTTTAGAATTACTTATATACTTGTCTTAGTACTGTTTTAATTTAAACATTAAATGTTATTTTGTATATTTAGTGTAGCAATTTGAGTTGTTATTTTGACATGTCGAATACTAATTCCACAGCAAGCCGGCTTTAGACAGCACAGATCCACTGAGGACCAGGTCATCCTCATAGCCCAGGAGATAGAAGATGCCTACCAGGCACAGAAACACACAGTAGCTGTTTGGGTGGATCTGGAAAAGGCATTTGACAAAGTCTGGAAGGATGGACTTAGAGTCAAGCTAAGAAGAAGTGATGTCTGTGGGAAGATGTACAAGTGGATCAACCACTACCTCAAACAAAGAACGGCCAGAGTCCAAGTACAAGGGCAGATGAGCAAAAAGGTGACACTCGAGCAGGGAGTACCCCAAGGGGGAGTATTGTCACCCACACTCTTCCTGGTATATATAAACGATATTACAGAGAATATACCAAGAAGAGTCCATAGCTCAATGTTTGCAGACGATCTGGCTATGTGGACCTCTGAAAAGAATCTCACCATAGCAAGAAATCGGATGCAGACGGCCCTAACATCGCTGGAAGAATGGGCGAACTCATGGCTGGTCAAAATAAACGAGGAGAAAACCACGTGCACAATATTCTCGCTCTCATTAAAACCCCAAAGTACCAAATTAAGGCTAAATGGCAAAATCCTGCAGCCAAACGACAACCCAACCTATCTGGGAGTCACATTTGATCGGCGCATGACATGGAAAAGTCAGATTGAGAGAAACCGAATGAAAGCCAGAGAAAGAATGGCGATCATGAGGAAACTTGCTGGCACAAGCTGGGGAGCAGACGAAGGCATACTAAAGAAAATGTACACTGGAAGAGTGAGACCAGTTCTCGAGTATGGCATTGCGGCATGGACAACCGCAGCGAAGGCGAACTTCGATAAAGTTAACAAACTTCAAAACCAAGCCATGAGAATTATAACAGGTGGCATGAAGTCAACGCCAATTGTAGAACTTGAAAAGATTACAAAACTGCAATCCATGACCGATAGAAGAGACTGCAGAGCCCAGCTGCAGTCAGAGAAACTCAGAAGACTGACGGACCATCCAATGTACCAGAGACTAAACAATTTGGGAAATGGGAAACTAAAGCGGAGAAACTTTGCAGAAATAGCCAAAGCAAAGATGCACGAAGATCCCATAAACGCAATAACAACACCAAAACCCATCACTACTGTACGAAAACCTACTTGGAGGCAGGATATATTTCCAGAGGTGGTAGAAAATATACCAGGTATTGCAAACAAAAACTGCCAGAGTGAAAAAGAAAGGAGAGACACTACCCTAAGCTTCATAACGAAAAGCTACCCAAGCATGGACTGGACCCATGCATACACCGACGGTTCTGTAACAAACACTACACAGAACGGAGGGGCAGGAGCATTCCTGAACCTATCAAATGGCAGAAAAATAACACTGTCATTCGCTACTGGTAAGTACACAAGCAATTTCAGAGCAGAGGCAGAGGCACTGAGGGCGGCAGTGGAAGAAATGGTAACACACAGTGAAAATGAGAGCCATATAGTCCTGCTGACAGATGCTCTCGAAGTAGTCACAGCGCTAAAAAGCCAGAAAAACACTGAGCTTAATGACTTAAGAGCAGCACTCTGCAAACTGTGCCAGCAGTCCGCACCAAAAAGGGTAGTGGTACAGTGGGTTCCGTCACACTGCAACATCCAAGGCAACGAGGAGGCAGACAGACTGGCAAAAGAAGGTGCAAGACTACCACAAACAGATACCAGTATGACGTACGAAGAGTCAAAACGGCTTATCAAAGCCAGATATATGACCAAATGGGAAACCGAACATACTGGTTACACCAAAAACGATGCCTATTACCAGTTGAACCGAAGAGAGCAGGTCGTTGTCTTCAGACTTCGCACTGGCCACAACAGACTGAGGTACCACCTATTCAACAAATTGAAGATAGGGTGTACCGACGAATGCCCGTGCGGTACTGGTAAAATGACCACTGAACATCTGCTGCAGAACTGCCCGACATACGAGGATCAGAGAGAGCAGATGTGACCATTGCCAGTGGAACTGCAAGACAAGCTCTATGGTAGTGGCGAGAGTCTCAGGATGACCACCGCTTTTTTTCGAGAAAATAATGGTTACTGTCTGACTGTGTACGCAGAAGAAGAAGAAGAAGTTATTTTGACATGTAAAGTAATATTATATATTTGATTTTCCAAAGAGAATTTTAGATTTGACTTTTAAAATGCTGTTTTACTTAGCAAACTAAGGTATTATTTTAATTTATGTATATAAAAATGTAAATATATGATTTAGTGAAGTTCGTTTTTTTCTTCTTCTTTGCGTTCAGGATCTTTTGGTCATGCTATATCTGCAGGCCAGTCGCATGATGAAGTATGTAGTCTTCACCAGATCGGGGCAGCTGCCCCACAGCTTTTGTCTCAGCTCCGCACCCTCTGGCCAGGTCTGGCATCTCATTTCCCTATAGATTGGACATTCCTGCAGAATATGCTCAGGGTTCTGGCATCCTGTTCCATATGGGCACTCATCTGTGTGTGAGATCTTTAGTCGGTATAGATGTTCTAGTAGTCTGCAGTGTCCAGTTCTCAGGCGAAATAAGGTAGTTTGTTGATTTCTTTTGAGTTGGTGAATTGGGTCTGGTGTACTGCTTATGTTTCTGTCTTCTCTCTATTAGTGTATATACTGATAATGTTCTTGATTTCTCTGTATGGTACTCGATGATTAAACTGTGCCTTTTTGCTGCCATCTTTTGCCAGAGCATAAGCTCTCTCGTTTCCCGTGATTCCGCAATGCGGAGGTAGCCACTGGAGCGCTTTGTTGAGTAGCTCTGGA
The DNA here is from genome assembly GCA_036924085.1 of Ariolimax columbianus. Lineage (NCBI taxonomy): Eukaryota > Metazoa > Mollusca > Gastropoda > Stylommatophora > Arionidae > Ariolimax > Ariolimax columbianus. Next base: position 121,781,776 of record JAVGWX010000001.1, read on the forward strand.
GTTTTCCCAGTTCTGCTCTGATCTCTGGTAACAGTGGTTCGTTGTTTGTTTTTTGTATTGTCTCTAATAGTAGTTTTTATTTTTTATATATACATTAATTGCATTTATCTTTTAAGCAAATTAAGTTATTATTTAAATATATAAAATAATGTATGGCTGCGAATCATGGACGATTACCAAAACTTCCAGACAAAAAATCGAATCCTTCTAGTCGAAATGTTACAGAAAGTTCTTCAGAATACCCTGAACAGAGAAAAATACAAATGTAGACATTCGGCAAGAGTTGAGCATAGAGGTGAACTGGTTTATCAATTCCATTTTGGCTAGAAAATCAAAATACGTTGGTCACATCAACAGACACAACGGTCTTGAGAGAACAGTGATGGAAGGTATGGTGCCAGGAAAAAGAGGAAGGGATAGACCAAGAAGACGATGGCACCAAGATATCCAGGAATGCCTGAGTATGACAGTGGCGGAGGCTGGAGTTTTGGCAAGGGAACGAGTTTGTTTCAGACAGACTGTGATGGGAGCGACGTTCTATAAAGGACATGCTACATGATGATGATAAAATAATTTCATTTGATTTACAAAGTGGATTATTATTTAAATATACCAAATAAGTTTCAATAAGTACCTCAGTGAGTAATAAATGGTTTTGGGCTAGGAACCTTGGGGACTATTTGAAGACGCATCCCGCAGCGTCGATTAGGCCGTTTTGATCATGATAAAAGAAACGACGATAACCTAAATGTTTACGACCCACATCAAGCAAATAACTACCACATTAGCTGATCCCTTAAAGGAAGCATGTATCCGACCACTTGTAGTGATTATTTAAATAGTAAAGATGTTACATGATAAGGTTGTTAGCATTTTATTCAAAAGTACAATAATTTGTCTGAAATTCGCTAATAAAACAAGATGTCGATTCTGGATGCATCAAAGTTCTTGCCAGATTTTTAATAGTTTACATTACCCACTTTCATCCATTCCAGTTCGCAGTTTTGGTTCCAAAACAAAGAGACGTCCGTTAAGGAGGTCCTATCTCATCGAAACTTTTCTAAGTGTGCTTGGAGTTAGTCGTTGGTTGTGACTTGGAATTAATGTTGATGGCAAACACCTCAATCATCTTCAAGTCACGAACGACATAGTACTGATTACAGAGTCAGCTACATAATTCAACTGCATGTTGCAGATGCACAGTAACGAGATACAAAATGCGGAGCTAGAAAAGAATATCCCCAACACCAAATTCATGCGAAACTGTTTCGCCGATTTCGCCTAGTCATCCTTGATGGAAATAAAACTTATAAGATATCGATGAATATTGATATCTTGGAACCACATCGATATGCACAATAATGTATACCCGGAATTAACAAGGTGTCCCCTCAGGCTGGACAGACTTCTCGTCCATCACAGTATGTTACGGGATAAGACCATACGAGCACCACTCTTCAACTACACTGTGATCTTTACAATGTGATATGCTGCTGAAAAATGGACACTTACAACAGCAATGGGGAAACAACTGTGAGTTATCAAGGCTTCTCTCAGTCGATCTTACTCTCCGCAACTAGTTGCTGGCAGTATCTCCACATTTCCGGCCTACGACAACTATCATAAGCGAGCGATGCAGTGGTGCAAGAAAACAAGTCCAAACATCCGGGCAGGTCACATGCTCAGAAGAATGAACGTACATTGGATCACGTCGACAGCAGTCTGGTACCCTCGATGTGCTGGAAGACCTCGGTATTGACCCCCAATGCGTTCTTCGGCCAGACTTCCTTGCACTCCACTACAACGTCTAAGATTAAGTTAAAGGTAAGCGTATTACCCACTGGACCTTTACACCCAGGATAGAGATCGTTGGAGACAAAGTTGGGACCCCCAGCGGCACATTCTAGGTCGAGAAACGTGTCATTAAGTACTCGAGATAGATGCTAGCCCAAAACTAAACAATCTTTAACCTTTTGCGACATACGATCATATTCCTCTCATTTCAGATACAACTCGGGTTGTTATCAAGAAAATGTTCAAACGTGAGAAAAACTTCAAATTAAATTAAACATATTTCAGAATTAGAGACACAAACACAATCACAGCGACATTTATTTCTATTTCTTGAAAATTATAATAACTGGGAAATTAGGGTTAGTTGTTACATCAGTCGCCACGTAGTGTGCATGCTAGATTTGTATTGTAACCCCGATTTTTAAAAGCCATTACTGAGGTTCGAACCCGTGTCTACTGATTACAAGACGATTTTCCAAAACCACTCGGCAACCCCGCTCTTCTCTGATTGAATACATTCAGAAAATAATACATTCTTTCGCGTGCTGATATATTATCTCCAAATGATACAATGTCGTGTGTTATCGGTCTGAAGTGCTGGAACTCCCATCCCATATCAAGAATCCTTACAAAAGTGTGTCTGTTCTAGGATACCCCTTAAACTCAAGCAATTAGTTGTATGCATGACGTCATTGAAAGCTCCATAGAGGGATCCCACAGACATTAATTGAGTATTTAAAGTAGGTGCAGGCGACCTTATTTCGGATATGGACCTGTGGTCATCAATGAGCAAACGACAGGCCACATTACTCTCTTGATAACAAATTAGAGTAGCAGTATAACTCGGAGATAAAGTGGATGGAACTCGGAGATAGAGTAGTGGATGTAACTCGGAGCTAGAGTAGTGGATGTAACTCGGAGATAGAGTAGTGGATGTAACTCGGAGATAGAGTAGTGAATGTAACTCGGAGATAGAGTAGTGGATGTAACTCGGAGATAGAGTAGTGGATGTAACTTGGAGATAGAATAGTGAATGTAACTCGGAGACAGAGTAGTGGACGTAACTCGGAGATAGAGTAGTGGATGTAACTCGGAGATAGAGTAGTGGACGTAACTCGGAGACAGAGTAGTGGACGTAACAGGAGTGGATGTAACTTGGAGATATACCATCTTATTTCCAACACTGTGCACCTGGGTGCGTGTGTTTGTGTGTGTGTGTGGGGGGGGGGGGGGGGGGGGGTAAGGGTATTTTATTTATTGATTTACTCACAGGCACAACTTAACAATGTATTGATAAGGTTGCAGTTGTACATTGAGCTTGAATATAGTTGTTGGATTACCAGCTGGCGATACCAAGGCCAGAGGGCTACCAACCCTTCGGTATTAAACATTTACCACAGATGACTTTGTTTATACTTCTGCAATGTTAAAACGATGTGTCTATTTCGAAGTAATGATGCATGGCATATCGTAGAATGATTGAAACAGGCAACAACAAAAACATACCTAAAGTAAAATAAAATGCAAAATGGCTCATAGAACCAACATAATTGTATATGTGTGGTCACCCTTCCCCCCCCCCTCCCCTCTCCATATTTGCTCAGTACTTTTCAATACTCAAAGTGACGACGACAGAACACGAACTCATCAGGTACCCAATTACAGCTGGATCAACTCGGTCATATCATGCTCGGTCTGTGCGTGACGTGATTTGAACCCGAGTAAGTCAGCAAAGTACCTAACTCCTAGACCACACGCTCAAGCAAAATAAAATATAACTTAACTTTAAACACTGTGACACTATGCAGTAATGTTAATATTTTTTTTTCTTCTTCTGTGTGTCTCATGAAAAGGAAGTTTGTGATGCTGTGTAGTAATTTGCAGCAAGACCGCGATATCTGCACATTTCTGCAGGACACATCCGATTTCAGCAAGGCATTTAGGGACCGAGTTTGAGTTCCCTCGTTGATCCCTAATCTCTTACCCAGGCTGCATGGTTGCAGTCTGTTTCCGGGGCCTCCAATTGTAGGCAGGATAGAGCTTTGGTCAGTTATTGCCCTCTGACCTTGATGCAAGCAGTCATCTATGAATCACTGGCCCTCGTGCAGTCATCTGTGAGTCGCTGGCCCTCATACAAGCAGTCATCTATGAATCGCTGGCCCTCATGCAGTCATCTGTGAGTCGCTGGCCCTCATACAAGCACTCAGCTATGAGTCGCTGGCCCTCATACAAGCAGTCAGATAAAGTCGCTGGCCCACATACAAGCAGTCAGCTATGAGTCGCTGGCCCATATACAAGCAGTCAGCTATGAGTCGCTGGCCCTCATGCAGTCAGCTATGAGTCGCTGGCCCTCATGCAATCAGCTATGAGTCGCTGGCCCCCCATGCAGTCATCTATGCGACGCTGGCCCTCATGCAGTCAGCTATGAGTCGCTGGCCTTCATGCAAGCAGCCACCTATCAGCGACTGGCCCTTGTACAAGCAGCCAAATATCAGTTGCTGGCTAATATAAGTTAATTTACTGCTGGTTCCTCGGCTCCTCATGTTGACCAAGTAGTAATCAACAAACATTGAAATAAGTTTAAACCAGTCCTTTGCTGCTTGATAGCTAGCTACACGACATGTTACTAATGACCTTCTTTCAGCTCTGTTTTTATTGAGTTACCATTCACTAGTGGGCAAATACGTGTTGCCAGTAGTGAGTTGAACTTTCGCTTTGGTCCAAATAATGGAATAAATAATGGTGTCGTACTTACTAGTTCGAAACTTAGGCTAGGAATTTTCGTAAACATAACGTAGTTATACATTTCCGTAATTTCAACGCAGTTATATATTTTCCTAAATATAACGCAGGTATATATAATCGTAAACATGGCATGAATTGATGCATGCCCCAGAATTGGAACTTCGGGACGAACCTGCCCCCAGACATCATCTACCATACACGGCATGGAAGTCGCTGAACAGACTCCGAACTAGTGTATTACGGTGCAAGAGGAATATGGAACGATGGGGATACACAGATGATGACACGTGTGACTGTGGCGCAATACAGGATCCAGACCACCTGATGACCTGCCCCAACATACAGGAAAACGTGCAATTCGTGCAATATGCTGGAGGCAAATGACAAGGCAATCCATATCGCTGAATACTGGATTCATGCTGTATAAAGTGGTACTTGGATACGGTAAGTAAGTAAGTATCGTAAAAATAACGTAGTTATTTATTCTCGTAAACATGATTCGGTTACACCCGCAAATGCTCGTAAACGGAACATAGTTATATATTCTCGTACAGACAACGTAGTTGTATATCTTCGTAAACACAACGTACTTATATTGTCTCATAAACACAATGTAGTGATTTATTCTCACAAACATAACGTACTTACATAGTCTCGTAAGCATAATGTAGATATAGTGTTACAGAATGTTACATATTTTCGTAAACACAAGGTGATATGTATTTTAGTGAACATTATGTGGTTATATATTTTAGTGAACATTATGTGGTTATATATTTTCCAAATCGTGAGAAAATAATGCTGACAATCTATCCTGTTTGAGTTGTTTTATTCCATCTCTTCCAGTTTGCTATTAAGTAAGCCACGACACGACAGCTCTAGTGCGTCAGGTCGCCATGGTTCCTACACAGTTTTCTGTGGCGCCTATACGTTGTACTGTGACACCAAACATTTCAAAATCATTGTCCTATTTACTCTCAAAATTGTATTCCACAACTTCAGTACAACCTAAGAAGAACCGCAGTAAAATTGCGCATACACATTTAGACGATACAATTAATAACTTTAAGCCAGTTGTATGAGCACATAAGTACACAAGTGTTATAAACACTGCAACCAGAGACACGCGTACATTTCTTTAACAAAATCTGCCTTCTTTCTACGTGTCTGTTAAATGTATTAGCGATGTGAGGTGTCCGATGAGTATATTTCTTGATTTGTGGCCATCTTTATCGCTCAAATTTGTTATTTCTCCTCATGTGTGTAGACTCTTGTCTCTGAATTAAACCAATTTGTCATGACGTCGTCCGTAGTTTCGTATTGGTTTCCTCTATCCTAGAAAGGGCAGATATTGATTGATCTCATTACTTCTATTCTTCGTATTCTATATCACGTAATCTTGCACGGCCTTTTTGATAATGGTTGAACCTTTGACTTGATTTTCACTTCTCAGGAAACCTTATTGAAAATGTTGTACTCAATGTATTAGAGTGATCAGACAGAAAGTTGTAAGTACAATAACCTAATACTAATTCTATGTGCCCTTCTGATTGCTTGAATTATAAATACAACATATTCATTGGTTGACAACTGTCAGCAGCAAAGCTACTAAGAAATTTTAGATAAGAACAGAATGAATATCTAATAAGGGCAATTAGTTGTGAACTGATTTAGGGGAGTGGGAGAAGAAGAGAGGAAGGAGTGGGCATACTCGTGGCCTTTCTTCACAATTGTCAGCTAAGTTGTGTTTTTTTTTAAAGATATTACTTTTACTGAGCCACGATGTCTCGCTGGGCACATGGAGACCATTTCACATAACGACTGTCGAGAAAACCTGTAATAGCATATAAGAAAACACGTTTTCTCATCTAGCATGTAAGACAACAAGTTCACCAATCTAGCATGTAAAACAACAAGTTCACCAATCTAGCATGTAAAACAACAAGTTCACCGATCTAGCATGTAAAACAACAAGTTCACCGATCTAGCATGTAAAACAACAAGTTCACCTATCTAGCATGTAAAACAACAAGTTCACCGATCTAGCATGTAAAACAACAAGTTCACCTATCTAGCATGTAAAACAACAAGTTCACCTATCTAGCATGTAAAACAACAAGTTCACCGATCTAGCATGTAAAACAACAAGTTCACCTATCTAGCATGTAAAACAACAAGTTCACCGATCTAGCATGTAAGACAACATTTTCTATAAACTCGCATATAAGACAACAAGTTCCACCAGCTCGCATATAAGACATGTTCCCTCATCTAGCATATAAGACAACATGTTCCCTCATCTAGCATATAAGACAACAAGTTCCTTCATATAGCATGTAAGACAACAAGTTCCCTCGGTTAGCATATAAGACAACATGTTCCTACATCTAGCATATAAGACAACATGTTTCCTCATCTAGCATATCAGACAACATGTTCCCTCATCTAGCTCATAAGACAACATGTTCCCTCATCTAGCATATAAGACAACAAGTTCCTTCATATAGCATGTAAGACAACAAGTTCCCTCAGCTAGCACAAATTACAGCTGGTTCACATACACTTTCAAATATCGTAACAGTGTTTTATAAGCAAAGTCCTTTGATGAGAATGTCAGGAAGAAAATTAATATTCTCACGGCAACAGCAGACGCACAAAATGACGCGTTGCTTGGTTTGATGCTAACTACGACATAAACAGTTACATCTCGTTCAACATTGTAAATGTGTTAGCCTGTTCTCTCCTGGTTTTATTATGAAAGCTGGTTTTTTTTAACACTTCAGTTAAGGAAGTTTCAAAAACAAACTGTCTGTCTCACGAAATACTTTAAGTACTCACGTAAAATCAATTCAGCTAGCTCCCTTTTTTGTTCCGTCACAAGTAATCTCATATTCAAAGCCGCTATTTAAAGTTCAGTAAAGTTATATCCCTACGCTGTTAAAACGATACTTTCAGATCAAAACATTCTTTCTAATAAACTGCATACTACGACAGGTGGAGCTACGCTTTCCTCTGTTAATTATGGCAGGTAGTTCAAGCTCGTGCTGGTTTCAACGACAATCACATACGTAAGCGGATTCATTCAAATAAATATTCCGATGATGTTATTCACTTCAGTCACCTTCGAAGCCAAAGATAAGAACATTAAATAACATTTGAATGTTAGTGGTTTTAGTTTCGTTTCTGCTCTACCATCAAACAGAAATGGTGATATTTTTGTTCAAAAATTAAAAACAAAATTATAATAAAAAAAGGCAAAGGCCGCCGTCCATCGTAAACGATGATGATATAATTAATTTTGCTATCGCTATTTTTAGTAAGGATTAACTACGCTACTTTTTATCCTCACTCTCTCGTCTCGTGCCGCCTGACCCCAGTGGCAAGTCAATTACAAGACGACTAGGGGCGACTACGAGATGCAGGGCACACTACCTGTTCACGAGGCCAACGGCTTAACAACTTTGCCACGAAATCCCCGTGTAAATAACCCATAGACAATTAGTAAATTTATCTTTAGAGAGCTGATGGTGCTGCAGACAGTAAGAGATTTGGACGTTCACGTGATGTTTCTCTTTGCAGAACAAGGTATATATATATATTTATTTATTTATTTATTTTTTTTGCGTTTGCCTTATTTATCTATTCCCCAAAGCGTGTGTGCGTTACACTGTGGTTTTTATTTTGCGCATGTCGGCCCAGTGCATCCGACTTCAGCATGCATTTTATGTAAGGGTCTGCTTCCTCCTGCATTTTCTAAGGGTTTGCTTCCCCGGGGTAACGGCCGGTGCTGTGATAGGGTCGAACCCAGCACCTTCTGGTTGTGAGCCGTGCCACTTAACCACTAGGCCACGCCGTCCCCTATATATATATATATATATATATATATATATATATATATATATATATATATATATATATATATATATATATATATATATATATATATATATATGACGAGTGTTCAAATGAAACCGGACCTAACTGCTACAAGTGAACATGCTTAGGATGCGCATGATGACGTCACTTCTGGTGTAAACAGCACATGCCAACCATCAAGTTTGCAACATTTCATTATTCTCCGACTCATTGTTTACTCAGCAGACCATTGCAATTATGGCGGGTGTGATACTAAATCCGTCCAGAGTTGATCAGCGAGCGGTGATTCGGTTTCTAACAGTTGAAGGATGTCGACCAGTTGACAGTCATCGCACAATGCATGCAGTGTATGGCGACAAAGGTGTATAGAAGAGAACAGTGTAAAAATTGGAAAACGATGTTTAAAGAGGGACGCGAGTTAACGAAAGATCTTCCGAGACCAGGTCTGGCGCATATTGTTGCACATATGAATGTGCGTGTGTGTTTGGGTGTGTGTGTTTGTGTGGGTGTGTGTATGTGTGTGTGTATATATATATATATATATATATATATATATACACTCCGAAAACGAAATTGATTAAGTATAGTTACTATTCCAATGTGAACAGTATATGTCTGACACCTGGAGGTGGAATGAGCAAGTTTGTGCTGTTTTCCCACGATTTGTTTTCCAAAATGACGTCGGACCAGTTGACTCCAGTGCACGAACAGCGTGTTGTGATGACATTTTTGGTGGATGAAATTCATCGTCGACTGCTATGTTTGTTTGGAAAACAGACACGCGCGTTCGTTAGTGGTTGAGTAGGGTAAACGCTTCGTGAATGTCCTGAATCCATGAGTCCCGTGAGGGTCGACCGAAAAGTGTGTATTGCCTTACACAGTGTCGAAAAGATTATTTGAACGATCGGTAAGTTACTGCACGCGAAGTCGCGATGGCTACTGGTATGAGCAACAGTTCGGTAGACATTATCATCAGGGATGACGTCAATTTTCATAAAGATTCCCGTCATTCAGTGAGTAAATAACTGAATTGTGACCAAATAGATGTCCTTCTCCAACACGACAACGCTAGAGCCCATACGGCCGCCAAAACTGTGGCAGCTATTGACCAACAATTGCATTGGAATGTACTGAAACACCCACCTTGCTCCTGACTCCAAGTGATTTTCATCGCCTTGCCCACCTGAAAGAGCATCTCGGATGACAACAGTTTAGCACGGATGATGAAGTGCTTCAGGAAGTTCTCTAATGGCTCAGGGACCAATCAACATAATTCTACACTGCCAGAATACAGCTCGCATCCAGATGGGACAAATGTGTTGCTGTGGTAGGTAATTACGTCGAATATAGTACAGGTAATTTAGATTCATCTCTCACAGTTGTCTAGAAACTGCATCAGTCCAGATACTTAGTGGACGACCCTTGTGTGTAAATTACGTACATGTGGGTGTGTGTCTTTCGTATTTTCTATCCATCAATCTCTCTTTTCATATTCTCCATTAGTTTATTATAGATGTATCACGTTTGGATTTCGAACATAATAATCTTATTAACACTGTATTAGTGGCTTTGCATTTTGTTTATTTTGCATATATTCATATACGTGTGTAAGTGTGTATGTTTTCCCGCTATTTATCTATCAAATAGTATATATATTTATCGTCACTGGTTATTTAATTTGTTAATTAGTATGATGCGTATATACCAGAGAGATAAATCACACATCTTGTTAGATATTCTTCTTCTTCTTTGCGTTCGGTTTCGTATGCTCGTTGGTTGAACCGAAGAGAGCAGGTCGTTGTCTTCAGACTTCGCACTGGCCCCAATAGACTGAGGTACCACCTATTCAACAAATTGAAGATAGGGTGTACCGACGAATGCCCGTGCGGTACTGGTAAAATGACCGCTGAACATCTGCTGCAGAACTGCCCGACATACGAGGATCAGAGAGAGCAGATGTGGCCATCACCAGTGGAACTGCAAGACAAGCTCTATGGCAGTGGCGACAGCCTCAGGATGACCGCCGCTTTTTTCGAAAAACTAATGGTTACTGTCTGACTGCGTACGCAGAAGGAGAAGAAGAAGAAGTATGCTCGTTGTATGCCACCAGACGACACATCAGTTGTAGGTCCTCAATGGTTCCCCATAATTTGTCTTGTATGTTTTTTTCCTCGGGCCAGGTCTTCTCACTGGAGTCTTGGTGCAGTGGATATGTTTGCAGGATGTTATTAATATGCAAGAAATAAACGTTGTGCCCCTGAAATAATCGAAACGGGGGACGGCGGGGGCTAGTGATTAAATGACACGGCTCACAATTAGAAGGTACTGTGTTTGATCCCTATCACAGCACCGGCCGTTACCCCGGGGAAGCAAACCCTTAGAAAAATGCAGGAGGAAGCAGGCCCTTGCATAAAATGCATGCTGAAGTCCGATGCACTGGGCCGACAGGCGCAAAATAAAAACCACAGTGCAACGTACACCGCCTTGAGGATTAGAGAAATAAGGCGAACGCAAAAAAAAACAAGTAAAAACAAATAAAACAAACGAAACGCTGCCAGTTTATTCATTGTTGAAGATATTATTTCTCATGTCTCCCAAAGCATTCTCTTCCTAGGGCATGTCTATATTTAGAGCTATACAGTTGTTCTGATTCATTCAAGCACATCAATTGCTGCAACCAAGTTCGATTCTTAATGTACGCTATCGGTTACTTGTACAAAGAAAGCGACCGGATAGGAAGACCAACAGAACGAAAAACACGCATCAGCGGCCCTGCGGGAGCTTGCAATAATATCACGTGTAGAGGTAAAAGTGTACCCTTCTATCGGAGAACGGTAAATTAGCTCTGTACATTAGTGTCACACTGGGCAAATCGAATTCGTTGAGCGAAGGACGCTCTGCAATCTCGCTGTAAATTGACCATTCTAGTCCTGGCAGGTTGGACAAAAAAGTGATGCCAGAGGAGGACCAGTGAGGCGTGAAGAGAGTCCCCTAGGAGGAATGATTTCAGTGTTGGAGTAGAATGAAGGAGTTGAAATAGATAGTTGACTGTAGATAGAGTAAAGAGACATGCCTCCCCAGTTTTATCAGTTTCTTCATTTACAATAGTATTTTGGGTTTCCTCGTTCTTTTTCTGATTTATGATCCAGTTTCTGTTATTTTATCCATTTTCAGTTGTATAATCTTTTATGTTTTATCATCTATTTCCTGTTTCTATTGCTCAATTCCTGTTCTATCGTCCATTTTCTGTTTTATCATCTATTTTCTCTACTATCGTCCATTTTCTCTACTATCGTCTATTTTTTGCTCTCTCTTCCATTTTCTCTACTATCGTACATTTTCTCTTGTGTTTTAAAATGTGTTTATACGATGTTACTATATGTGTTTTTGTTTGATAGTTTTTCATCATATTTCTTCTGTCTGCAATGTTTCGTCATATCTGTTCTGTCTACAATGTTTACACATATCTGTTCTGTCATCAATGTTTACAAATATCTGTTCTGTCTGCAATGTTTATACATATCTGTTATGTCTGCAATGTTCACACATATCTGTTCTGTCTGCAATGTTTACACATATATGTTCTGTCTGCAATGTTTAAACATATCTGTTATGTCTGCAATGTTCACACATATCTGTTCTGTCTGCAATGTTTACACATATCTGTTCTGTCATCAATGTTTACAAATATCTGTTCTGTCTGCAATGTTTATACATATCTGTTATGTCTGCAATGTTCACACATATCTGTTCTGTCTGCAATGTTTACACATATCTGTTCTGTCTGCAATGTTTAAACAAATCTGTTCTGTCTGCAATGTTTACACATATCTGTTCTGTCTGCAATGTTTACACATATCTGTTCTGTCTGCGATGTTTACACATATCTGTTCTGTCTGCAATGTTCACACATATCTGTTCTGTCTGCAATGTTTACACATATCTGTTCTGTCTGCAATGTTTAAACATATCTGTTCTGTCTGCAATGTTTACACATATCTGTTCTGTCTGCAATGTTTACACATATCTGTTCTGTCTGCGATGTTTTATTATATATGTTTTGTCTGTTGTGCTACACGATGCATCGTACGTCTGAGATTTGTCTTCATGGTTTGTAATTTAGTTTGTTAAGTTTCATAATATGACTTCGTTGCGATTTTGGCAAATTGTCTCTGTTGTGATTAACATTGTATCTATTTCATGTGCAATTTCATAATAGGTCTTATATCCATTGCATTTCACTGCATCTCATATATTTGCATTTGCTAATAATGTGTCTTCTGTTTGCAGTATTTTATGGTGTCTCGTACCTACAGTGTGCCGTTTTCTAAAATGCAGGTAATATAAAAGACAAACAAAATACGAGGCGTATTCAAATAAAAACGGACCTAACTGCACCAAGTGAACATACGTACGATGCACGTGATGACGTCACTTCTGATAAAAACAGCACATACCAACCGTTAAATTTGCAAAATGTCATCATCTTTTTCTTAGCAGACCGTTGAAAACATGGCAAGTGTGATACGGAATCCGACCAGAGTTGATCAGCGGTGATTCATTTTTTTTAAAAGCTGAAAGATGTCGATCAGTTGACATTCATCAATTGTGCCGATGGCCTCTTCTGAGGCAACAATATGCGCTTGACCTTGTCTCTGAAGATCTTTAGTTAATTCACGTCTTTCTTTGAACATTGTTGTCCAGTTCTTCACTGTTGTCTTCGACACACGTGCGTTCCCGTACACTGTCTGCATTCTGCGATGAATGTCAACTTGCCGACATCCTTCAGCTGTTAGGAACCGAATCACCGCTCGCTGATTAACTCTGGATGGATTACGTATCACACTCGCCATGTTTTCAACAATCTGTAAAGGAAACTATGAGTCGAAAGATAATGAAAATTTGCAAACTTGACGATTGGCATGTTCTGTTTATACCAGAAGTGACGTCATCATGCGCAACATACGTATGTTCACTTGCTACAATTAGGTCCGGTTTCATTTGAACACGTCTCGTATAACGCCGACGCTTTGAACTCACTGTAAAGACATGACTCGGGAAGCAGCGACGATTTTGATTTGAGCCTTTATTCACATATCTAAAACCTCTGATTAATTGGTGTAGCAAGGAGGTGATAAGTAATTATGCATTCGAAGATGATGCAAATACTCCAAGCATTCCCCTTCTGGTATGGAAAGTCTCATTTTGTTTGATATTGGAATTTGTTAGAAAACCTTCAGATACTGGAGTTGTATATTGGATCGAATACAAGCGTCAGTGTGCTGGCGAATCGACAAGGCAAGAGAGTGATAATACGAGTAAACGCGATCTCATGAAGCAGTCAAAATTCGTTGCGCCCCTTTCTACGGGCTTCAGCAGACAGTTAGGAACCACTCTTCAGCATTACCCTCTACGCTCCGTGTGCTGCTTCATAATCCGTCTATCATTCTCATCCTCGTCATCATGTATACGTTTGGCATCCTTAGAAACATAGAAACGCAACAGATACTCTCCATATGTTCCAATGCTGTGCCGCCTTCCTGAATTTTGTCCACGACACTCCGATATAATTGACTTTGATAATTTGGTCTCAACGGGAAATCTTAAATGTTCTTCTCTCCATAGTTCGTTGGGAAACGCCGAGTCTATGTTTTCTGCGGGTTCCAGACATCGCAGTCATATACCATAACTGGAGTAACCACGCTGTTGAGGATTTGAGTTTTAGTGTTGTCGTTTCGCATCTGTTGCAGTATGGGCTTATTAGAGTTGAATCTAAGCCAGCCTGCTGCTATCCATTACAAGATCCCACGATTTATTGAAGAGGATGTCGTGATCGCTTAGCCCCAAATCGATATTTGAATTGATGTTGTAGACTATCTCCAAGGTGCATTTCTCCTTTTGGACAAGTCTTGAGCATGAACACTGTTTATTGATGTGTAGGCCAACCACAACACTTGCTCTGCTGAGCTCATTCAGGCTTCTTTTTGGGGGGGGGGGAGGGGGAGTGGGGGTGAGGAGGGGCCTTCTTTGACGCTGTGACTCGGGATGACTATCTCATCATCGAACCTGAGACTAGTAAACATTTCTCCGTTTATGTGTACGCCTCTATCTCCCCAGTCCAGGTTTATAAAGACCTCCTCAAGCGCCACTGTGAAAAGGTTTGGAGAGATTGTATCACCCTGTCGAGCACCACGTTGTATCGCTATGGTAATTGGCCAATAGAAGAGGGTGATATTTGTTGTGCAACCGCTGTTTATTGCCTCAATCTGCTAAGCATGTTGTTCTGCAATTCTCTGTTTTCTCAAGGCATCCAGCACCACTGTAATTTCAATGCTATCAAAGGTTTTCTCATAATCCACGAACGCAAGACATTAAGGGATATGTACTGTGAGCGTCCTTTCGATTAACTGGTTGATTGTGTAGAGATGATTTGGGGTTCCTGATATCGGCCTGCTCTCGTGGTTGGTTCTCATCCAATAGCATCTCAAATCTGTTGGCGATCACTCTGGTGAAGAGTTTATCAATGAATGAAAGTAGACAGACCGCACGGTAATTTGCCAGGTTTTCTTTATCCCCTTTTTCGTGGATTAGGGTGGATTTTTACGTTTTCCATTGGTCGGGGATTGGACATTCGTGTAAACAGTTGTTGAACAAAGTAGTTAAATGTCACGCTAGTTTGTCCCGGCTAGCCTGGTGTATTTATTTGTGATTCCGTCTTGTACCATGACTACCTGGTGCCAGTTTTTTTATTGCATGTACCACCTTATCTGATTACATTTTAGGTACTGACACAGATTCGCTGTTGTGTTCCAAATTGGTGACTATCGCCTTTAATGCAAAGAGGTCGGCGTAGTACCTCTAACATTTTGCCTATATATATATTTCATCTATTCGTAACGCTGACATCGTCTGAATTGTTTAGGGCAGTCATACTATTAGAAGAAGAATTCCGACATTTGATTAGGCTGCCTCTTGTCTCAGCTGACTGATCATCTCCTTCAGACTATGCTGCTCATAGTCCTCTTTTAGTCTGCTTCTGATCATCTTATTCAGTTCGCAAAAACTCTAATTTGTTGTGCAGGCCATTTTGTTTCAGCATTCTCCTTGTATTTAAGAGTTCTCCAATATTTTTGGTGATTCGACTCCCGTTTCATATGTTTAGTCCCAGCGATGCACTGTTTAAGCTATTTGGTCAGCCGTTCCAGGTGACAGGTAGGTGATCCTGCGCACCTCCAATCCTTTTGTCGGATTTACTCTGCCAGTCTATCAGCAGTCAGCATTGTTGGGATCTGCAGACGTCTATTGTTGCGGTAGTGAGTCCATGTTTAATGTTGCTCTAATAGGCCTGTTGTTAGGGTTTACATTTAGTCGAGGCAGTACTTCCACATTTGTAACAAACTTCATGTCATCACTTAGCACGAAATCGATTTCTGTTTTCGTTTCCCATTTCGGGGAGTCCCAGATCCATCTGTTTCCCAGTTCGGGAGTGTCAGATCATGTTTCCCAGTTCGGGGAGTGCCAGATCCATCTGTTTCCAGTTGACACTGTTTATCTGCTTACACTAGGTCGTCCGGTGTAAAACACAGAACTATGTACCCAGTCTTAGGAAACAAGTAGGATGTAAATAGTACTACGGTGGTAATATTATATGATAAAAATTATTGATTTTTGTAGAGATCGATAAGAAGAAGATAACACCAGAGAAAGGCATGGTGTTCTGTCATGCCAACAAGCTTCCAGCGAGAGAAAAACAGAAGGATAAAAGGCACTTTTGGAATTCCAGATGAGCATTCTTCGACTGCGTGTCATGACCACACATGTTGCACACAAGAACAGACACGAAACCGCGTCTCTCGCACGTGCCACGCGTTGAAACAAAATTAAAAACTTTAACGCGAACAGCATGTTGTTCTAACTTGAGAAGCATTTACTCAACCTGAGAATGACCTTCCTAAGAACCAGCAAGAGGTTCTTTTTTTTATACCAGAGTACACACACACCATACAAACACACATACATCCACGCGCACACACACATACGGAACAGAGACATATTCAAAGGTTGTGCCAGTTTTCGTAAAGCATCACTCTAAAAGAAACATGTCAACATGTTGGTTCGTACAAACGAAAATAGAGTGTTGATGATATTCATCACGAGATGTTTACGTGGAAATTGTTTGCATTCCTCGAATGTTCGATACATTCTCTATTTTATGAATGTAGATTATGCCATTGGTCTATAAACTGTAGGTGTAACAGATACACGGTACAGTTGGAAATATCAGAGGCTTGTGACACAACCTCAGTCTTAGTCTTGGTCGACCTGCACTTCTACAGGGGCGGAAGCCTCTATGCAGGTCCTAGCTCTGACGTGAGCTGGATGTAGATGGGTGGAGGATTTTTTGCTTATTGGGCTACGTTCCAGGAGTTTTTTACTCCACTGCATTGGGATACGTGCGGCGGAGAATTGTTAAACTGATTTGTGAGTCCATCTTAATAGACTCAAACACTAGAGCAAAGTAGACATACAGCCTGTTAGTCGCCATCAATGCTGCTCTTAACAAACCATCTAACCATGTATAAGACATCTTGCTGACATGATCAGTACAATCAGAAATATCAGTCTAAGGATCAATACTATGTAGATGACACAGTCGCTATAATCTTAGTCTTAGCCGAGATGTACTTCTACAAGAGTGATTGCCAGTATGCAGGTCCCAACTCCTGTGCGAGTTCTGGTAGCCGGTAGGTGCATTTCTCTGCTTAGTTGGCTAGGCTCGAGCAGTACTGCATTCATCGTCTTGTGCGGATTCCAGCTCAGGTTTCAGTCGGTTCTGTCTTGGACACGGGTGGGCCAGTTGATGACTAGCTTGTTTGTTTCAGGGCTGCTGTGCATTTCGAGAGAATCATGCCACAGATTTGTGGTCTTCGATAAAGTCTCTTTGCGGAGCGCGTACCACAGGCGGTTTCTGTGCTCCAGCGTTCGTCTTTTCTAACGACTACATGGCCAGCCCAGCGGTACTTAGAATTGTTCCCCTGCTGTAGGGCATCCTTGACTTGTGGCAATGCCCGGATGTCATTGTTGCATAGGGGCATCTAGCGATGTTGCCTAATGTTGATATGCCTACGAGACGAACTTCAGCGAGACATGTGCTGACAGGATCACTGAATCGGAAAAGGTCTGCTGGTAGTCGTCTGATGTTTTTCGTAACGTCTGTTGCCGCCTTGATCGAGTTGAAGCCTTTGTATATATATTCGTCGACATCCTCTTGGATGTTCGTCTAGAAGCACGGACATGTGCTCTGCAAAGCGGTTGCGCATAGCTTTGCTTTTTCCTATGTTGATGTCGAGACCTGCTTTCTAGCCCTCCGCTAGAAAGCAGTACTATCATCTTTGCAGCTTCGGTGGGTGTCTCTGTAGTGAGTGTGATATCGTGGGCAAATGTAGACCGTTGAGTAATCGTCCATCTATGTCAATGCCATACTTACTCGAGTCGCAATGTCACATCGTCGACTGCAGGCTTAAATGTAGTGGCTTATATTTATTGTGAATACCAATATTTAAAAAGGGCGACAATCGACAATGTGAAAATCACAGAGGTATTTCCCATCTTAGTGTCCCCGGGAAAGTCTACTCTAGGATTCTAGAACGGCGATTAAGAGGTCTAGCAGAGCCAAATACGGTTGAAACTCAATGTGGGTTTAGGGCAAACAGAAGTACTCAAGACCTTATCTTTACACAGACAGCTGTGAAAAGGCTCTTGAATATGATAAAGAGATGCATCTCTGCTTTTTGGATTTGGAGAAAGCATTTGATAAAGTTCCTTGGGACAAACTCTGGGAGTGCCTGACAAGGAAGAACATCCCAGGACTCCCGATCTTTGCCAAACAGAGTTTCTATAAAACATGCAGAAATTATGTGCGGACATCAAATCAAAAGTCAGGAGAGTTCAAGACCACTAGCGGAGTAAGACAGGGGGACATTATATCACCATACCTTTTCATACTCCTCATGGATGAAGTCATCAAAGCCTGCAAGGAACGGACAAAAAAGTATGAAGTAGGGTACTGGAAGATGAGACCAAGTTACATATCGGAACTAGCGTTTGCAGACGATGTGGCCCTGATCACGAAAAGCGAAGCACATCTCCAGATCAACTTGCAGGTCTGGGAAGAAGAGTTGATGAAGAGAGGAATGCACATCAGCAACTCCAAAACAAAAACCATGGTGATCGCCAGAGATGAAAAGAGACATCAGATAACCCTGGGAACACGAGCACTAGAGCAAGTCAGCAACTTTAAATATCTAGGATTGGTAATAGACAGCAGGGGAGGAATCAAAGAGGAGTTAACTGCACGGAGGGCAGCAGCAGGTAGGCTTTTCCATGCAATAAACAGAGGTTTCCTCAGTAGAAGAGAAATAAGCAGGAAAACAAAGATGGATGTATACTGCTCGACCTATGTGCCTGTCCTGACATATGGATGTGAGTCATGGGCAATGACTACAGCCCAAGAAAGGCAATTACAAACTTCAGAAATGAGGTACATAAGAAAGGCGGTTCAGACGACGAAAAGGGACAAGATCCGTAACCAGACAATACGTAGCAATCTTGAAGTTCAACCCCTGCAGACACGAGTGGAGCAGTCCCAACTACAGTGGTTTGGCCATGTCTGTAGAATGGAAGAAGATCGGATACCAAAGCGGTCATGGGAGATCAAAAGTCAAGGACGCAGACCCCGAGGACGTCCCAAAGTACGTTGGGAAGACAACATATGACAGTCCCTAAGTGATAGTGGGCTGGATTGGAAAGAGGCCAGGAAAAAGACGGCGGATAGAGCAGTGTGGCGTTCTCTTTGGCAAACCTCTACACCTCACGGTAGAAGAGGAGCGACTAAGTAAGTAAGTAAGTATATTTATTGTGTACTATATGTACTATGTTTGTGTGACATGGGGTAGCGCAGGGGTTAGTACACTGGCTTCCCAGTCAGGCAATTAGGATTCAATCCCCAGTTAGATGTGGATTTTGTTTCCGATCGCAAACCGACCCATGTGCTCGACCCAGCCACATAAACTGGGTACCAGAAACAATCTCGAAAGTGAAAGGCGGCCGGCGTGATACTGACCACACCATCTACTATGTGCCGTGTGTCACATAATAATATGGGCCTAACGCCATATTTCCTATACGCCGCATGGCGTGACGGGATATTGACTTTACTTTTTATTACATGATCACCGCACGACCAAGAGAAACTATTAAACTGACTTTTAATAAAGGTTTGTACAATGTTCTTCAGACTACTAAAGTAGATATTGCTTACCGCAATCAGAAAGGGAATTATATTCTTCTACCAATACAAAGTGACGGGCAGGATGCATTTACAACACTCTGGGACTTAGCAGCACGTAAACAGAACAAATGTGATGCAGAACACAAGACTAAAAGATTTCGTATTGAGAGTGCGAGCCAGTTTTACCGGAGGCTGCATTGTGAAATTATTGACAATCTAGTAGAACAAATAAAATAAATACTTTAACCCAGAAAAGAGGGGCGCCTGAGAGGACCGAGCAGGAGTGTGTACAACCAGAGAGCTGCGGGAACTATCAATATCTACACTCCTCGCCATTTCTGAGCATCTATCGGTCTGACAGAAATGCAACGACGTCGAAATTCAAGAAAACATAACAGAAAAAATTAAAAGTATCTGTGGGTTATTTTATCCATAGAATTACACATTTTCTCAAATATATTACCAAATCAAAAATCTTCCATTTCCCAAGATGAAATTTACAATTTTTATCACATCAAAAATATATTGTGAATAATCAAAACAAGACATATTTAGAACTAGAGTGAGGCTATTATTTAGTAATTATTGGCATGTTTAGATCTATGAGGATGGAAACTTTCGTTATGTTTTCAGTTTTCTCTAAAACTATTTTTCATCTTTTGTTCATCGATCTCCTAACATCGCTCTTCATGTTTGTGCTCCAACCCTGCGCATATCTTACTATATTGTTTTTCTTCTTCTTGTCCCGATCATTAGGAAAGACCTTTTTCTACTCGTTGATAAATGAGTGCATTATACAGAATTGTCACTTATACTCAAAAGTCTGTTCCAAACTGAGCATGGTTATAGCCAGAGTGTACAGAACCTTACGCTGAAGAACATTCTTAACTTAACTTAACGTCGTTATACTGGTTTAGAAGACCCTGCAGAGTCTGTATACAACCAGTCACATTTACATCACCTTGCTCTAAAAGCTATGCGCATCCAGTTTATTCTTAAATGCATTAACTGTCCCTACCTCCACTAACTCCCCTGGCAATGCATTCCAAGAACACACCACTCTCTGACTAAAAAAATATTTCCTAATATCTAATCTGGACCTCTCTTTAGTCAGCTTGTAGCTATGCCCTCGTGTTATTGTAGGTGGCTGTATTTTAAAAAAACTTGTTATAGTCTAATTTATCCATTCCTCTGATCATCTTATAAACCTGTATTAAGTCACAACGAATTCTTCTCTCTTCGAGACAATGTAGGCCGGTTTTTCTGAGTCGTTCCTCATAACTATAATTCTGGAATCCTACTATCATCTTTGTCGCTCTTCTTTGTATCCTTTGCAGCATGTTTATATCCCCTCTATGATAAGGACTCCACACCTGTACACAGTACTCCAATCTAGGTCTAACTAAAGCTTTATACAGTTTGACGATCACTATCCTCGGTCGGTCAGATTCTTGTGAATCCCCTCTTCAGGCATGCCTTTCAATGTGACAGTGGACCTATTATTGACTATGTTATGTACAGAGGACTCCCAAAAAGTTCCAGGTGATTATGCTGTAAATGTTACTTTAAAACAAAATGTTCTATTCACTTTCTTTCCTTACTGTGTAAGATGTATTTAGACTAGTACCATGTAAATATAAAAAGCCACGTTTTTCGGTACAAACTTTAGAATGAGATGTGTAGGATCCGTCAAGATTGGAAAGACTAACAGTTTCAGCTCTCTAAGTTATGGGTAAGTTGGTTAAAATAGGATAAATAGAAGTCCACAAAACGGACAACGGTTACATCAAGTTAAAAAAAAGGTTGTAAAAAGTATCCTCAAAGAAGTTTGATAATTGAATTTTATTTGATGGTCTTCAAACTAGAAAAAAATATGGTGTCTTCGTTGGTCAATTTAAGGTATGTTTTGTTGTGTAAAGATAGAGTACTCACCTTTTACTGCAAAAGGTGCGAGGTTAAATTCCTGTTACCGATACGCTTCAATTGACCGAGCTGTAAAAGAGTATCTGGCTTACTTTGAGGACAGGACAGACAGTTAGGAAGGAACATGGCCATTAGAAAATGTGGTTAGTACAATTTGAACTAACACTTCATCCCCGACAACTGTGAATGCTGCGTGGCTACCTTTACCTTTATCTTATAATAGTCCGTGACTTGCCACTGGGGTCGGGTGGCTCGAGACGACAGAGTGAAGATAAAAAGTAGCGCTGTTAATCCTTACTAAAAATAGCGCTAGCAAAATAAATTAAGCCATCATCGTCTTCAATGGACAGAGGCATTTGCCTTTACCTTTTATAAAAGTGATGAGCGGGTGGTTGAGTAGTTTGATATTGTACACCTGACAAAGAGGACATGGGATCAAAACATCGCTTTTTTCCTTACTACGTAACATATAAACCGAGCCTGTACATTACGTGGCGACTGCAAAAACAATTGGTTGTTGTTGTTGCTTAGATGTTTGCCTCACTAGTTTCTACTGGCGTAGACGCGCCCATTCCACCCCAGCCCATAGTCCATTGCGCGATATCAGGACGCGTAAACCAGTGCTTGGATGCATGTGTGCGTCTGTATATACCTATGCTAGGTTTGTGCGCCCTCAGAAGCTAGCCCATCCAAAGTGCAATGGGAGGGAATCACCATGAGGGCGCGTGTGAAAGTTGTGCAAGAGTGTGACTGTAGGACAGAGTCAAATGAAACAGAGTGAGGTAAAAAGGGAAAGAAAGGGAAGAGGTGCCCCAAATCGGTTTTTACTCCTCAGATCTATAAATACTCGCGGGATCACGGCTATGAGAATATTTACGATGTAACAATAATCGGTAGAAGTTTTTCTGATAACTTTGTACATCTA
The DNA here is from genome assembly GCA_036924085.1 of Ariolimax columbianus. Classification (NCBI taxonomy): domain Eukaryota; kingdom Metazoa; phylum Mollusca; class Gastropoda; order Stylommatophora; family Arionidae; genus Ariolimax; species Ariolimax columbianus. The sequence continues at coordinate 121,804,329 of JAVGWX010000001.1, forward strand.
TTTGCAACACATCCATTGTTATGACTGTGATAAATTGCCTTTTCAATCCAAGTAAATCATATGGTCAAAACTACAGGTGGCGCTCTCACAGTAAGCCTGTAACCGAGTATATAAAATAGATGTTTCAAAAGTAGTGGCTTGTACATGATGAAGTTGGTAACCCTATTCACACTCATCTGCTGTTGCCTGTGACAGCATGTTTGGTAGGTTACAGCTGTCCTCATCTTGTAAGCCCAGTTGCAAATTATGTACAGGAAAAATAAACGTTGAAATTTATTTTTGAGGTTTGCTTGTTACATAAACAACAGCTTGTGACTTTTATATTTCCTTCAACAAAAGCACGTGACTTAAGGGATATTATCTCGCTTGGACATGACCACTAGTGTTTGCTGAATATCGTGACGTAGAGCTACCGAGAGGGACAGGAATGGCGACCAAAACTAACATTTACCGGATACGTCGCACTTTCGCTCTAACAAAAACACTTCATTCGAGTAAGTTCGATAGGAAACAGTTTCTCCATCTCGGCTTGGTGAGGTTTTTAATCAGAATGGTTGTTTGGACTGGAAGTGATACAAAAACAATGGACTGGTAGTCTCATTGACTGATCTCATCAGTAGAAAACTGGGGTATTCTTTATTCCTTCGCGTCCTCCATATTTGAAGAAGAGTTTCCAAAGTGTAGCTCTTTTCGTGTCTGTTTTTGTAATGACAGTTCCCAAGTGTAAAAAAGTACATTTCATCGTTTCAGAATTACTGACATACAATGATGGAATTATGCTGTTGAAGTTGAGGGCTAAACCGTTCGATATTGCCGTCTCACAGACGTATTGCCAACTCCAGAACACAGAGATAAAGTTGAGGGCTAAACTATTTGATATTGCCGTTTTACAGACGTATTGCCAACTCCAGAAACACAGTGATTAAAAAATAGAAGAGTGTTATGAGAACTAACAAGAGACTCTTAAACTAATAACATCTACTGATGTTCTGGTAAAGGAAGACTAACGTCTGGGCAGGCAAAATATACTGATCAGATATTTTAGTAAGGGGCAGGCAAAATATATTGGCCACTACTCTCACCTCTGCTTTCTCGTAGCCATTCCTGGAAACGGGCTCTTTTCATGGCAGCCTGGCTAACAGGGTGATGGATCGACATAATCCCCGTAGTAGTTAGCGACACGTAGATGAAGGCAAGTATAGCACAACCGCCTGGGGGACTGTGGTCCACCTTCGTCGGCACTCTCGAAATGTGAGGAAAGTCCCTGCAACCCGTCACTTAACGTCCCTTTCAGAGCGCACAAAAGAGTAAACCGACTCATTGTGGGTATTCGAAACAACAACTGATTTTCTGATAATTATGAGAGATATGAACTCAACAATAGGATAACACAAATATAAGAATATAGTAGAGACATTTAGATTGGGGGAAAGAAACGACAGAAGAGTTAGTTCTGATACCTTTATGTGGAGTGAACCATTATTTGTAATACATTTTTCCAACAGCGTCAAATAAGACTTTACACATGTAAATAACAAGAAGGTATACTAAGAAATCAGATTGACTTTATTATGAGAAATGACAGATTAGAAAATGGCGTCACGATGACAAAATCGTAACCCAAGTGCAGAAACACATTCCGATCACAATCCTTTAGTGTAGGTATTTAAATAGACATCAAACTTAAAAACAAAGAAGATAAATGTAAAAAGGATCCCCAAATAGAAATGTCGAAATTAAAGCAATTAGAAATATAACAGATAAATCGTGTGGAAGTCAAATATATATATATATAATAGCTGTCCATCGTTGTCGATCAGGACCGCCAACATCATCTTTGTCACAGATTTCCTTTTTGGGAAATTACTCACTTACTCACTATGTATATACATATACAAAAACATTTAAATACATATTTATGTTAACCTACATTCAGAAAACACGGAGCAGTACAAAGAAGAAATCCCAGAAGAGAAAATAAGCACTAAGTGAGACTGTCTTAAAGCAAGTATGCATGTAACAAAAAAAGCACTACGGAAACGTGTTAAGACAAATCAATAATCGGTGGTAGACGATATCTTAAGCAAAAATAAATATAGAAAATAGCAAAAAAAAACACTCCAGAATATTGGGCATTGAATAATGCGATAAGGACTATGTGTCGAACAGTAAAAGTACAGTAGATTCAATCAAAAAGCAAAGTAATACAAAACAGGGCAAAGAGGTTCAGCCTGAGAGCTGTGAATGCAAAAATTGAAAATATTTCATTCAAGATAAGGCTGGCTCAATGTGTAGGATGCATTAATTAAGGACAAGAATTGAGATATTATACTTGATGAAAAACATATATTAAATAGGTGAGTGTAATATTTACGTGAAGTGAATGACAACAGAGGCGACAAACCATCACATTTTAATAGTTATTGCCCCCGGATCCTTAGATTTGAAGTAGAGAAAGTAACAAAAGATATAAGCAAAGGGAAAGGCCGTGGATACAATAGATACAGAGCTGATATAAACTCTAGTGGAAATGAGTGTAGGTAAAATCACGTATCTGAGTAATGACATCTACAAATTCAGGATTTATACCGAAGAACCTGATTACACCTGCCTTTACAACTCTGCAAGAACTTCGTTCAACAGAAAGTTCATATATAAGAACAATCAGTTCTAAAAGTCGATAACGAAGTTCAGAATGATCAATTTGAAATAAGCCATAACAGCAGAAAAAGAGAAGCAATGTTCTATTTAAAAACACTCGCAGAAAAATATATAGAAGTACCAACAAAAATAAACACATTTACGTGTGCTTTAAAGGATACAAAAATGTTTTTGACACAGAATCCCGCAGGAGGAACTAAGTACATGTTTGGAAAACATAGGTATGGGTGGACAAGAGACACGAATACTCGGTAATTTATAATAATAATAAAGGCTGTTCACCGTTGTCGATGATGACCGCGGATATCACCGTTGCAGCAGACTTCCCTGTTGGGTGTGAGTGCGCATATGGCTGAACTGGCCAGTGCGGCCACGAAAGCATCTGCTGCTTAACGGGCACACGAGGTCAGTACAATGTGTTGGTGTTCCCGCTGTTCGTGATTTCCGGTTCTCGCGTCTGCTTTGTCTTTCCCAATACGGTGTTCTTCGCTGCTAGTTACACCCACCTTGACTGGGCTTGTCCAGTCAGATCTGTTTTGCGCAAGACATTCCCAGGTGGTGATATCTATCTGGCAACTTTTCAGTGAGTCTCTCAGACTGCCATTGAAACGTTTCTTTTGGGCTCCTTTTCTCGTGACATCCTTCTCTCAGCTCGCCGTAGAGAAGCGTCTTTGGGAGCCGTTCGTCTGACATACGAACGAGGTGTCAGTGACGCGATGTTGACACTGATGTGGAATATTCGCCTCAGGCAACCTGTGTGGAAGTGGTTTTACCTCCTTGCATGTTCAGAGTATACAGTCCAGCTTTCGCAGACGTAGAGTAATGTTGGAATGATGGTGGAAAGGTAGACTTAGAGTTTGTTCTTGACGCTGATTCCACAACGTTTCCACGCCATCGAGCGCATTCTACCAAAGGCTATGCTAGCTATTCTGCTTGCCACCTCATAATCGATGCTGACAAATTTCGACAGCGTGCTGCCAAGATACGTGCATTTATCTACAGCATTCAGCGTCTGCCCGCTGACTGTAGTATTTGGTTTTGTGTATGACATGCCTGGTTCTCGTTGGTGCATGACCTCTGTTTTCTTGGCATTTATAATCAGACCCAAATTTTTGCAGCGTCCATTCCCACTTGCGCGTTCAGTAATGTTCGGTAATCTATACTGAAAGAAAGTGCTACTGTAAAACCTGGCGAGCGTAACGCTATGTATAAACGTAGAGATGAATGTGAAACAAGAGTGCGTCTGTTTAACATTTATACAGAACAAATGTTTCGACAGATGGCGTAAATGCTAGGACTCATTATCGGTGGAGTATCAATAAAAAATGTAAATATGCTGACGACACAGTCCTGCGGCTGAAAGTTAACAAGAACTACAGAAATTGGTGATTAGGGAAAAGAACAAAAGTCAGGGGGATGGATTTGGCATGAACTTTGAAAAAAATATGATAATTTAGAAAAGGTGACTCGAAATTTATTGTGCAGATACAAATAAACCGACAAACACTGAAACCGGTGAAAATTTTCTACAATCTTGGAAAAATAATATCGAAAAAGGGAAGATACGAAATAAAAATCGGGATAAGAATTGGGATAGCCAAATCTGTTTTTTATCGACATGTTTCATATATTGACATCCCACCAATATGAGTCATATATTGACACACACCAATATGAGTCATATATTGACACACACCAATATGAGTCATATATTGACATCCCACCAACATGTGTCATATATTGACATCCCACCAACATGTGTCATATATCGACATCCCACCAACATGAGTCATATATTGACATACACGAACATGAGTCATATATTGACATCCCACCAACATGAGTCATATATTGACATCGTCAACATAAGTCACATATTGACATACACCAACATGAGTCAGATATTGACATCCATCAACATGAGTCATATATTGACATCCATTAACATGAGTCATATAGTGACATCCATCAACATCAGTCATATATCGTAAATTAAAAAAGAGAGTGATCATGCGTGATAGTCGTATGGCGTAGAAACTTGAAGAATGAACAACGATTGGAGAAGAGCATCGGTGTCTTTTAAACATAGACAAATCAGGCGCATCTCCTGGAAAGAGAAAGCAACTAAGAAGTGTTGGGAAAATGTAGGATGCAAAGAAAATTAATGAACGAAATTATAATCGAACAGTTAAGATACTTTAGTAACACCAAAAGACATAACACCTTGCTGAAAAGAGTACTGGAAGGAAAGATGGAGTGTAAACGTATCAAAGATGAATAGACCTTTCAGTGGAAGGAAAGATGGAGTGTAAACGTATCAAAGATGAACAGCCCTTTCAGTGGAAGGAAAGATGGAGTGTAAACGTATCAAAGATGAACAGCCCTTTCAGTGGAAGGAAAGATGGAGTGTAAACGTATCAAAGATGAACAGCCCTTTCAGTGGAAGGAAAGATGGAGTGTAAACGTATCAAAGATGAACAGCCCTTTCAGTGGAAGGAAAGATGGAGTGTAAACGTATCAAAGATGAACAGCCCTTTCAGTGGAAGGAAAGATGGAGTGTAAACGTATCAAAGATGAACAGCCCTTTCAGTGGAAGGAAAGATGGAGTGTAAACGTATCAAAGATGAACAGCCCTTTCAGTGGAAGGAAAGATGGAGTGTAAACGTATCAAAGATGAACAGCCCTTTCAGTGGAAGGAAAGATGGAGTGTAAACGTATCAAAGATGAACAGCCCTTTCAGTGGGAGGAAAGATGGAGTGTAAACGTATCAATGATGAACAGCCCTTTCAGTGGAAGGAAAGATGGAGTGTAAACGTATCAAAGATGAACAGCCCTTTTAGTGGAAGGATAACATCAAGAGATGGGCAGGGAAAGGCTTGAATGATTGAACCATCAGAGAGACATAGGATGGAGATCCTTCTTCTTCTTCTTCTGCGTACACAGTCAGACAGTAACCATTATTTTTTCGAGAAAAGCGGCGGTCATCCTGAGGCTCTCGCCACTGCCATAGAGCTTGTCTTGCAGTTCCACTGGCAATGGCCACATCTGCTCTCTCTGATCCTCGTATGTCGGGCAGTTCTGCAGCAGATGTTCAGTGGTCATTTTACCAGTACCGCACGGGCATTCGTCGGTACACCCTATCTTCAATTTGTTGAATAGGTGGTACCTCAGTCTGTTGTGGCCAGTGCGAAGTCTGAAGACAACTACCTGCTCTCTTCGGTTCAGCTGGTAATAGGCATCGTTTTTGGTGTAACGGATGGAGATCCAATGCAACTGATTTTTGCTGTAGAGATGGCACCTGAACTAAAACTAAACTGAACCGATTAATTACATATCACACAATACCTTATCAGAGATGCCAGAGTGGTTACTGAATATTGTATTGCAAGCTGAATGCAAATAACTCCCAATTCGTAGACGGGTTGAAAAGCATAAGCCAACTGCCACCTTCCATGCATATCATTAAGATTACTAAAGAGGGTTGGGATTGGGACCGGCAACATCATCATGTGAAAGTTTATTGCAATTAAAATCAGCCGCTACAGAAGCTCTTAAATCTATGCTTCACATTAGAGCAAAAAGGGGAATGTTTGTAAACGCTTGGTAACCGACTTCCTTTAAAGGGGATCAGCTGCATCGTGGCTTTTCCTTCATATTGGAGCGAAAAGGTGAATGATTGAATCAGATAAACTTTTATTTTAATGCATCCGAACATTTGGCAGAGCACACGATAACAAATAACACGGTTGAAGATTAAGTGGAAGGAAATGTCACACCATTGAAACGATATATAACAGTATTACCATGAAGGATATAAATTGGAATCAACAGGTCAAAAGAACGAGGCCAATAAACACTTGGTCATGAAGAATAAAAGAGACAATTTGAGCCGTACGTCAGGGCATTATGAAGGCAACCAAAACATGTACTGGCGGAGAATGACCGCTGCAGCCTTTGCTTATATGGAACGAAATACTTTTCAACAATTCTCGTTAGAATAGATGGATAAAAGGAATCTTCATTTTGTCTGCATTTAACCCACGAGACAAAAAAAACGTGTACTTGACTACTTTACACGGAATAATAATCAGTTGATAGAATTTATGTAAACCGTGGCTTTATTGACAACATATCTTTATGTATTTTGAAGTGGTTTTACTGACAAGATATCTTTATTTATTTGTGTATCCCGTAGTTTTATTGACAAGATATCTTTATTTATTTGTGTATGGCGTGGTTTTATTGACAACTGATATATTTATGTATTTGTGAATCCCATAGTTTTATTGACAAGATATCTTTATTTATTTGTGTATCCCGTAGTTTTATTGACAAGATATCTTTATTTATTTGTGTATCCTTCGGTTTCATTGACAACTGATATATATTTATGTGTGTATCTCGTGGTTTTATTGACAAGATATCTTTTATTTATTTGTGTATCCCGTAGTCTTACTGACAGGATATCTTTATTTATTTGTGTATCCCGTGGTTTTATTGACAACTGATATCTTTATTTATTTGTGTATCAGGTGATTTTATTGACAACTGATATCTTTATTTATTTGTGTATCTCGTGGTTTTATTGAAAAGATATCTTTATTTATTTGTGTATGGCGTGGTTTTATTGACAACTGATATCTTTATTTATTTGTGTATATCGTAGTTTTATTGACAAGATATCTTTATTTATTTGTTTATGCCGTGGTGTTATTGAGAACTGATATCTTTATTTATTTGTGTATCCCGTGGTTTTATTGAAAACTGATATCTTTATTTATTTGTGTTTCCGTGGTTTTATTGACAATATATCTTTTTTATTTGTATAAGCCGTGGTTTTATTGAAAAGATATCTTTATTTATTTGTGTATCCCGTGGTATTATTTACAACTGATATCTTTATTTGTGTGTGTCTCCCGTGGTTTTATTGACAAGATATCTTTATTTATTTGTGTATCCCGTGGTTTTATTGACAACTATCTTTATTTATTTGTGTATCCCGGGGTTTTATTCTTCTTCTTCTTCCTCTTTTGTCGTCTCACTTTCTACCGATTCACATACCTCCGTAGTACACTGTCTCAGAATGTAGTCATGAATGATGAGATGACCGTGAGAATCGCCACAGCCAGCGCCACTTTTGGCAGACTACACTCAAACGTCTGGCGTCGAAATGGCATCAGCTTCCCGGCGAATCTTAAGGTGTAGAGAACAGTGGTGGTTCCTGTGTTGATATATGCAAGTGAAACATGGACTGTATACAGGCATCACGCAAAGAAGCTGAATCATTTTCACACACTTTGTCTCAGAAGAGTGATGAATGTCAAATGGCAAGACAGGATCCCGGACTCTGCTGTTCTCGAGAGATCTGGTATCCCTAGCATTGATACCATCATGATGCAATCACAGATTCGCTGGGCGGGTCAATGGTTCGCATGCCAGACTACCGATTGCCAAAAATAATCTTCTGTGGCGAGATACAGAAGGACAAACTCTCCCAAGGAGGCCAAAAAAATCTCTTTAAAGACATCTATGCTTGCTGGCTTATTTTTCTTGCTGTATCGCAGGGCCACTTCCACTTCTGATTTAATTATTTCTAAGCTGTCTTTCATTTTCTATCCGGTGCTGTACTGGTTCATACTGTCCTAGGTTTAGCAACTCGCTAAAGTATTATCTCCAATTGTCTCTTATGTCTTGACTGTTGGTGAGTGGTTCTTTGGCCTTATTGTTGATAATTATCGATGGATTGAATGTTTCTTCTCTCACTCTCATTGCCTTGATGCTTCTGTAAAACTTGCTAGGTTATGATGTACATACGTTTGCTACTGGCTTTCCATATTTTTTCCATGAAGAGATTTTGGTAATTTTCCATTTCCTTTTTTTTTTCTTTTTTTTTTTTCTTGCAGCTTGTATGTAGGCGTTATAATCTTCCTTGGGTATTTTTATTTCTGCCATTTGTGATTACATTTCTTCTTTTCTTGTATGGAACCTTTTTTTTTTTTTTTTTTTTTTTTTGCGTTCGCCTTATTTCTCTAATCCCCAAGGCGGTGTGCGTTGCAATGTGGTTTTTATTTTGCGCCTGTCGGCCCAATGCATCCGACTTCAGCATGCATTTTATGTAAGGGTCTGCTTCCTCCTGCATTTTCTAAGGGTTTGCTTCCCCGGGGTAACGGCCGGTGCTGTGATGGGGATCGAACCCAGCACCTTCGGATTGTGAGCCGTGCCACTTATCCACTAGGCCACGCCGTCCCCTGTATGGAACTTTTGACTTCTCTATTCCACCATCTTGTGTGCTTTGTATGTGTGCCAAGCTGTTTGAGCAAGCATTACGCTTAGACTAAGTTTAAAATTGTAGTTTTGAAAAATTGCCACACACCTTTGTTGTTGCTTGTACTTATTAGAGTGTTATATGAAACATCGACCTCTTCCTCTATTTTTCCAGCAATTTCTCTATATTTTAGTTTCTCTATATTTATTTTTTCTATTTGTGTGCTTGTCTTCTTCGGGTTTGTCCAAGTTGGATTGTAGATCTAAAGCATCACAGGCCTATGATCAGAGTCGATTATATCATTTTGGATTGCCTTTGAATCTCTCACTCTTCCTCTCTTTCTTTCTTATTAGTATACAATCTAGTTTTATTGACAACTAATATCTTTATTTATTTATTACAAATGAAAAAGTAGCAGCCACTGTTGTCGTGAATGACATGGCATAATCAGGTACGAAGGCTCGGCTATTGCGAGTTAGGGCGACCAGTTCACTTCTCGCTGTCTGGCCTTCCCTGATTGAAATTCAGATATGCATGTACAGCTTGGTATACTGACGCGTGCTGAATGCTTGGAACGCATTGCCACAGGAAGTAGTAAAGGCAAGGACAAATAATGCATTTAAGAATTGATTGAACGCGCATAGCTTTTAGAGCAAGGAGATATAAATGAAACTGGTTGTATACAGACTCTGCTGAGTCTTCTTAACCAGTATAAAGACGTTTAGCTAAGTTAAGTTAAAAGACCAGGAGACAAAATTAGTTCCTTCAATGTCAGAGACAATCATCCTATCAGCTCTGTTACTATGATTCTCACTTCCATATTAGCACATTCAAAAGTATTACAATAAGGAGGTCAAGAATAAACATGGATTTCAACATTTGTTTATCTTAGTTCTTCGAGTGAAGGGCGCAGGAGACGCCCACCACCGCTTAACCTTGTTATGAGTCTTTTGTAGTTCCACACAATAATACTTTTGTTCGTGATTCATGCAACACTTTTCTTCCGCTACATTCACTTTTTTCACCCTCTTTTCTTTTCCGGTAATCACTGGAGTTTCCTCTATTTTCTCGGCCGGTATTCACTGGAGTTTCCTCTATTTTCTTTGCCGGTATTCACTGGAGTTTCTTCTATTTTCTCTGCCGGTATTCACTGGAGTTTCCTTCATTTTCTTTGCCGGTATTCACTGTAGTTTCCTCTATTTTCTCTGCCGATATTCACTGGAGTTTCCTCCATTTTCTTTGCCGGTATTCACTGGAGTTTCTTCTATTTTCTCTGCCGGTATTCACTGGAGTCTCCTCTATTTTCTTTGCCGGTATTCACTGGAGTTTCTTTTATCTTCTCTGCCGGTATTCACTGGAGTTTCCTCTATTTTCTTTGCCGGTATTCACTGACGTTTCTTCTATTTTCTCTGCCGGTATTCACTGGAGTTTCCTTTATTTTCTTTGCCGGTATTCACTGTAGTCTACCTTTTTTTTTTTTTTGCCGGTTTTCACTGGAGTGTCCCCTCTTTTTTCCGGTATTCACTGGAGTCTCTCTTCTTTTCTTTGTCGATATTTACTTGAGTGTCCCCTCTTTTCTTTCCCGGTAATAACTGTAGTGTATTATTCCTTTCTATCATGAGTTATCATTCAGCACATTTTTTGCTGGATTGTTCGGCTGATAGTATTCAAATATCCATCACTATGTTGCTTATTCTCATCGCTGAGGTACACCGGTAGGATGTATATGGCTATGGAAAACAGGACGCTTGTATCTGCAGTGCGCACCGCACAGAGTAGGTTCTAATTTTAACCCCGATAGAAAAAAAAAAGTATGGCTTTCAGATGATTTGAACGCATGCCGTCGTGATCAAAGACTAACATCCAAACCGCTCGACCAGCCACTCTTCTTATGTTGATAAAGCGGGTATATTCTATTTGCATCTACTTTTTCCTTCTAAGCTGCATCTGTAATGGCTTCTACCTTGCTCTCTTCAATGCTTGGTTTATGCTATCACTTCTGACCATAAAACACAAAGTCAATGAGGACCACATTTGCTAGGGGTTGAGCTGAGACTTCTTACAGTTATATCCTTTTTATTTCAAATCATAGCTTACAACGACCGAAGCAACAAACTTGATACAAATAAAGCTACATCACCTCCCCGCGACGCTTTACGCACAAGTGGGCAGAAAATGTAAGTACATATAGAGTATAATCTATTCCGCATTTGTGTTTGGCATTCTAATCTTTGTTTTTCCTGTACCAAATCGCATCATGGACAGAGCGCGGAAGCTAAGCTGACTTTGTTAATCATGGATTTGACATCCTGGCTCGTTCCTCCATCTCTGTCAATATAACTTCCAAAATATGTAAAACTATGCACGTTTTCAATTATCCGGTGATTAATCTTCACGAGATCTTATTGTCTATTATTTAATCTTATTTTCATTCTTTTCTTCACAATGTTTTGCTGTTCTATTTTCGTTGTTTTCTTCGTAATGTTTTGCTGTTCTAGTTTTCCTTGTTTCCTTTCCTGAAGGTTGTGTTGTTTATGAGTCAACCGATGAAGATCCTCAGCCAAATTAAGATTTTCCAGCTGTGTCTATAAATGTCAATTGTTTTTCCGCTTTCGTGCCATTTGATGTTTCTTCCCACCGCCCAGTCAATAACCCCGAGCAGGGATGATTGCTGAATATATCAAATAACTCTGGATGACTCTTGTTTCTTGTTGGTTCTGATACGGTTATCTTTCCCGACTATTCTAAATAATATTTTGTGGTTTTGCGTTCGCCTTATTTCTCTAATCACCAAGGCGATGTTGTTTGCACTATGTTTTTTATTTTGCACCTGTCGGCCCAGCGCATCCGACTTCGACATGCATTTATTAATGGTTTTTGTTACCCGGTGTAACGGTCGATGCTGTGATTGGTGAACGAACCCAGCACCTTCGGATTATGAGCCGTGTCAGTTAACCACTAGCACACGTGGTCCTGACCTTCTCATAGAAATATCGTATAAAAGTTAACTTCCATAGTATATCCTTTAGTAAAGTAAAAGTAGTATATCCTTTAATGTTCTATTATTTTTTTACACATTTAACGGCATGCTAAAAGAATACACAGAGCAATGAATGAAACAACATTTGAATTAGCTTTCTGAAATTATCATTTGATTGTCAAATCACCGAATCCTATAACTTGTCAATTTAAATAAACATGTCTTTTGTGTATCTGTTTTTTTAAATATGATTTTGTAGGTTTTTTTTTTTGTTTTCTTTTTATTTGGTAGCTTGATGTTTTGGTCACCTGAATGACAAGGGTTCAAAACCCTGAAGGGGACAAGGGTTCAAAACCCTGAAGTGGACAAGGGTTCAAAACCCTGAAGTGGACAAGGGTTCAAAACCCTGAAGTGGACAAGGGTTCAAAACCCTGAAGTGGACAAGGGTTCAAAACCCTGAAGTGGACAAGGGTTCAAAACCCTGAAGTGCTAATTGTTTCTCGTGTTTCGTGTAAATGTTTTCTGTTGTGTGCTGTGTATTTTTTCTCTTGTTTGGTTCATGTGTTTTCTGTTGTTTGGTGTCTATGTTTTCTGTTGTTTGGTGCCTATGTTTTCTGCTGTTTGGTGTATATGTTTTCTATTGTTTGGTGCATATGTTTTCTGTTGTTTGGTGTATATGTTTTCTATTGTTTGGTGTATATGATTTCTATTGTTTGATGTATATGTTTTCTATTGTTTGGTGTATATGTTTTCTGAATACAATAACACGCTTCGCTACTACTTTATTGACAGTGTCGAAGGTAATGGGAACATTTGAATGAACGTTCATCTTAAAACTGATCTTCATCAATTGAAATTATGGAGAAAAAAAAATGTTTATGCAAGAACAGCAAAGATATACTTTGTCTTAATTTCCGAGCTCCGTAACAAATGGCTGAAGAAGGCGTGAAACCGAAATGTTTCTGTAAACACAAGCTGTTTCTTCGCATCAGCAGCGGAACCAACATATCTTGAAACTGTTTCTAAAGCTGTTCTACCCAGCTGTAAATGGATACATGAGTTAGTTAGACGTATAGAAGGGAAAACCTCCAACAATAACCACTGCATCCTCAAAGGCTGTATCTGCTATGAGACGAGCAACTGATGAACATCAAAATCTGAAAAGTAAACTGTGCTAAACTTCTTAGAGTTATGTCACTTTTCTCTTGTATGTGTGTGTGGGCGTGAGTGTGTGCGTGTGTGAGCTTGTGTATGTGTGTGTGTATACTGTTATAAATCTTTACTCAACATTTATAATATATTGATACTTAAAACATTGACAAAAGTATAGCAAGTTGAAATTTAATCATACAAATCAACGAATTTCTTAATAATATTAAAACATAGACAAAGTATAATAATATTTAAACCTATGATAAATGATATTATAGAGTGATAGTGGCTTAGCAATATGATAATGGAGACCTTAATAGAAACCTTACTGAAATGTTAGAAGTCCAAAGAACTATTTGCAGGCAAAGTAAAAAAAATTGTACAACACCACAGTGAAATGAATGTATCTGAGAGATGACTAGAGCTATAGTTGCGCTCACCGAGACAGGATAGAAAACAACTATGCAACAGCGTAGCTAAATAAATGTATCTCAGAGATGATGACTAGAGCTCTAGAAATTCTGACACGAGACAACAAAACAATAACTGGTGATTAAAAGCTTGTTATTTTTCATTTATTTGATTTTTATTCATTTCCCTTGACAATAGTTCAGACCGGTTGGTCATATAATTTTGGAAAGCATTCGAAAGACAATCGAGAAACCTTATTTGAACTTGATGAGCCTTGAGAGCACGCAACTAAAACCTAATTAACAGCAACAACTGGATAGATTTTCTTGGTAGAACTCCAGAGATAAGACACGGAATGACGTCTATATACATTTTGTGTAATTGTTTCGTTTACAATGTGAAGAAAAATACTGCACATTTTTGAGAAGCTGGGTAAAAGAGGTTGAGCTCTAAATGCCTCTCACGGGTGGCAAGTTAAACTATCTGAAGTTGAAATGTTAGAGTCATATGTTGGGAACGTACTCTAAGCACCAACCTGAACCTGTATCATGTTGCCTGTTAAAGGTAAAGATTGCAAACTTTCATGTCTCAGAACACCGTTTTTATACCTTTTTGCATTTTCTTCCGTTATAAGACATGGCAGATGTTGCCAAGGTTGAGTGTATGCTTCGTACATTAACTGCAATAGCTGTTCTTGTCAATGGCTTTTCTAGGTGGTCCTTCCGTTTGCTGTATATAGACCCACAGGTAAAGTTAATCGCATAGTATATACTACAGTCGAGGATAAAGTGCCGGACACTTTAAATAATACGGTATTAGAGTTCGTGTCAAGTAACAACTGCCCTTCCTAGCTGCTGGTGTGCGTTAACTATTAGAAGATGCTTCTTTTATATGAGGGTAGAGTGGGGAGAGGCGTGGCACGGATTTGAACCCTGTTGGATTGATTTGGTAGACATGCTATCTGTCAGCTCTCCCATTTCGGGCGCTCGGCTAGTTCTTTAAACTTCAAATAGCCAATCTCATGACTTGGAACACAACTTGTTAATGATGTTACAAAGGAGAAGTATTTAGAATGGTAAGTGACATTACAAGAGAGTAGTATTTGAAATAGAAAGCGACATTACAAGAGAGTAGTATTTGAAATAGAAAGCGACATTACAAGAGAGTAGTATTTGGAATGGTAAACGACAATACAAAAGAATAGTATTTGAAATAGAAAGCGACATTACAAGAGAGTAGTATTTGGAATGGTAAGCGGCAGCACAAGAGAGTAGAATTGGAATGGTAAGTGACAATACAAGACAGTAGTATTTGGAATGGTAAACGACAATACAAGAGAGTATTATTTGAAATAGTAAGCGACAATACAAGAGAGTATTATTTGGAATGGTAAACGACAATACAAAAGAATAGTATTTGGAATGGTAAGCGACAATACAAGAGAGTATTATTTGAAATAGTAAGCGACATTCAGACATTGAAGTAGAGGACGATAAATAAAACAGCAAAATCGAATATGATCTAACTGGTTCAATTACCTTCTTGATTGTATGACAATTTCAAAAGTCTAACATGGAACTTCAAGAACTTCAACAATTCGAACTATTACCGTATGCCAGACATACTTTTTTCACCTAACACGAGAAGGGGCTGTAGCAAGTCTCTAGTACCCTACTACAACACGAGACGAGGTTATAGGAGAGTCTCTAGTACCCTACTACAACACGAGACGAGGTTATAGGAGAGTCTCTATTACCCTACTACAACATGAGACGAGGTTATAGGAGAGTCTCTAGTACCCTACTACAACACCAGACGAGGTTATAGGAGAGTCTCTAGTACCCTACTGCAACACGAGACGAGGTTATAGGAGCGTCTCTATAACCCTAATACAAAACATGAGACAAGGTTATAGAAGAGTCTCTAGTACCCTACTACAACACGAGACGGGGTTATATGAGAGTCTCTAGAGGCGAGTCTCTAGTACCGTAATGCAACACGAGATGAGGTTATGGTCGAGTCTCCAGTACCCTACTACAACACGAGATGAGATTATAGGCCAGTCTATAGTACCGTAACACCAGATATAGCTTTAGGAGAAGGAAATCTGTGAAAACCAAACCACCTATTGCCGTGCAAAGGCTTGCCGGAATTATCCCGGTACTGTACCGAATACGAACGTACTCTGCCTGAATGAGACGTGTCAAGTCGAAAGACGCAGCTTTCACAGTCCCCCCTTAAAATGTGAAACAGCGTATCCAACGGAAAGTCTTAGGAAACAACAAAGAGCATCTACATTATCTAATACAGTAAGAGCAATACAACTGACAACAAAGATGAATTTCTTCAATAACAGTTTTGAATTGGAAACGCACGGGACACTAATCAAGAAAGCAAAAAGTGAAGCAATTAATAGAAATCAAATAACGCTTTGTTCATGTCACTAGGAGATAAATATGCCTGCACTGAAGAAGTGTTTCTTACGTCATCAGAGGATGCACAAAAAGCGTCCTAAGATTTTCAGCAGTTCCCTCAAGAACGATTTTGGTAACAACACGTTCAATATGAGATTAAACGGTTCTGTTACTTACTGGATATGAATTAGATAAAATAAAAACATGGAGACTACACATGAAAAAACAAAGGACAAAGCAATGTAAAAAATCGCATTACTGAGAAAAATAAATGGATGAAATTGTGGTTCGAGAGAAACGATGCTTAAGAAAGTCTGCACTGGGGTATTAAGACCAATAGTAGAGTACAGATCAGCAGTATGGTCCACAGCAGCTAAGTTAGATCAACAAACTTTAAATAAGGTACAAAACCAAGGGTTGTGTGTAATAATGACACAATGAACACTCTCCAGTAAGGAAAATGGAGAAAAAAAACTACAGACATAACACATCTATCGTATAAACTGGACACAGAGACCATGATACAAGCAGAAGAGTACATGAACCTGAGAGCACATTCAATGAAGATCAGATTCGGAGATCTAATCAGTAGAAGATTGAAGAGTAGCATGTTTATACATTGATTACAAAAATTAATCAGAGCATCTAAGTATGAATTACTAGACACCCATATGAGGGTAAATTCAATACCTCTTTCAACTCAATGGGAAAATACCAAAATATCAGCATAAAACTATTCATAACTATCACCAAACTCATTGGAGATCAAAATACTACAAAGGAAAACAGCGGCATGCGACATGATCGAAAAAATATACCCCAGAGAAGCATAAATCCTGGTATACTGTATATTGATGAAGCAGCAGCCAGAGAAGTGAAGATTGGAGGCACATAGATCTATGTTGACTGTTCAGATAAAGAAAAGAAAATAACGAGTTCATCCATTTAAAAATTATGCTCAAACTACTTGGCTGAAGAACAGACACTAATTACTGCTGCAGAAATAATAAACATCACTACAAGCCAATGTCAGCATGTTGTATTCCTTACAGATAAAATGTCAGTTCTGCAAGTTCTCGAGAATGATAAACTGCCAGAGCTTGAACAAGGTTTATGGAGAACTAAAAACTAAAAGAAGGGTAGTGCTCCAATTGACGCCATCACACTGCCGTATACCAGAAAACTAGACAGCAGTCATGTTAGGGGCAACACCAGAACAAAAAGAACAAACCATCGCCTTCAAGGAAAAGAAGACCCGTGCCTAAGCTGTAAGCTACCAAGAGACAACAACTACTACCTAGATCGAGCTAAACAAGGAATCCTGTTCGGGACATAACATATTGAAATGTCACTTACATAACACAGAATAAAATTCGCCAATTAAATGACATATGCTCAAGCGATTGCGTATTGAGCAATGGCCAACGGAAACGAACCTCCACATAATGCTATTGGAGAGCATTGAAGAACTCTCCACTACAGCATCCTTTATATTGACAACTGGTCTTCACATATAGACGAAATAAAAGAACGTGACAAACGAGAGGAAAACTGTCTAGAAATTCTCATGAAAGAAAGGCAAAGAATAATTAAGTGAGGCGATATCCACATTCGATTCCATTACACCTTTGCTAAATGTCCCACCAAAACACACAGACAATTGTAGAATTGTGTATGACATAAAGGTAAATAATTTATCTAAGCAAGACGATACTATAGAAATATAAGGTGAACACAAAGCACACCCTTTTTACAGTAGTTAACCACCTTAAATCAAATAAGGGATCAAGGTGCCGAGCAGAGCATGAGCTGCAGCGACTAGCGATCCAAATCTGACTTGCATCAGGAAGAGCGACCCAGAACTGACAAGACCCTTCTACACCTGCATAACAGGCTACAACAGGCCAGACTAGCTAAGAATGGATCGAAGATGGAAGGCTAACCAGGTACCCAAAATGACATGCTGAAGTTGAATATGTAAACTGTAAACTACGACACAACGCATTCCGTTCTCCGAACAACATCTTGCTACTTGCAAAGCCCTTTTCATGGCTTGATAGCTTGGGTTTGAGAACGAAAGACGGGGAAGAAAACGATGAAAAGAAAATAATTTTATTTTAGGTAGAAACTTTGGTTATATATTTGAAATAAATACATCAACGAACGCGGATTTCACTGGGTCAAGAAATTGAAAGACTTGCATATTTCTTTAGTAATACATCCAAATGATATCTCCATGAAATGAACGGTTTACTAGAAGTACAGTTTGTCTACAAAATGTCAGCAGAGTACTAAATCAGCATTTCTGAGTGTGAGTTCTGAGACATTTACTGGGAAAGAACGAATATATTCACTAGTCCTTCCTTTGCAAGTCATAAAAAGCGCCCAAGAAGTGATGCGCATGTGGCAGGTGACCTTTATATGTAAAACACAAAAAATACAACCAAAACCACATCTAGCGGTGCACCAATGATTTAAAGTAATCTTCCTACATCGATGCCAACTGTAGCAGTGGACCTATAGTAACATTCCTTCTTCGCCCTATAACCACTGAGATCGTTCGAGCATCATCGATTACAGGGCACGACAAAACCAGAACGTCAAGACCAATGTCGTATTTACTCACACAATTTCCCCCATGGCGTTCATCCCCGACACCTTTAAGGGACACAATGTTTAATAGTTTCCATATTAATTTCGCAGGTAGACTTCCAGCGTCATATTACATGACAGCGAAGGCGTAACACAGATAAGAAATAGAAGAAACAGGTCGGAATTTAATTAAAAATAAACTAAAATTTTCACACTTATAAATCAAATTTCACATCCCTGGGGAGTCATTTACTGCAAAGAACAGACGATCGATAGAGCATAGCCACGTCATTGTGGTACCCCAAAGACAAGAATCGACGACTTGGACGGCCACCAATTCGCTGGTCCGACTCTCTTGCATCCCGCAACAACAGTCACGATGCCACAGATAGGCGACTCATTATCCACCGGCCCACCGTGGTCCATGACAGAGACCTTTGGAAGAGAAGTTGGTGTAACCGCCGCTGAAAGACGGGTCATTCTGTAATCCAATAATAAATCATATTCTCAAGAACAATTCTTCCATATCCTCCGGCATGTTGCCCAGCCCTACAAGGAACTTTTCATTCAGCACTTTGCCGGGCTCATTCAAATTTTACCTGGAGCCTAGATCCTAAACAAATTTCGTACCCCCTGATCTTTTACACCTGTATATTATGAGCACGAGGTATGTTGAACAGTTTTCTAACATGGCGGAGACCAGCCAATGTGACTATTTCCCTGTTAGCATAGAACCTCGTGTCTCTATTTGTCTGCCTGCTTCGAGAGGTTGCTGGAGTTTTGGCTGACTTGTAGGATTCTGCAACATCGGTAGTTTCCAAGTTTTCTTTTGTCGCTTTTACCCACAAATAAATATCAGTCCCTAACAATGCTGGACGCGTTCCACGCCTCGCGTCAGAGGCGTGTCCAACATTCTGACCAAGACCGTCTATCTTGAAACGGTATGTGTTACAACCGCCTTACCATGTAAGGGGGGGGGGGGAATCGACGCTGTGATCGCCGTAGCTGTGAGCCTGCTGAGAAGCCTTCTTTTTCTTCTTCTTCTTCTTTTACGTTTGTTCTCAATCTCCCAATACCAAGCCCTTAACAGAGCTTTGCAAGTAGCAGGATGTAGTCCAGAGCACGGAATGCCCTATGTCGCTAGTTTACATCTTGAATGCGATATTTTCACCTTTGGGTCCAACACTTCCGTTTTAGACAGGGCTGTGAAGCCTTGCACTGAACTACAGCTAGCAGGACTCGGATCCACCTTCTTCAGTACACCGCGTGATTTAAGGAGAGCCACTGTAAACCAAGCTACTAGAGCGCAGAACCTAGCAGAAGTAGCTACGATTCCAATAACACTGACTGGGTGTAGTACCAAGCAGGTTCACATGCTAGGCTTTAAGGCTGTTAAATAATACATATAGTAGACTACTATATACCGGCCAAAAACACCAATGGCAGGTTAGCTTGATATCTCATAAATCGAGCGCTTGATAGAAAGAGTGGTTAGAGCAAATGTCTCTCGTAGCAGAGGGATCGAGTTTAGTCCTCGATCTCGGCACACTGCAGTCTACACAGTTTTAAAGAGACTATTAACTTACAGTTATGTAAGGCAATGTGGGAACGCTGCCACTCCACCTAAAAACAAAGATGAGACCTAGTTTAACAGACTACAAAAAGTAATTGAAAGTTTTGAGGACTTCATAGAAACATTTGGCCCCGTCACGCTCTGCAAACTGTTTTATTTTTTAGCATTTCTGTGAAGCTAGAAGTCATTTATTTATCTAAGTTTTCATCACTGTTCCAAGAACTGACACACTGATCCTTCTCGGCGACTTTAACGATAGGGTTATTGCAGACAGGCCACACAGTCTGAAAAAGAGTCGTTGAGAAACATGGAATTGGAAAGGGCAACAGCAATGGCTTGCTCCTGAAGAGGTCATGTCACAAACAAGCTCCTTATTACGAATATAACCTTTCGACTGCCATCACGAAACCTCACCACATGGATGCACCGAAAACCCCGCCAATGGTATTTAATCTACTCTGTCTTCGTCAGTGGCAGGGATTACAGCGACGTCTATATAACAAAGAGCATGTGTTTTGCGTAGTGCCGGAAGTATCACCAGCTTGTGATTACAAGGCTGAATCTTCAAGTCTGACCTTAGATGGCTTGGCTTGGGTTTGTTCGTTCTCAATCACCCCCTACCAAACCCCGAAACGACTTAAGTGGCAGAATGTAGACCAGAGAACGGAATGCGTTGTATCGTAATTTACAGCTTGACTGCGATATTTGTACTTTCGGTCTAACACATCCGACTTCAGCAAGCATTTTTTGAGTACCGGGTTAGCATTCCCTCTTCGATCCCTTCTCCTTAGCCAGTCTGCACAGCTGCAGCCTGTTATCCAGGATCACCGCGTGGAGGTGTAGGAGGGTCTTGACAGCTCTGATTCGCTGGCCCTGACGCTAGCAGTCAGCTATGGGTTGCTGAGCGCTCAGCTCATGCGCTGCTCAGCATCTTGATCCCTGACCTAAGATAAATCCTAAGAGCAGGAACCGCCTAGTGGGGATAACGTAGAGAAACTGAAACTCGACCCACGAGAGAAGCTTTCGATCTAGAGGTAAAGCTCGCCAGGCGGCACTTTGGGAATTGCGACATCGAACAAGACTGGACATCAATGCGAAACAATCTTTAGAAAACAGCTGTGAAGCATCTTACTCCACCTAGACGTAAACACAAGGCCTGGTTGGATGAGAATGAGTGAGAAATACAATGTGTAAATGACAATGCGCACATGGCCCATCAAATGGACACAGCATCACAGCACAATAAAAACGGCATTCTCAAATGCTCGTAAATCCCGGATAAATACTAAAATAAATGAGTTAGAAGATATCTGCACACAGTTGAAGCATGCGGGGAAAGTACATTGAATTCCGAGCGAATACGAAAATAGCTCAAAATATACATAACAGAAAAACGATCGAAAGGGATGACGGAAAGTTATTATTGTTAAAGAAGATAATTCTACTGTCGATCTTTAAAAAAAGATATTAATGAGAGCATGACATTTGTTTGTTTGTGTGTTTGCTTGATTTTGTAGCAGAGAATGTGAAACAAAATTATAGAATATTAGGAAACACAGTCAACTAATAATAAAACTGACGTTTTTTTTTACATTTTTTGAGACAAAAATAGATTTCCATAGTTTGTATCAGTTCTGGTGAAATAATCAACAAAGCAACGAAAAAGGTCAATGGCTGAGAACAACATTTTCTTCTGATCTTTGCCAGCTCGAATGTTCCGTCATTTTATCCCCCTGTATCACACCTGAAGTTTTTTATTTCTCCCAGAGTTGGCTTTTAAACACAGAAGTTTAGCAAACGCACATCTGACTGTAAACGTGAGTAGATATATGCTAGAGTATATGTGGGAGTGGTATCTATTTAAATAAAATATAAATAATAAGACACAAAAGGCCATAAGATATATATATATATATATATATATATATATATATATATATATATATATATATATATATCTTATGGGTTCGTGTGTGTGCGCGCACGCAATACGTTGGGCTGGTAAGTCTTCCACCCATTATTAGTTGCCTCTTGTGTGTAAAAGTTTATCTATTCTAGTTGTGTCACCGTACTCAAATATCTCTATTTGTCAACCAACGTATCACATCCCGTGTAGTCAGAATGGTTATGCAATGGATCCCGGGTCACTCTACTACATCTGGCAATGACAAGACAGACAGGCAAAGAAGGAATCAAATCAAGACCAATACGCACTAACAACACTACAGACAGTCAAACAACTACTGAAGAATGCGAATAAGGGGGATTGGCCGAATAGATGGGAAATGGGGTATACTGCAGTCAGAGAAACTCCGAAGACTGACGGACCATCCAATGTACCAGAGACTAAACAATTTGGGAAATGGGAAACTAAAGCGGAGAAACTTTGCAGAAATAGCCAAAGCAAAGATGCACGAAGATCCCATAAACGCACTAACAACACCAAAACCCATCACTACTGTACGAAAACCTACCTGGAGGCAGGATATATTTCCAGAGGTGGTAGAAAATATACCAGGTATTGCAAACAAAAACTGCCAGACTGAAAAAGAAAGGAGAGATACTACCCTAAGCTTCATAACGAAAAGCTACCCAAGCATGGACTGGACCCATGCATACACCGACGGTTCTGTAACAAACACTACACAGAACGGAGGGGCAGGAGCATTCCTGAACCTACCAAATGGCAGAAAAATAACACTGTCATTCGCTACTGGTAAGTACACAAGCAATTTCAGAGCGGAGGCAGAGGCACTGAGGGCGGCAGTGGAAGAAATGGTGACACACAGTGAAAATGAGAGCCATATAGTCCTGCTGACAGATGCTCTCGCCGTAGTCACAGCGCTAAAAAGCCAGAAAAACACTGAGCTTAATGACTTAAGAGCAGCACTCTGCAAACTGTGCCAGCAGTCCGCACCAAAAAGGGTAGTGGTACAGTGGGTTCCGTCACACTGCAACATCCAAGGCAACGAGGAGGCAGACAGACTGGCAAAAGAAGGTGCAAGACTACCACAAACAGATACCAGTATGACGTACGAAGAGTCAAAACGGCTTATCAAAGCCAGATACATGACCAAATGGGAAACCGAACATACTGGTTACACCAAAAACGATGCCTATTACCAGTTGAACCGAAGAGAGCAGGTCGTTGTCTTCAGACTTCGCACTGGCCACAACAGACTGAGGTACCACCTATTCAACAAATTGAAGATAGGGTGTACCGACGAATGCCTGTGCGGTACTGGTAAAATGACCACTGAACATCTGCTGCAGAACTGCCCGACATACGAGGATCAGAGAGAGCAGATGTGGCCATTACCAGTGGAACTGCAAGACAAGCTCTATGGCAGTGGCGAGAGCCTCAGGATGACCGCCGCTTTTTTCGAAAAAATAATGGTTACTGTCTGACTGTGTACGCAGAATAAGAAGAAGAAGAAGTATCAGTTCTGGTGAAATAATCAACAAAGCAACGAAAAAGGTCAATGGCTGAGAACAACATTTTCTTCTGATCTTTGCCAGCTCGAATGTTCCGTCATTTTATCCCCCTGTATCACACCTGAAGTAATTTATTTCTCCTAGAGTTGGCTTTTAAACACAGAAGTTTACCAAACGCACATCTGACTGTAAACGTGAGTAGATATATGCTAGAGTATGGGGGGAGGGGGGGGAGTGGTATCTATTTAAATAAAATATAAATAATAAGACACAAAAGGCCATAAGATATATATATATATATATATATATATATATATATATATATATATATATATATATATATATATATATATATATATATATATATATATATATATATATATGCGTGCGTGTGTGTGCGCGCACGCAATAAGTTGGGCTGGAAAGTCTTCCACTCATTATTAGTTGCCTCTTGTGTGTAAAAGTTTATCTATTCTAGTTGTGTCACCGTACTCAAATATCTCTATTTGTCAACCAACGTATCACATCCCGTGTAGTCAGAATGGTTATGCAATGGATCCCGGGTCACTCTACTACATCTGGCAATGACAAGACAGACAGGCAAAGAAGGAATCAAATCAAGACCAATACGCACCAACAACACTACAGACAGTCAAACAACTACTGAAGAATGCGAATAAGGGGGATTGGCCGAATAGATGGGACATGGGGTATACTGAAAAAGAAATCCACAAAGATAGGGTCATTCCAATCCCAAAAATAACTTTAATTTGCCGAAAAGAATTGATCAAAGCACCATTTTCCGACTTCGCACTCAACACGTACAACGTAACAGTCACTTGAGCAGAATTCAACAAGAACATACTCCAGAGTGCCGACTGTGCACACATCCCCATGAAACAGTTGAGAACCATCTGTTTTAATGTCCGGCGCTTTCCTGTGTTGAGAAATAAATTCTTCTTCCAAGGCCAGACGCAAGTTCACAGATACTTGCAGATATTGCAATATGGCAGTGAATCAAAGAGCCGGAGCCCACAAACTGGTTGATCAATAACAAACCAACCAACCAACTAACCTATTATAATTGATATCACAGCAGAGTGCGCAAGGGAATCAATTGAATAAATCGTTTAAAGGATCTACCAATATCAGCTCGATGATGTTTGCTCTTCAAAGAACAACATAGAACCAAGGTTGTCAGTTATCAAATTTTGGTAAAATGTTGCTTTTACATACAAGACATAAACAGCATGACAATGTTCAAATACAAACTGCGTTTTGACCTGCTTTTGTCCTTTTCTCTGCGCATTACTTAAGCAATAGGCGTCTCTGTAATGTACAAATATGTCAGATATGCGTTAGTTTAGACTCGCTGGGGAAAAAAGAGTGATGAAGTTAAAGAAAATCTATTGAAAAAAGGTGGATCTTATGGCCGGAGATCAAAAGAGGAATTGGTGGAGACCATGCCTTGCTGCCATATGTTTCTAAGCGCCCGCCTCTGTGTCCATTTAAATCATCTTAATTGTTCAAGTAGTAGATACGTACGATGTTCTGTTTTCAGCATGCATGTGTCACTTAAACTTGTTGGTTATTTTTATGTTTTGTGATATGCTCCCCACACAGACCTTTGGAATGTACGTATGATTTTGTTTTTATTTGTTTCTGTATCTACATCGAACTGTCTCATATGTGTTGCCTTGAATTTCAACTATGATCAAATGGAAACTAGACGGACTCCATCCATCAGTCAATTCTGTTCTCCTCTATCATTCCTACATAGCTGGCTTGTTCGAAGGTGCGATTGTTATTTTACTGTAGCAATTCTGATGTTTTCTATTTCCTTAGGCATTTATTTTGTTATTTAAGACTACATCTCTTTCCTCTCATCCTAGGCTTCTCTTTCCTCTCATCTTAGACCTCTCTTTCCTCATCCTTGGCTTGTCTTTCCTCTCATCCTAAGCTTGTCTTTCCTCTCATCCTACGTGTCTCTTTCCTCCCATCCTTGGCTTGTCTTTCATCTCATCCTAGGATTTTCTTTCCTCATCCTACGTGTCTCTTTCCTCCCATCCTTGGCTTGTCTTTCCTCTCATCCTAGGATTTTCTTTCCTCTCATCCTACGCGTCTCTTTCCTCTCATCCTAGACTTCTCTCTCTCTCTCCTCTCATCATAGGCTTCTCTCTCCTCTCATCCTAGGCTTCTCTCTCTCCTCTCATCCTAGGCTTCTCTCTCCTCTCATCATAGGCTTCTCTCTCCTCTCATCCTAGGCTTCTCTCTCCTCTCATCAAAGGCTTCTCTCTCCTGTCATCCTAGGCTTCTCTCCTCTCATCCTAGGCTTCTCTCCTCTCATCCTAGGCTTCTCTCTCCTCTCATCCTAGGCTTCTCTCTCCTCTCATCCTAGGCTTTTCTCTCCTCTCATCCTAGGCTTCTCTCTCCTCTCATCCTAGGCTTCTCTCTCCTCTCATCCTAGGCTTCTCTCTCCTCTCATCAAAGGCTTCTCTCTCCTCTCATCCTAGGCTTCTCTCTCCTCTCATCCTAGGCTTCTCTCCTCTCATCCTAGGCGTCTCTCTCCTCTCATCCTAGGCTTCTCTCTCCTCGCATCCTAGGCTTTTCTCTCCTCTCATCCTAGGCTTCTCTCTCCTCTCATCATAGGCTTCTCTCTCCTCTCATCCTAGGCTTCTCTCTCCTCTCATCAAAGGCTTCTCTCTCCTGTCATCCTAGGCTTCTCTCCTCTCATCCTAGGCTTCTCTCCTCTCATCCTAGGCTTCTCTCTCCTCTCATCCTAGGCTTCTCTCTCCTCTCATCCTAGGCTTTTCTCTCCTCTCATCCTAGGCTTCTCTCTCCTCTCATCCTAGGCTTCTCTCTCTTCTCATCCTAGGCTTCTCTCTCCTCTCATCAAAGGCTTCTCTCTCCTCTCATCCTAGGCTTCTCTCTCCTCTCATCCTAGGCTTCTCTCCTCTCATCCTAGGCGTCTCTCTCCTCTCATCCTAGGCTTCTCTCTCCTCGCATCCTAGGCTTTTCTCTCCTCTCATCCTAGGCTTCTCTCTCTTCTCATCCTAGGCTTCTCTCTCCTCTCACCCTAGGCTTCTCTCCTCTCATCCTAGGCTTCTCTCCTCTCATCCAAGGCTTCTCTCCTCTCATCCTAGGCTTCTATCTCCTCTCATCCTAGGCTTCTCTCTCCTCTCATCGTAGGTTTCTTTCCTGTCATCCTAGACGTTTTCTCGTATCATCCTAGGTTTTTTTTACTCCCTTGGTGCCCGGGTTGAGCATCGAAATTGCGTAGTGGTAGAGCGCTCGTTTTTCACGGCACAGGTGTGGGGTTGAACTTCCGTTACCGTCACACGCCAGTTGACTAAGATGTAAATAGGTACTTGGCTTACTGATAAGGAAGGAAAGGTAGCGGAGAAGTGATTTCATCTTTCGCTATAGTTTTGCAACTTTGCATCAACCAATTAACCAAAACCGTTCAGCTCCCTACCAAGCACAGGTCGTCAGTAAATGCACCCAAATTCTCTTCTCCTAAGCAAGCAAATCTAATTATTTCAAAGTCCTTCATAACTCTTTTATTCTCTCGAGCTTCCTTCGAGTGTTTGTTGGTCTCGTGAAGATTAAAGTAGGAATCATCTAGAGATTCCAGAACAAACTGTCTTGTAATGATATTAACTGGTTTTCTTAATGTGTACTATATCGTCTCACCTGGTGTAAGACAAGTACGCACTTCGAAGATAGTTTCCATAATAATTGCTTCTAAATCTAGTACCACAAGCTCTCAATGCACTCACCAGCGGATCAGCGATCCCTTTATTCTAATCTTAATAACACGATGAATTGCCAAGAAACAACCACGCCACATGTGAGAAGCACGCATGGCTTAGAAATGCGAAGCTTTAACACTTAAACACAATTTGTTAATTTATTTTGGACAGAGAAATGTTGGTGTTTGATGGATCTTTGCATGTGTTTCTTGTGTTGTTGTTTTTTAACTGCCAGAAAAACGAGGAAGAGCTGAAGTGAGGAATTACCACGAGAAAGTGTACAAAGAAATTGTACAAAAACAACGATCTGGTAAATAAACTAATTTGTGAACGAATAGTGTAGTAAATCAACACTTATTAGTGTTATACAATATTTATGCAAATATATTATCAGTTTTATATTAAGAAAATTATAATGGGAAGTTCTAAATTAAGAAAATTATATTGGGAAGTTTTATATTTAAACAATTAAATTGGGAAGTTGCAGTGAATTACCATTTTACCCTCTTTAAGGACGTCTTCGTTCAACGATTTATCTCCAAGAAAATATATATTTTCGCTGTAAAATTTCACTACCTAGCTCAAAGATAACTTATCGGATGCCAATTTCTGCTGAAAGCACCACTTAAATGTGGCCTTGGCAGATCCCATTCCAAACGGCAACGCTTTTTGTCTGAGTCTGAAGTCATTAGCACAGCATATAAACTCTTCTTTGTATTACCACCCAACAACGAAGTTTCTTCTTGGCAATGTTATTTTATTGTGTAATTTTTACGCCGCACGTTACATTGTCGGAGATCAGGAAATCGCTGAAGAGATTTATAACACTGCACAACATAGGCTGTTTATTTAGGCTACTTAGTTTTCTATTTCACCCAGATATATACTTAGCAGGGTTGGAACCATGGCATTTTGACCAGAATTTTGATGTACTAACCGGTCGGCCAACCGCTCATTTATTTAATTGAAAACATGTGTTAAGTCTTTACATACACTAAATTTAAAGCCTTCAAATAATGCGTAGAGAAAAACACTGGTATTAAGTGGACACTATTGTCACAATTGGAGGACCTGGACTACGCAGATCATCTTGTACTTTTGTCCCACAGTCATAATCAAATGCAAGAAAAACTTGATAGGGTGAAAGAACAATCGGCTAAACTGGAACTGAATATCAACATGAAGAAAACCAAGTTCCTTGACCTCAACACTAACAGTAAAGAACCAATCATGCTGGAGGGAGAGCAGTTGGAGGAAGTGGATACCTTTACCTATTTAGGCAGCACCACAATAGACACATCAGGATGTACAGATGGAGATGTAAGGATCAGAATTGGAAAGGTACGAGGGACATTCTTGACACTAAACAATATATGGAGATCCAGCGATATCAAGATCAACACCAAAATTAGAATGTTCAACGCAAGTGTCAAGTCGATGTTGCTGTATGGTGCGGATAGATGGAGAACGCCCACGGTCATACCACAAACACTCCAGTACTTCGTTAACAGATGCCTACGAAGGATAATGGGCATAAAGTGGCAGGACATGGTGAGGAATGAAGACTTGTAAAAAAGGAGCCAACAACAGCCATCGCAACAACAAATTAAGCGAAGAAAATGGGGCTAGATAGAACATAAGCTGTGGAAGGCACAATCTAACATAGCCAGACAGGCTCTTACATGTATCCTCAGGGGAAAAGAGAGAGAGGTAGACCCAAAAATACGTGGAGAAGAGAATGTGAGAAGGAACTCAAATTAAATAATGAGACCTGGAGAGAGGCAGAAAGTATAGCACATACACACACATATACAAACACATACACGCGTACACACATACACACATACACGTGTACACGTATACACGCATATATCTATGCATGCATGCACGCACGCATGCATATATATGCACACCATACATACGCATACACATACGCACATATATACAAAGCTGGCACTCAAACAAACACCAGGCATTCTTCAAGAAAGGGGGGGGGGGGGGGGCTACTCAACCACTTCCTGTTTCCACACAATCAGCCAGTCAATAGAGTTGATACGGGCATATACCACTGAGTTTTGTGTTTGCTGACTATGATAGCAATGAAATAACTACGGTGTCAAATGTTAGGAGAAGTCAAGGTATTGAAGAAAAGTATGCTCATCTGATGGAAAAGATCAACTGTGAACTGAGATTATCTTCTTTCACTGGCCAATCAAAATACCAGTACAACACGGCTTTCGTAATGGCGATACAATGAACCCAAAACTTTAACTTAACTTAACCTAACGTCTTTATACTGGTTTAGAAGACCTCTTGATGAAACTAATTTGTGAAGATAAAAGCAGTAACATTAACGGAGAAATGCTCACACTCTACCGTTTTCTAAACAAAATAGTCATCTTCAGTCACAGCGTCAGAGAAGCTGAGAAATGTCTAAATAAGCTAAGGGAAGCAAACAAGTCAGTTGGCCTTGACATTAATACCAAGAAAAGGAAATATAGTCTGAACACATGTGCCCGCAAGTGCAACGGTGGCTGGGAAATTATTCCGCCGACAACGTAAATTCGCACTTTTACATGGGCCAAGAAATTACAATCTCCCCAAAAATAAATAGTGTAATTTCGCGTAAGGAGGCTGACTATTCCTTCAGCATCAATAGTGTTAACACCATACTTCAACAGATGAGAAACGACAAGGCAAGAGCACACAGCTTGAATAGCGTGGTAATCATCCTTGGTATATAGCAGCGAGGTGTGGAACTTATTAAAAACAGATGAAGAGAAGTTTCAAGTTTCTCAAAGAGGCCATGGAGAGAAGAACATTGATAGCTTCTCTGCGGCACCAAATCCACAACACAGACAGGCGCCAAACCATCTTCACCAGTGTCGTAGATACCGCTTTGCTAAGAAAATGTAGATGGGTCGAGCATGTGGTCTGTACGATGCCCACATATGGCTATGACAAGTGACGTGCTGGTGGTCCCACAACTTTCAGTGCCCGCTCGGACATCCATCGATAAAATAGATAGTCTAAGCAAAGCTTTTGGTCAAAGATAGAATGGGTTTTTGTGACAAAGCTTTTGGTTAAACATAGAATGGGCGTTTGTGACAAAGCTTTTGATCAAACATAGAATGTGTGTTTATGACAAAGCTTTTGGTCAAAAAAAGAATGCTTGTTCGTGATAACGGTCACACAAACAAGTATTTAACTGCACTAAGAAAACATATATCACCAGCAACAGAAAAGTGATTTAGAACAAAGAACAAACACATCAATTTCAACATTACTCAGTGCCCCGACTAACGAGGCCGACGATGATCAGAAGCAAGAGTTTTGTAACAAGCTGGAAGAGATCCTTGACACGAAGAAAAAGAAAGTTCTCTTAATATTAATGGGAGACTTGAATGCTAAAGTCGAAGCAGACAACCTAGGTTATGAACAGATTATGGGAAGAAAAACAATGGGACAGATGAATGAAATTTGAGAAATGTTTGCAGAGCAATGTGAGATGCACAAAATGATAGTTGGAGAAAGTATGTTTCCGTACAAGAATTTGCATAAGACCCCATGAAGATCATCAGACCACGTGATGAAAAATCAGATAGATCACATTTGTGTCAGTCAATCGTCCACAACTCCACTACAAGATGTAAGAGAAAAGCGAGGCGCAGATGTGGCGTCAGATCACCATATCTTGAAGCTGAAACTAAAAAAGTACCCAGTACAGGATGTAAGGAGAACAGGTAATAATGTACACCTCTTACAAGATCAGGTAAAGAAGACTGAATGTAGCACACAACGCAATCATTAAGACCACGTGCTACAAGATAAATTTTTTTTTTTTGCGTTTGCCTTATTTTTCTAATTTCAAAGAACGGTGTGCGTTGCACTGTGGGGTTTTTTTTGCGCCTGTCAGCCCAGTGCATCCGACTTCAGCATTAATTTTATATAAGGGTCTGCTTCCTCCTGCATTTTCTAAGGGTTTGCTTCTCCGGGATAACGGCCGGTGCTGTGATGGGGATCGAACCCAGTACCTTCTGGTTGTGAGTCGTGTCACTTAACCACTATCCCACGCCGTCCCTACAAGAGCTATATGGGAACGAGGAGATGGACATTAATAGTATGTGGGACCAGGCTAAATAGATGTGGAATAAACTGTAAAATTCAAGAGAACCCAACACAAAAAATGGATCACAACAGAGACATTACAAAAATAGAAGAAAGGAAGAAAGGAAAGCTATAGTCAACAATTGCTTAACCCGAGCCACCAAAAGCAGAAGCACAGAGAAATCATACTGCTACAGATAAAAAGTTCAAGACAAGTAAAAGGAGAAATAAGAGGGAAACAATTGACAAGATAGTGCAAGAGGCAGAAATGTCAGCAGAGAGAAGCAATATGAAATATCTCAACTCATTTTCAGAGAAAATGGTAAATAGATATATACAGACAGACAAACAAATAAAAAATAGAGAATGCAAGATATTGACATCATCAGAGAAACAACAGAAACGATGTTTTGAGTATTTCTAAGAAAGTTTAAACATACATCCACCACAAGAAACACCAAACATTCTTCCAGAAGAGGAGACCCTGAACTTTTACTGCAACCCAGCAAGTAAGATAGAAATAAATTCAAAAGGTCATATCCAAACTCAAGATAGGAAAAAGCGGCAGGACCAGGTGAAAAAGCACAAGAAGCCATAATGACAGATATAGATAAGACCACTGAAACATTGCAAGGATTCTTCAAGAAGATATGAGAAAATGAGAGAGTGCCCACATAGTGGATCGAAGGACATCTGATTAAATTGTCTAAGAAGAGAGACCTGGCAGTTTGCAGCATTTATAGAATGCAGAGCAACGAGAGAGCAGGGCACGAGGTGAATCGGCTGATAAAGGAGAACACGCAGCATAGTAAGGCCATCATATACACCAACGGCTCAGTGCGGCTCAACGGAACATCAGGCTGGGGCTTCTCCGCTAGAGTGAGAGGACAGGTCGTTGCCGAGTGCAGTTTGGAATACATGCCAACAACCTCCAGTTTGAGAATGGAGAAGGAAGCAGTGACCTCAGCGCTAAGATGGATATCTGAGACTTCTTTAACAAGGGTAGTCATCGTGATAGACGCGCAAGCCGTACTTCAGAAGGTACAGAAGGGATAGCTTAGGTACGGGTAGCTCACCCTGGGGGCGACTCTTCCTCTTCTCTCTCTCTCTCTCTCTCTCTCTCTCCTCTGACCTCACTCTGTTTCATTTGACTCTGTCCTACAGTCACACTCTTGCACAACTTTCCCACGCGCCCTCATGATGAGGCCCTTCCATTGCACTTTGGTTGGGCTAGCTTCTGAGGGCGCACAAACCTAGCATAGGTGCATACAGACGCATACATGCATCCAAGCACTGGTTTATGCGTCCTGATATCGCCCAATGGACTACGGTCTGGGGTGGAAAATGGCGTGCCTCCGCCAGTAGAAACTAGTGAGGCAAACATCTAAGCAAAAAACAAAACAAAAAATGGCTTAGGTACGAGTGGAAAGTAGCTGCTGAGGCCTCTAACCTCCAGGTATTGACATGGATCTACTGTCATGTTCGTGCTAGAGGTCAGGGCTACGAAAGAGCTGACACCTTGGTTTCACAAGCTCCCATCATGGGCACGTTAGTGATGGAAAAGAATGCCATTTTGAAATCAATCAATTATCGCTATTATATTAGAGCACTGCAATAGGTGGAAGCAGCAATCAACAGACTGCAAAGTATTGACATTAGACGAGGTTCGAGCGGAGTAGGAAGCATGAGAGGACAGAAGGAGTGTTCATTCAGCGAGCTACAGTGATCATCAGCATCTATACCCTGCGTCATTTGCTAAGAGAGACTGAGAACCTATGGGTATGCCCGGAGTGCAGTGACGTAGATTCTTAGCAACAGAAACAGATAATGGGATTACATTACTGTCCGCGCCCGGCAAAATCTTCAACAGAATCATCTTGGACAGATTAATAACTAAAGTAGACAAACAGCTTAGAGACGAACAGACAGAATTTCGCCAGGGAAGATTATGCACAAATCATATAGCTACGCTACGCATCATGATAGAACAAAGTACTTAATTGAAACCATCCCTCTACGCAAATTGCATCAGCATCATGTAGCATGTCCTCTATAGAACGTCGCTTTCATCGCAGCCTGTCTGAAAGAAACTCCTTTTTTTACCAAAACTCCAGCCTCCACCAGTCATACACATGCATTCCTGGCGATTTTGGTGCCATCGTCTTCTTGGACTACCTCTTCCTCTTTTATCTGCTACCATACATTCCATCACTGTTCTCTCAAGACCGTTGTGTCTCTTGATGTGACCAAAGTATTTGCATTTTCTAGCCAAAATGGAATTGATAAACCAGTTCTCCTCTATGCTCAACTTTTGCCGAATGTCTACATTTGTCCTTTTTCTCTGTCCAGGTTATTCTGGGAATCTTTCTGTAACATTTTGACTCGAAGAATTCGATTCATTGTCTGGAAGTTTTGGTAATCGTCCATGATTCGCAGCCATAAGCTGCCACAGGACAAACACTTTTACTGTTAACGTTTTGTTGGTGCTCTGCCATAATTTCTTCAGGCTGTTCAGTCTCTGCATTGCTATAGCTAGTCTTCTTCTAATTTATTTCGATCAGTCGCCATTTTTGTCAATTCTGGAGCCCAGATATTCAAAATGTGTGACCTGATCTATTTCCTCACCACCCACTGTAAATTTATGCTGACATTGTGTTTTGTCGTAGGTCATTATCTTTGTTTTATTTATGTTTATAAATAGGTTTTGATCTTTACTGTGTCCATTTAAGGCTGCAATTAGCTGCTCTAACCCTTCTGCACTTCTTGATAGTATCACTATGTCTTCTGCGAATCGCAACTCTGGAATCTCGTACCCGCCAATCGCAAATGGATCGAAACTTTCAATGTTCTCTTTTGCTCGAACATTTCTCATTATACGTTCCGCATATATGTTGTACAGATAAGGTGAGAGGATACATCCCTGTCTTACTCCCTTTTGTACTGCAAACCAATCTGATGTCTGCCTGCCCAGATACTCGGACAGCGGCGTGTTGATCTTGGTATAATGTTTGAATGAGATTAATAATATGCACAGAAAACCCCATTTCCTTCATTATGTTCCACAGATTTTGATGTTTTTACCGTTTCGAAGGCCTTGGTGTAATCAATGAAACATGTGTACAGGTCTACATTAAACTCTCTACATTTTTCGTAGATATTCCTCACATTGAATTTCTTATCCCTGGTCCTTCTGTCTTTCCTAAAACCTGCCTGGACTACTTGAATTTCAGATTTAAACCTTTTCTCTATCTTTCTTATTAGGATTCGCAGAGTATCTTGCTAGCGTGGCTGATCAGCGCGATAGTTCGTGCACAGCTTCAGGTTGCCTTTTTTGGGGTGGGGAATATAAATAGATTTCGTCCATTCTTCTGGCCATTCTGCGATGTGTCATATCTGTTAACACAGCTTGTGATACATCTGAGCACTGGTCTCCCCTCCTGCTTGCATTAGCTCTGCTTGGAAATTGCATAGACTATGAAAATTGATTTGACAATGTGGATCAAAGTACGCTGTGGCAACTGTTGAGACACTATAGGATACCAGAGAAGTGCACAACACTCATCCAGAATATGTCCAAAAACATAGTTAGTGGAGTGGTACACGAATAGGTACTGACTGACAGCTTCGGGATGCAAACAGGGATGAGGCAGGGATGCCTGCTCCCACCTTTCATGTTGGCTATAGATTGGATAATGAAGAAATCAATCGAAGAAAAAAAAAGTGGTATTCAGAGGAAACTATTGTCACAATTAGAGGACCTGGACTACGCAGATGATCTGGTATTTTTTCCACACATAGCCAAATGCATGCGAAACTTGATAAGGTGAAAGAACAATCGGTCAAACTGGGACGGAATATCAACATGAAGAAAACCAAGCTCCTTAAACTCAACACTATCAGCAAAGAGCCAACCATGCTGGAGGGAGAGAAGTTTGAGAAATGGGATACCTTTACCTATTTGGGCAGCACAATAGACACATCAGAAAGGTACAGATGCATATGTGAGGATCAGAATTGGAAAGGCAACAAAAGCATTACTAACACTAAACTACATTTGGAGATCCAGATAAATCTAAATTCATACCAGTTAGAATATTGAACGCCAGTGTCAAATCAGTGATGCTGTATGGAGCGGAGACATGGAGAACGACGAAGGTCATACAACAAAGACTCCAGTCCTTCGTTAGCAAATGCCTACGAAGGACAATGGGCATAAAATGCCAAGACAAGATGAGGAATGAAGACTTGGGGAAAAGGGGCATCATCTACTGGAGCAATAAATTAAGCAAAGAAAATGGGGCCGAATAGGGCATACTCTGCGGAAAGCACAGCTCAACACATAGCAAGAGGGGCCTATACGTGGAATCCTCAGGAAAAAACAGAGATAGGTAGACAAAAAAATACGTGGAGAAGAGAATGTGAGAAGGAACTTAGATTAAATGATTACAAAAAAGTCGTTTTGAAGGGCTTTGTTTCAGGAAGACGAGACAGAGGATGACCAAGGCGTAGAAGGACCCAATACATCAAGGACAACCTAAACATGAACATGGAGCAAGCGAGTAGACTGACTGCTGATCGAGATTCTAATCGAATCACTGTGATGAGAGCGACGTTCTGCCAAGGAAATGCTACATGATGGCGATGACCTGATGTTATGTATGTGCCCATGTATGTTAGCTTGTCTCAATTCGGTTCCCTTCTCTTTAATGTAGCATTTTGAAGAGAACGGTTTCTTAGTCACTACCATCACCTTTGTTTTCACTTTGCTGAACTACCGCATACACCATTTTTGCAACTCCGTTTCGTTCTGTGCTACCAATACAATATTATCAGCATATCCCAGATTGTTAATGTTCTGTCCACCAATTGATATTCCTGGCATTGTTTGTATGTGTCTCAAGATGAACTCGCTGTTTAGAAAGAACAGGACAGAATACAACATTGCCTCACTCGCCTTTTAATCTGTTAACACACTAAACTATCGTTGTCACGTTTGTTGTCTCAAACAAAAATTATTTGCTTACAATTCGATGCCTCCAGGTTGTCACATATGAGAGTCCAATGCAAATGACTAAAATCAATTTAAACAATATTTGGATACCAGGCATGGTTTATAAGCCTTTTTCCAGTTCGTTATCGGTGCATGTCAGCCCGACACATTCGGCTTCAGTATGTTTTGTTTGGACCATGTTTGTCTTCCGTCTTCGATCGGAATCTCTTAGCCATGCTGCACGGATACAGTATGTTTTCAGGGCCGTCACTTGGAGGCGGAAAAGGGTCTTGATCAGCTCTGATTCGCTGCCCCTGATTCAAGCTACCAGAAATTAGACTGATTGTTGTCAACTCATTCACTACGCCTTGGGCTCCCAATACTTAATTCAAACTGCCATTTTTTCGTGAATATAGTGCTTTCATTATGCTAATCTACAGCACAATTTCTTACCCTGGTGTATTCACATCTCTTGGGCGTATGTCAATATCTATTGGCAGCATGGGAACTGAATAACGAGGACAAATGATTCGATGTCGGTAATTGTACTGGCTTGTGTATTTGTGATCTTCTTGTCTCTATTTATGAATATGAACAAATTAAAATAATATTGTTACAGCTAATCTAGCTATCTACAAGCCACGTGAAGACAAGCTATTGCCATCTTCTAAAGTCACGATTGTACATAAAAGAACTTTTGATTTTGATCATTTCAACAGTCTGGAGATGTAGATGTGAAGCAATTTGCGGCAACCAATTAAAGATTTGTGATCATAAAAGGGTTTCCATCTGAAGTCGGGTGTATCGGACCGAAATGTGCAAATAACACAGTCAAGCTGTAAACTATAAACAACGCACTTCTTTCATTAGATTACATTCTGCTACTTGAGCTCATTCCAATACTTGGTAGCGGCAGATTGAGAACAAACGAAGTCGAGTCAAGTTGTTATAAAAGGGTTAATGGTTCTGTTCTACAAAATGAAATAGCTTCATGTAAATTGTTTCTTAAGTTCAGGAATAGTCAACCTTTTTAAACTTGGCACCCACTTTTATAACTTTCGTGAGGGTAAATTTCAATACCGCCAACTAAAATCTAAATTGAAGACAATTTGATGATTGTCCACTGAGTTTGTGTACTTTAGATACATCATCATCATCACGTGGCATGTCCTTTGCAGAACTTCGTTCCCATTACAGCCCGTCTGAAAGAAACTCGATCTCTTGCCAAATCTCCAACCTGCTCCTAAGTCAATCACAAGAAATCCTCGACATCTTGGTACCATGGCGACTTCTTGGTATGTCTTTCCCGGTACTGTATCTTCCATTATCGTTCTCTCAAGACTGTTGTCTTTTGCTGTGGACAAAGTATATCAATTTTTTGTTCATGGTGGAAGTTATGAACCAGTTCTCCTCTTTGTCCAACTCTTGTTGAATGTCTGCATTCTTGTTTTTTTTTATTTTTCGGTTGTTTTTTGGGTGGTGGGGGGAGGGGGTGGGGGGTACATGATGTTCTAGAACCTTTTCATAAATATTCGATTCAAATAACTCGATTTTCTTTCTTGACGTTTGTGTAACTGTCCATGTTTCCCAATCATATGCTGTCACTCGAAAAAAAAAACACTACTTCTCAAAATTTTACCTTTTGCTGGTTTGCTGATATTCTGTCATAACTTCCTCCAGCTATGTTGCGTCTATATTGCCATAATAATAATAAAAATATATTTTTAATACAGAATGTAATTATTCTGCTACCGCGCGCATGAAAGCTAAAATCGCCCACTATTGAGTGATAGCACTTAGGTTTACGAGCACTCATGTTGACTGCTTTAGTCCTACGTTTGAATAACCAAAACGGTTGCCTAAAGTCGATCTATTTCTTTGGAAGTCACTTGCTTACAATCAATAAGCAAACAAGAAGATCAGACGAGTGTCAAGAATTCAAAGACCAGCTAAAATAATTAATGATGATGTACTGAGCTAGATCGGTGTGTACAGGAGCTGTATTAGAATCATTGGACAGAACAGGTAGCGACTATGTGAATGTGGTAAAACGTAGAACGTGGGAAACGATGCAAGAACAAGCAATGCTGCTTAGGAAGAAAATAGAGATTGACACAAAACTAAAATAATGGCTAGTTTAAAATTATCCCAGGGGAAATAGCAGTTAACTAAAATTATTTACATTGCTAGAAAAAGCAAAATTCAACATTCAAAAATGCCAGTTAACTGACATAGTGACATGATTATCACTGTTAGGAAATGCACAAGCAGAACAGAACTATATACACCTTAAATACCAGCATCTTAAGCGGTTATATATATATACGAGGCGTGTTCAAATGAAACCGGACCTAACTGCACCAAGTGAACATACGCGTACGATGTGCATGATGACGTCCTTCTGTTGTAAACAGCGCAAACCAACCGTCAAGTTTGCAAAATTTCATTATAATCCGACTCATAGTTTCCTCAGAAAGATCGTTGAAAATATGGCGAGTGTGATACGGAATCCGTCCAGAGTTGATCAGCGAGCGGTGATTCGGTTTCTAACAGCTGAAGGACGTCGATCGGTTGACATTCATCGCAGAATGGAGGTAGTGTATGGTGCATAAGTGTGCCGAACGTAAGCCCCGGCGATGGTCCTTCCGAATTGCTGTATCAATTTTCTTACGATGGCATCTTCTAGCGCAACAATATGCGCCTCACCTGGTCTTGGAAGATCTTTTGTTAACTCGCGTTCTTCTTTAAACATCATTGTCCAGTTCTTCACTGTTGTCTTCGACACACTTATGTCCCCATAGATATGTTCACTTGGTGCTGTTAGGTCCGGTTTCATTTGAACACGCTTATATATGTATATATATATATATTTCTATATATATATATATATATATATATATATATGTGTGTGTGTGTGTGTATGTATATGTGTTTGTGTGTGTGTGTTCTGTTTTTTTAGTATTAGTTAAACAATTCTTCTGGTAGATAATTGTGGGGTTCTTTTAACTAATTTTAAAATTGCGAACGTGTCACGTATTCTGGAACAAAAAAACAGTCAATAATGTTAATGACACATCAGCGTGAATAATTCATTGCAAAATCACATAGCATTGTGTCGATGACAGAAAACAGGCATTGAATCAGGAAATCATATTTCAGTGCTCAACAAAATCCAAAGGATTTCAAGTGATTCCTACAATGGTTCATTCGCCCCTGGATAATTACGAACAACGACAGAGCTGCTTACATGACGAATGCTAAAGCATAAAATGAAGCAACCTTGTAAATAATATTCCCTAAGCTGCTCGTAGGGTTCTGTATTGAGTAGAAACGATTGGTAACACTTTCCCATCATGCATGTCGTTAAAAGATGTATATGTCGACTTCACCTAATCCCTGGGAAAACGAGTCCTTCATTCTTTTAGTTCTGTTCACAAGAGACTGTCTTTGACTTCGTGGACAGATTTACCTTGTGGAATACCTTAAAACTAGTAGAAGTTCCCAGCACACTGTAAAGTTTAATTGGGCAGCAGGAGTTCGCATTGGTCACCATCTTTCGGACAGGTTATCTACATCATCTGGTGCCTGACACAGATGTGAACCCGCCCCAGGATTGTTTTGTCGCGCCATGGACTGACTCCTCTTTCAGCTGGATGTTTACAATAAAGGAATCACCGCTAGAAAGCTTCGTGTGGCTGACAACTTCGCGGATGACTTAGTCATTCCAGGCTGTCACCCTCAGGCACTAAATCAATCAGTAATGCATCTCATTAAATAAGCGCAAGTGACAGCCGTCCAACTGTTTTATAATTAGAAATACTTTGACAGCCTTCGCGCTTTGCTCAAACCAAAACTGGTGTGTACCACTCAATATGAAAAAATCATAAAATTATTTCGTTGTTCCCACGTTCAGCTGCATTATGGATTACGTAAGCAATCAATCAATCAACCAAAACCTTTTCAGCTACAGGATTACGCAAGTAGAACTCAAAATCGCAATTATATTGTTCTCATCAGTTGTTCATTGCTATTCAGTTTTATTATTACGAAGTTTGTATTTGTTTTATCAATTAGTTACACAGTTTATATCATCATATTACGTCTTCGGTAGCCTCATTTATGTGTGAGTGGTAGCCTCATTCAACTGTGAGTAGTAGCCTCACTCAGCTGTGAGTGGTAGCCTCACTCAACTGTGAGGGGTAGCTTCACTCAACTGTGAGTGGTAGCCTCACTCAGCTGTGAGTGGTAGCCTCACTCAGCTGTGAGTGGTAGCCTCACTCAGCTGTGAGGGGTAGCCTCACTCAACTGTGAGTGGTAGCCTCACTCAACTGTGAGTGGTAGCCTCACTCAACTGTGAGTGGTAGCCTCACTCAGCTGTGAATGGTAGCCTCACTCAACTGTGAGTGGTAGCCTCACTCAGCTGTGAGTGGTAACCTCACTCAACTGTGAGTGGTAGCCTCACTCAACTGTGAGTGGTAGCCTCACTCAACTGTGAGTGGTAATCTCATTTCTTCTTCTTCTTCTTCTTCGTTCGTTCTCAATCTCCCGCTACCAAACCCTGAAAGGGCTTAAGTAGCAGAATGTAGTCCAGAGAACGGAATGCGTTGTGTCGTAGTTTACAGCTTTATTGCGATATTTGCACCTTTTGGTCCAACACATCCGACTTCAGCAAGCATTTTTTTAGTACCGGGTTAGCATTCCCTCTTCGATCCCTTCTCCTTAGCCAGTCTGCCCTGCTGCAGTCTGTTATTCAGAATCACCGCGTGGAGGTGTAGAAGGGTCTTGGCAGCTCTAGTTCGCTGGCCCTGACACTAGCAGTCAGCTATGGGTCGCTGACCACTGTAGCTCATGCGCTGCTCAGCATCTTGATCCCGTAATCTCATTTAACTATAATAGCATGAGTGGTAGCCTCACTCAACTGTGAGTGGTAGCCTCACTCAACTGTGAGTGGTAGCCTCACTCAACTGTGAGTGGTAGCCTCACTCAACTACGACTTGTAGACAGAACTCTTGGTAAATGTTCTTCTCTAACAGTATCCTTGCTATAACGGCCAACTTTATCTGAACCCTTGGTATAACGGCCATCTCTAACAGACTCCTTGCTATAACGGCCCTGCTGAAGACGGATGTGTCGGACCGAAAGGTACAAATATCGCATTCACGCTGTAAACTAGCGACACAACGCATTCTGTTCTCTGGACTACATTATGCTACTTGCAAAATTCTATTCGGGGGTTGGTAGCGGGAGATTCAGAACGAACGCAGAAGAAGAAGAAGAAGAAGAAGAAGAAGAAGAAGAAGCTATAACGGCCAAGCTGAGAAACCCTGGAATAAGGTGTGCATCCTCTTTGTACACTACAGCGGACACCTCATATTTACATCTCCACAACCACCCCCTAGAAAATGATATGGTAAGTAAGTACAACAAACACTGCACACACACACACACACACACACACACACACACACACACAAAACACGTTAATTATTAGTTAGTTTCCTTCAGTCAATATTCTCGTCCGGAAACCATAGCGAGATATCGACACCAGTTGGGAATCTGTGGTGAGAAAATCCAAGTCTGCCAGCGCTCGGCTGAACCATCAAGAATTGTTGGATGTGAATCCCTGACAGTGAACAAATATACCCAAACACCTCTTGTAATAACAGATATGTGCTTTCTGGGAAGAATATTACACTTTATAAAGACAGCTAAGAAATTGAATTGGATAAATATTTCAAGAAAACGTTAAAAAATAATTGCAAATAAAATTAACAGACAGAGAAAAGAAATATATGAAAACCTCGAGACTCCGAGTTTTGATCACAGAATGTTTGTTCATGACAACGACCACAATAACAAGATTTTATCTGCGCTCAGAAAATATATTACGGAGAACAGAAAAGAAACCAGTTTGACTGGGCATTTTGGAGATTTTTCTCCGAATGACTGTTTCTCCACGTGCAGAAATTATAAAAACGTATCCATTGCAAAACTGCCGCAGACGAAGAAATTGCATACCGATACATCAAACACATCCACTTACCAAAACGTTCACAATACAGATATACACACGCATCCATACACTAACTAGTACGTTCTGATATCATCTAAAAAGACTGCGTTCTGGGGTTGAAAGCGATGTGCCTTCAACAGTAGAATATAGAAAGGCAAACTTTTAATCAAACAAAAGTGAAGTAATAGGCGCCCCGGAACTCTGACACCAAACCTTGAGGTTACGGAAGCGCTTTGCCACAAGAGAAATACGTGAGATCATGGAAAACAAGAACAAGCATTTAATGTGTTTCCAACCGCTGGTCCGCGAAAAATAGGAAATTACTGCTGAAATTATATATTTACTGCTCTTCTTCATCTTCTTCTTCGTGCGATGTCAAAACGTCAACCTTTATTTTTTCGAAGAAAGCAGCGGTCATCTTGAGGCTGTCGACACTGCGATAGAGCTTGTCTAGTGTTGCCACTGGTGATGGTCACATCTGCTTTCTCTGATCCTCGTATATCGGGCAGTTTTGCAACAAATGTTCAGCGGTCATTTTCCCGGTACCACACGAGCATTCGTCAGTGCCACCTATCTTCAATTTGTTGAATAGGTGGTACCTCAGTCTATTGTGGCCAGTTCGAAGTCTGAAGACCACGACCTGCTCTCTTCTGTTCAACTGGTAATAGGTATCGTTTTTTGTGTAGCCAGTATGTTCTTATTCCCATTTGGTCATGAATCTAGCTCTAATAAGCCGTTTTGACTCTTTGTATGTCACACTAGTATCTGGTTGTGGTTGTTTTGCACCTTCTTTGGCGTCTGTCTGCCTCCTCGTTGCCTTGGATGTTGCAGTGAGATAGAACCCACTGTACCACTACTCTTTTTGGTGTGGACTGCTGGCATAGTTGACAGAGTACTGCTCTTAAATCATTAAGTTCAGTATTTACTGCTCTAAATCTGGTTATTTTAAAAAGCTGAAGAATTTCATTTCAGAATATTAGATTTAACAACTAATACACAAAATAACCTAATAAGTAATGGGATTGTCTTTTTCTCTGTCTGAGTGATCCTCGAAAATTGTTCCTATTTTCATCAGTCCGTGGACAATTTTTTTTTCTATTGTCACTGGTCTGTGAACAATTTTTTTTCTATTTTCACTGGTCTGTGAACAATTTGTTTTCTAATTTCACCGGTCTACGAAAAATGTGTCCTATTTTCACAGGTTAACGAACATTTTTTTTTTAATTTTCACCTGTCCACGAAAAATTGTATCTATTTTCACCAGTTAACGAACAATTTGTGTTTATTTTCACCTGTCCACTAACAAGTTTATCTATGTTCTTCTGTCCACGAACAATTTATCTTATTTTCACCGGTCCGTGAACAATCTGTTTTCTATTTTCACCAGTATCTGAACAATTTTCCCTATTTTTACCGGTCTGCTATCAATTTTACATGTTTTCACTGGTCCGCGAACACGCTTTCTTATTT
This sequence comes from Ariolimax columbianus, assembly GCA_036924085.1. Classification (NCBI taxonomy): domain Eukaryota; kingdom Metazoa; phylum Mollusca; class Gastropoda; order Stylommatophora; family Arionidae; genus Ariolimax; species Ariolimax columbianus. The sequence continues at coordinate 121,848,144 of JAVGWX010000001.1, forward strand.
TCACCGGTCCGCGAGTGTAAATAGCTTTGGAAACACTGGTTTAATGTACTATAATTTAAACAGTTGGTTCGGATAGGAACATATAGAAAACGACTCTACGTATACACGTGGTGGTAGTGACCATAGAGCAGTAAGAACAATCAAGAACATGGTCTCAAAACTAGATTTGTAGTGAAATGTAGAAGAGCGAAAAATAAAGCATGGAAAAAATATATAGAGGCAGGTAAATCAAAAGAAACATATGTAAAATATTTGGACAAGCAGAACATATCTCAGAAAGCGAATAAAACAGCAAAAATAGACTTCGAAAAAAAAAATTGCTCAGAGGATCAATACTGACAGTAAAAGCTTCTTCTCTTATGTTAAAAATAAACAAAGAACGAAAGACAAAGTAGGCCCTCTCATAGACAGTACAGGGAAAATAATAAGTGAGAATAGGGAGGCAGCTAATCTACTCAATCAGTACTTTGGCACAGTCTACACAAAAGAGGACTGCTCCAAGATCCCAGAGCCTATAGATAGTTTTCAAAGAGACATGGATACAGCGGAATTAAGATCAATCTGTATTACAGAGGAAATGGGTTTTTTTTTAAATTAGAGGGGTTGAAAGTGAATAAATGTCCAGGTCAAGATGGTATTCATCCAAAATTGTTGAATGAAATTAGAGACCAACTAGTAAAACCATTGGCTATATTATGTTCTCAATCACTTACAAAAGGGATTGTTTCCCGGGATTGGAAAGATGCAGGAGTGATCCCCTTATTCAAAAAATGCAAAAAATCAGATCCAGCGAATTATAGACCGGTGAGTTTAACGAGCATAGTCTGTAAATTGTTAGGGTTAATAATCAAAGAAAACATTGTAATGCATTTAGACAAATTCAATCTAATTAGAAATACTCAGCATGGGTTTACTAAAGGGAGATCATGCTTAACAAATCTATTAAAATTCATGGAGGAGGTTACTAAAATGAGAGAATAGGGGAGCCAGTGGTCGTTATGTATCTAGATGTACCTCATCAAAGATTATTTCGAAAGTTAAAATCACATGGAATAGGTGGGGAAGTTGCCAAATGGATTGAAAATTGGTTAACGTGAAGAAGGCAGAGGGTGGGCATAAATAAGGAGTACTCTGAGTGGTGTGAAGTGAAAAGTGGTGTGCCACAGGGCTCGGTTTTGGGACCAATTTTGTTCTTGATATATATAAATGATTTGGACATTGATATGGGATCCAAAATTGCAAAATTTGCTGATGACATAAAACTATGCAGTAGTGTCTCATCTAAAGCGGAAGTCAATATATTGAGGTCGGATTTAGATAAAATTCGAGATTGGTATGTAAGCTGGCAAAAGGAGTTTAATGTAGATAAATGTAGTCATCCACATGGGTAGATCCAATATGGAACATAATTACAGAATGGGAGAGAACAATATTAGAAAGATAGATAAGAAAAGGGACCTAGGGGTCTTTATAGATCATACAGGAAAGGTGAGTGAACAAGTTAAGGTAGCAGTGAAAAAGGCAAATGCAATGTAAACGATGATAAAAAGAAATATTAAACATAGGAGTAAGGAAGTGATAGTCAAGCTGTGTAAAGCTTTAGTTAGACCTAGATTGGAGTACTGTGTACAGGTGTGGAGTCCGTATCATATAGGGGATATGAACATGCTGGAAAGAATTCAAAAAAGAGCGACAAAGATGATAGTGGGATTCCAGAATTACAGTTATGAAGAAAGACTCAGAAAAACCGGCCTACAGTGTCTAGAAGAGAGAATAATTCGTGGTGACTTAATACAGGTTTATAAGATGATCAGAGGAACGAAAAATTAGACTATAACCAGTTTGTTTTGTTAATACAGACACCCACAATAACATGAGGGCATAGCTACAACTGACTAAAGAGAGGTCCAGATTAGATATTAGGAAATATTTTTTTAGTCAGAGAGTAGTGTCTGCTTGGAATGCATTGCCAGGGAAGGTAGTGGAGGCAGACACCCACAATAACATGAGGGCATAGCTACAACTGACTAAAGAGAGGTCCAGATTAGATATTAGGAAATCTTTTTTTAGTCAGAGAGTAGTGTCTGCTTGGAATGCATTGCCAGGGAAGGTAGTGGAGGCAGGGACAGTTAATGCATTGAACTTAACGTCTTTATACTGGTTTAGAAGACCATGCAGAGTCTGTATACAACAAGTTACATTTACATCACCTTGCTCTAAAAGCTATGCGCATCCAGTTTATTATTAAAAGTATTAACTGTCTGTGCCTCCACTACCTCCCCTGGCAATGCATTCCAAACAGACACCACTCTCTGACTAAAAAAATATTTCCTAATATCTAATCTGGACCTCTCTTTAGTCAGCTTGTAGCTATGCCCTCTTGTTATTGTGGATGGCTGTATTTTTTTAAACTTGTTATAGTCTAATGTATCCATTCCTCTGATGATCTTATAAACCTGTATTGTCATCACGAATTATTCTCTCTTCTAGACACTATAGGCCAGTTTTTCTGAGTCGTTCCTCATAACTGTAATTCTGGAATCCAACTATCATCTTTGTCGCTCTTTTTTGAATTCTTTACAGCATGTTTATATCACCTCTATAATAAGAACTCCACACCTGTACACAGTACTCCAATCTAGGTCTAACTAAAGCTTTATACAGCTTGACTATCACTTCCTTGCTCCTATGTTTAATATCTCTTTTTATCATCCCTAACATTGCATTTGTCTTTTTCACTGCTACCTTAACTTGTTCACTCCCCTTTCCTGTATGATCTATTATAACCCCTAGGTCCCTTTCCTTATCTATCTTTCTAAAAGTGTTCTCTCCCCTTCTGTAATTATGTTCCATATTGGATCTACCCAGGTGGGTGACTGTACATGTATCTACATTAAACTCCTTTTGCCAACTTACAGACCCTTCTCGAATTTTATCTAAATCCGACCTCAATATATCCACTTCCGTTTTAGATGAGACACTACTGCATAGTTTTGTGTCATCAGCAAATTTTGCAATCATGGATCCCATATCAATGTCTAAATCATTTATATATATCAAGAACAAAATTGGTCCCAAAACCGCGCCCTGTGGCATGTCAGAATAAACTGGATCTGCATTGCTTGTAGAACAAGGTAATGTAAATGTAACTGGTTGTATACAGACTCTGCAGGGTCTCTAAACCAGTATAAAGACGTTAAGTTAAGTTAAGTTAAGTTAAAACAAATGTTCCACTTAATGATTATATTAGATCGGTGTTTTAGCAAAACGTAATACCTGCGGTAAATGTATGGTAAGTGCAGTTTTACATATTTATTTACTGTAATAGAGCCTTCCACGTTACAACAAAATAATCTTTGTAAAGAGATTGCAATGTGTATGCAACCTCCTTTAGGGATAATCAAAATTGTTCAATGAAGACCTTGAGCCATCGAAATCTTCTATATAAGTATCTTGAGCCATCGAAATCTTCTGTATGAGTACCTTACCATCGAAATCTTCTATATAAGGCCTCTGATCAATCGAAATCTTCTATATAAGTACCTTGAGCCATCGAAATCTTCTGTATGATCTGTTTTCATCTCTGTTTCATTCATTATAGTGATGAAACTTTCATTGTCATTAACATGTAAAGTATACACTGTATAACTAATCTATCATGGTGGAAAGGAATGAATAAGTCCACTTCATACCGCATGTGTGTCGAAATAGAGCATTGGGAAAGTTTGTATGGGATTGGCAATCTCATAATGTAAAACAAATCGTTATTTAAATCACCTGTGTAAGAACAGATCGGCTGATGCGGTGGAGACTGCCAGTAGCAAGCTATCTGCAGTGGTAGGCCTAGGAAACTGATACGCTAGTCCGGTCAAGCACAGCTTACTGATCAGGATGTCACGTCACGGTAAGGCACAGTATACTGACCAAGAACATAATCTCTTCTATGTAGCGTTCCCTTGAAACAGTTTTTTTTTCAAGCCAGTCTGGCTGACAAGAAGTGGATGAACGTGATTCTAGAAGTAGTGATCGTCACACAGATGAAGTCAAGCATTGCACAACAGCCTGGAGGACCACGCTTCACCTTCATCGGCTGCTTGGGTTGTGTGAAAAGCTTCTACAACCCTCCACTGAACACCCTTTTCATGGTGCACAAAAAAGATAAAAATACTCAGTGGACATTAAACAACAACAGTGGTATTCCAATGCTTTATAGCAAGCCAAACGGAGAAGTCGAATTATATCCAGAAGTACAGACAGATTAATGCTTACACGGTACAAGGATAGCGCAGTTGTAGTTGAAACAGAAACATGGATAGAAGGACAGGAATGGAAGTAAATAGACGATGATTCAATAAGATAGCCAGCTTTCAAACCCATTATGGAACAAACAGATTGAAACAAGATGGAATCACTGCTATCATTGCCCATTCGGTGCATGTATCGATTCGAATTTGCAAATCGTTTTCAATGGTCCATGCCTTCCGGACTCGTGAATACTTTTTACACCTTGATCTTCATTTAAAAATTCACATCACAGTTTATCTGCGCACGGGAACAAGACTCTACAACATAAATGTAAAATGTAGGATTCTCAGTTGTTCATGTTGCTTTCGAATCCACTACTACTGATCGCTACACTCTATAGATTAATTATATTTAATAGATATTTGCAGTAGGGTAATCCTACATTTCAGGACATCAGAAGCAATTGTATTTGGAATCTTCTACATCGAGAGCAATGCAAGGTTTCTCAGTAGACTCGCCACTACAGAGATCACAGTATTGATTCCCATCTCGGTGACGATGCTGCTATGTACAGCGTATTGTCATGCGCAATTGAGGCGGACAAGGGACTCCTAGAAAATAACGGTCATGGGGGTCTTACATTGTAAATACTATTCCTTTAAATATTAATATTAAGAAACACTGCAGTCAAAATTGATATCAATTACGACTGACAACACAAAGTTTGCAAAAAGAGTTTTACAAAGAACTCTAACAAACAAGGATTTCATCTCTAATTGTTCTCGTCTGTTACCGTACTTTCGTTAAATTGCATTTTTCCTTCTTTTTAAAAAAGCAATGAAATATTCACTTACAGTGTTTGGTTTAATATTATATTTTTGATTGCTAAAATTATTCATTTTAGTAGTTAGTATTAATAGTAGTAGTAGTAGTAGATGTAGTCTGCCGAAGACGGATATGTCGGACCGAAAGGAGCAAATATCACAGTCAAGTTGTAAACTAGCGACACAACGGATTCCGTTCTCCGGACAACATCCTGCTACTTGCAAAGTCCTGTTCAGGGCTTGGTAGTGGGAGATTGAGAACGAACGAAGAAGAAGTAGTAGTAGTAGTAGTAGTAGTAGTAGTAGTAGTAGTAGTAGTAGTAGTACAAAGGACAGTCATTAGGTAACAGCAATTTTATTAATAACATTTTCACAACAGTGTGAGCGAGAAATGTTTCGTGTCTTATATTCCCACATAGTCGCCGGACCTGTTTATACACTTTGTTCACCTGTCCACTAGCGTGTGGATGTCTACCACACGTTTTTCACCTGTCCACTAACGTGTGGATGTCCAACACACTTTGTTCACCTGTCCACTAACGTGTGGATGTCTACCACACTTTTTTCACCTGTCCACTAGCGTGTGGATGTCTACCACACTTTTTTCACCTGTCCACTAACGTGTGGATGTCCAACACACTTTGTTCACCTGTCCACTAACGTGTGGATGTCCTCTCAGAAAAAGCCTTTGGTGTGACCTGAAACTAATTCTGCACCGCCTCCATTACGTCGTTGTCATTTGCCTTGGGACCAATTGCTGCACATTTTACAACAATTGAAACCATCATTGACAATTGTGTGCCCAGAGCAGACACTCGTGTTGCACTTTACGGCCATTTTATCAATAAGGACTCGGCTGTTGCCATGGACAAGCGATTTGATCTGCTGTTTCACTATGACAGTTGCCATACTTGCTGGTCTCCCACGCCGCGTTTAATCAATGACGTTTTGTCTCCCGTTTTGAAATTGATTTACCCATTTATACACTCTGCTCTGACTCAAGCAACTGTATCCATGCTGAATTTATTCTGTACATTTGGGAAGATTTCACACCCTCTGAGCACCAAATAAAATTAACGTCTCGTTGTTCTTTCACGGTGCAAGTCACAGTGGGGCAGTCATGTATGCTGTATTGCGCATGCCCATACTGCTCGATCGTCATAATCCCTACATGGTGTATTGCTAAAGAGCCATTTTGGGTTCTGAAATAAGAATTTCCCTTGTACATCTTCTTTCATGCATTTATAATAAAATTGATGTTATGTGATGAATGTTCATCGTAGTAGTGGTGATAGTAGTGATAGTATTAGTAGTAGAAGTAGTAGTAGTAGTAGTAGTAGTAGTAATAGTAGTATTATTAGTGATTGTTGTTGTTATAGCTGTTGTTTTTGTTGTTAGTGGTGGTGGTTGTGGTGTTGTTATTGTTGTTGCAACTGTAAGGGAAAGAAAAGATATTTATAATTTCGTAACTGGAAACAATGACTGGAAAATAAGAAACGAAAGATACAGATTAAAATTGTTTTTAATGAAGAAGAAAATATATTACGACAAGAAAAGTGTGAAAAACAATACAGAAATAACATTTATTTTTTTTTCATAACAAAAATAAAAGCTAAAACTGGCTTACAAAAAAGTGCCATGCAAACTGGCAAACACGCTCTAACCAACTGAGGTCACAAAAAGAGTATTGTAATGTTAAGTTATATGGCCGACTACACCAAAACTCAATTCCAGTAATGGCAGAAATATAACAAAAATATTAACAAGTAATTGTGTACCAGAACAGTAAAAGGCGGTAAAGAATATTTCTACATGAATAGTTATTTATCAAGGAATGAGCAAACGAGTAAAACACAAAAACAAAATCAGTGTTTGGGTTGGTCGAGCTTGTCCAGACCCTAAATAATCCGTTTGACTAGAAACCTCTGTTAACGTATAGTACTGTTCTCATATAAATCTGCTTGTCAACCTTGTTTGTATTTTAGTGGGTTGGTAGGTAGGTAGTGAGAGAGAGAAAGAGAGGGAGAGAGAGAGAGGAGAGAAGAGAGTGGGCGGTCGCTGAGAGAAGTAAGTAAGTCGCTCGACTTTCAAGAAACAAACTTAAGTGGGAAACTGTATCCCCATAATGCAGTAACATAACAGCACATCCATCTGTTTGTCTGTACACTTAGTTGCAAGTTTCCAAAGTCCGTTTTTGGACTTGGTAACGGACGATTGAGAACGAACGAAGCCAAGACAAGAAAAGACCTATACATCCCCACAGGGATGGAAGAGCAGTAACTAAGAGTGTTGTATTTCAGTCAATCTCGATATGAATGTTGGATAATAAATATTTTTTATAACATAAAAACTCATTTCAGCATCAACAAAAACATTGTCACTGAGAAGGATTCTGAACCATACATAAATTGAGGAATTATTACAGGCAACAGCATTAAAAGATATTTTGACAGCTAACAAACATATTTTATAATGACAACGTATACACGTTCATTGGTCACACATTAGACAGAGTTTACTCTTATTAAACAAACGACAAGGAGATGAACGCAAGCGGTGTATGGCAGAAAGGAAAGATCAGAGATGACCTGATAAGATGTCCGCGGACACATTGAATGTGTGATGTGCTGAAATCATAGAAAGACATCAGATATTTGCAACCGGAATTTTGCGGCAAAAGCATGACATCTATTATTATTATTATTAGCATTATTATTACTATCATTATTAATGTTATTATTGATTCACATCTGTTCGCTTAAGCTAAGGATTGTACTACCAATACAGCTGACCCATTTACCACAAACCGGTAATCTTATATGAGCAGTGGCGGTTTCAGAAGCTGTTATTTTGCATGATGAGGTTGCTAGCACAATGTATGTTGTTGTTTGCGAATGCCCACAATTAGTAGGTTACTCTTTTTTGTGTGCGCCCTGAAAAGGACGTTAAGTGGCGGGTTGCAGTAGTTTTCCTCACATCTCGAGCGTGCTGATGAGGGTGGATCGGGGTCCTCCAGGTGGTTGTGATATGATTGGCTTCATCTGCGTGTCGCTCACTACTACGGAGATCACGTCGATCCCTCACAAGGAAGCCATGGTGAGTGTCTTGTCTAGCATGTTTTGCCTGAATATGTCTAACATGTCTGATCAGTATAATTTGCCTGATCAGTCGTTAGTCTTCCTTTCCAGCACAATGTATAACAATGTTTACCACATTCTTGAAAGGCTGGAATGACCTTTTCTTTATCAAGCCGGTGGTTACCTTTAATGGATCAGAGAGCATTTAAAAACATACATTTCGGAAAGAGCCAAGTCACGTGTTTTAATTTTCACCAGATGTTAGACATCAAAACCTTTATCGCTGATGCCCCTTCAATTTAACTTAACTTAACTTCTTTCTACTGGCTTAGAAAGCTCTGCAGAATCTGTATACAGCCAGCTTCTTCCAATAAGTTTGATGTAAAAATAACTAAGACCATCCAATATATTGTTGATACATTAACTGAACTTGCACCCACTATTACTTGTAACAATGCATTGCAACTATTCACTTTCTGACTAAAAAAAAATATTTCCTAATATCTAATATGGACATGTATTTAATTAAATTGGAATTGTGCTCTCTTATCATTGTAGCTGGCTGAACTTTACAAGACTTATTTTCTATCCGTTTGGCAACTTTGCCATTTATTCCATGTGATTTAAACTTCCTAAACATTTTTTGATGAAGTGCTTTATCAAAGATCTTTACAAAATCTAGATAAATAGCATTCACTGGTTCCCATCCATCTATCATTATAGTAACCTCCTTCATAAATTCCAATGGATCTGTTAAGCACGATCTACATTCAGTAAACCCATGCTGACTATTCTTGATGAGATTCAGTTTATCCAAGAGCATTACAATGTTTTCTTTTATTATTGACTCCAAAATTATGAAAGACTATGCTCGTAAAACTCAGCGGTCTATAATTTGGATCTGATTTTTTGTACTTTTTAAATGTAACACTTCAAAGTGACGCAATAAAAAAGCACACCTATAATTGAAGCGGTGGGTCGTTATAGCTGAGAGATAAAGGCGTTTGCATCTCAAGATATGAAAGAGTAAAACAAAGCCGTTTAAAATCCCACCAAATTCAAATACACACTCATCTCATGGAAGGTGAGACCAGCATCTAGTCGAATTGGAGTTTTACCCAAAACACGGACAACCCGTGTACACCTGTGTACGTAAGAGAATTCTTGATTAATGAAAATCAATAGGAGTAGGCTGTTAGCTACTGTTAGTTCCTACCAATACGCACTACCTTCGCCCAGGCCTAACCGCAGCAAGTAAACATTGCAAAATAAAAAAAACCTACTGCGGACAACCTTCGGTTACCTTGCGGCAGGTATATGCAGGTGTAATTTAAGCACAATCAGCAATAACAAAAGCAACCACATTTTAAACATTAAATTACTTACACCCCGTAGCATCTACTGCAATAAAAAAAAAAAAATATGTTCACGAAAAAAACCATAGTTTCACTGCCAGCACTTTCGGCTTGTTAGTGTACGTTTTGAACGTTTGCCCTAATAGCGCAATCATTTGTTTCCCGCCGTTTTCTAACCAATTTTAAGATTCTTCTGTGAGTCTATGTCTGTGCGTGACGATTTTCAATTTCTTTATTTTAGACCGGTATTTTTTGTAGCGAAATTGTCTTTTGAATATGTCAATACTGAGATTAGATTAACGTTGGACATGCTTGTAAATTGGGAAAATAAAAGATATTTGAAACCGTGTGAATGTAAATTGTAAATGTCGGTAAAGTAAGAATCTGTCAAGACAAATCGTCATATTTCTATATAGAGACAGACACGACAGATAGACAGAATAACAAGCTCTATATATTTTGTATCCTTCTTTCTTCCTTTGTTTGAATCCTGGGGAACCATAGGGCTTTCACATGTATTGCCCCCTCCTTTCATATTAGCATATTTAAAAATACTTTGTGTACTCTGGCAGAGCTGTGGATACGGAATGTTCAATTACCTGGTTTGTACACTAGGTCTTCTGCTGCCGGTGGGGGTGGTTTCGCTGCATTTTCCTTCCGGATCAGGCGTTTGGTTTGCGCTGTCTGCAAACAATGACTATCTCTTCAGCAAATCCCACGTTTCTGCATTTCTGTTTGCAACTTTGTCGTCCAGATTGCCAGTTCGCGATAGTGTACTACCCAGGTACGTGAACCTGCACACATCTTTCAGGATCTGTTCATTTACTTTGATTTGTGGCTGTGTGTATCCTGTACCAGGAGGATGGTTGGTGCATGACTTCAGTTTTTTTAACATTTATGACCAGTCCGCAGTTGTTGCATGCAGCAGAGAACCGATCCATGTCCTCCTGCATTTCCTACTTTGAGTTGTTATTCAAAACACAGTCGTCAGCAAGTTCCCGAAACAACGATCTAGATGGTAAGATCGCCGGACTTTATTTTGAAAACAGCGACTTTGAACAGGATTGGGCATCACTCAGAAATACCCTTCATTCCACAGCGCTGAAGCATCTTGGTCCTAGACCCAAACACAAGGATTGGTTCGATGAAAGTGAGGGAGAAATACAAATCCTCATAGATGGAAAGCACTATGCTCATTTGATCTATCAAAAGGACACAGCATCCCAATCAACAACAAAATCCATTCTCAAATGCTCGTGAAGCCCTGCAGTCAAGGCATAGACAAATACAGGACACCTGGCTCAACAGAAAGGCTGAAAAAATTGAAGAGTTTGTAAAGCGCCATGATGTTGAAAGTTTCTTTAAAGCCCTGAAAACTCTATATGGCACACAACCCTGTGGTGGACATCCAATTCGCAAAACTAATGCGATATTGTTAACAGATGAGTCCCGGATACTTTCAGATTGGCAGAACACGTCTGCGATGTTCTCAGTCACACATCAGCCATAAGCGAGGAAACCATCCAGCGGATACCATAGGTGGAGATAAACACATTTACAGAAGAAATACCAGGAGTATAGCATAAACCTGTACACTGCATGTATTGGTGTTCGACACGATAAATAGTGGTAGATTCTGGATGGTCATGTCAAAGTTGGATGCCCCATTACCATGGTAAAACAACTCCACGAAGGCATGCCTGTTCGTGTGCTGGAAAACGGAGAGACTTCCAGAACGTTTGACGTGACAAACGGTGTAAAGCAAGGCGGTATGCTCGTCCCAACCCCTGTTTAGCATGGCGTTCTCAGTCACGATGTCGGATGCCTTTAGAACAGACAAATCCGGGATACCCATCAGATACCGCATGGACGGCGGGCTCCTAGATGCTCCCATAATTGGGGCAAAAACCAGAGTAGCAAGCGACAGGATTCATGGACTTATACATACATACGGGATCAAGATGCTGCGCAGCGCATGAGCTGCAGTGGTCAGTGACCCATAGCTGACTGCTAGCGTCAGGGCCAGCGAACCAGAGCTGCCAAGACCCTTCTACACCTCCACGCAGTGATCCTGGATAACAAGCTGCAGCAGGGAAGACTGGCTAAGGAGAAGGGATCGAAGAGGGAATGCTAACCCGGTACTCAAAAAATGGTTGCTGGTCGGATGTGTTGGACCGAAAGGTGCAAATATCGCAGTCAAGCTGTAAATTACAACACAATGCATTCCGTTTTGTGGACTACATTCTGCTACTTAAGCCTTTTCAGGGTTTGGTAGCGGGAGATTGAGAACGAACGAAGCCAAACCATACATATATTCACACATACATGCATGCATATAAACAACACACACACCCCTCCCCACATATACACACAAATACACACCACACTCATACAAACACACACATACATACACACACACATACACACACACATATACACACAGAGATAGAGAAGAGTAGGGTGCGAGAGAGAGAGAGAGAGAGAGAGAGAGAGAGAGAGACAGACAGACAGACAGACAGAACTGGGATAATACACGTAGTCTTAAAGCTTTTCTTCAAAAAGCGCAGATACCAAGGAAACAGGTTAGTACATAATTGCTAAAGCAGAGGGTCACAATTCTGTTTAAGATCAAGAGACTAGGTAAACGATGTAGGAGCCATGCATAATGGTGGATGGACAGGATTTACCCCGATAGGAAAAGTTGTGCGAGTAAAAACGGCACTGGTACTGAAACGTTTGTCCCCACGGCAACCTATTTAGTCACCATGGCGACCCGGCGTCCATGATGTGTCCTGCCCTATGCAAAGATACCGTAGTTTATGTGACAACGATGGCTAAAATACTTCATCTTAATATATCTCTGTTACATATTTCGTATCAGATGACTAGAAGTAATATCTAACATAATAGCTGTCCATCGTTGTCGATGAGGACCGCCGACATCATCCTTGTCACAGATTTCCCTGTTGGGTGTGGGTGCGCATGTGGCTGAACAGGTCAATGCGGGCACGAAAACATGTGCTACATATCGGGTACTCGAGATTTGTAGAAGGGGATGGTATTCCCGCTGCTCGGGATTTCCGCGTCTCGCGTCTGCTCTGGGCTTTCACAACACGATCGTCTTCACCGGCAGCTGCACACGATTTGACTGCGCTTCTCCAGTCAGATCTGTTTTGCGCAAGACATTCCCAGGTGTCGATGTCTATCTGGCAACTTTTCAGTGAGTCCTTCAGACCGTCTTTAAAACGTTTCTTTGGGCGCCCTCTCTCGCGCCATCCCTCTCTCAGCTCGCCGTAGAGAAGCTTCTTTGGGAGCCGCTCGTCTGACATACGGACGAGGTGTTCGGCCCATCCTAGTCGTGCTTTTTCTAGCAGTGCGTGGATGCTGGGCATGTTAGCCCTCGAGAGAACCTCGATGTCAGTGACACGATCTTGCCATCGGATGTGGAATATTCGCCTCAGGCAACCTGTGTGGAAGTGGTTTAACCTCATTGCATGTCCAGAGTATACAGTCCAGCTTTCGCAAGCGTATAGTAGGGTTGGAATGATGGTTGAACGGTAGACTGAGTTTGGTCTTGACGTTGATGCCACGACGTGCCCAGACCATCGAGCGCATTCTACCAAAGGCTGTGCTGGCCTTTGCTATTCTGCTGCCACCTCATCGTCTAGGCTGACAGATCTCGACAGCGTGCTGTCCAGATATGTGAATTTGTCTACGGCATTCAGCGTCTGCCCTCTGACTGTAGTCTCTGGTTTTTGTGTACAAGGCCTGATTTTGTTCCCAACACTTCTCTTGTACGTGGCGAGCGGCAAAAATCATGCCCACCGTTCCTCTTCCGGCTCTGAATCCACATTGGCTTTCTGGGAGGTGGTGGCTTTGTTCAAGGTGTTTGTTGAGCCTGTTTAGCAGTAAACACGCTAGGATCTTGCCTGCTACGGAGAGTAGCGATATTCCACGATGATTGTCGCATTCCTGACGGTTGCCTTTCTTTTGTACAGGTGAACGATTGAGGCGTCTTTTAGCTCCTGCGGAATTTTTCCTTCAGCCCACATGTGACAGAAGAGTTCAGTGATCCTTCTGGTGAGGGATGGGCCAGCTGTATTATATACCTCTGATGATATTGCATCCGATCCTGGAGCTTTTCCTATAGATAGTGAACTAATTGCCCTGTCGACTTTCTCCTCAGCGATGACTTCATCCAACGCCAGGTTCAGTTCCACCTGCAGCATTCGCCGGATGGCCTCTTCATTTATGGACGATGGGTGGTTTAGTATTTTGCAGAAATGGTCTGCCCATCTGTCTACAATCTGAACCTTATCTGTTAGCAGTGCTCCATCCGCACTGCGAACTGGAGTATTACTAGAGGGCTGCGGGCCGTAGAGCGCTTTCAGTGCCTCGTAAAACCGTTTGGTGTCATGACGCTCGGCGATCATCTCAATTTCGTCAGCTCTTTTGCTGAGCCAGGAGCCTTGCATCTCTCTAAGCCTGGTCTGGACAGCTTTGCGAGCAGTATTGAAAGCAGCTTTTGCTGCCGTAGATGATGTGTCCCTCTGGTATTCCCTGTGCGCTTCATGTTTTGCATCGAGAAGGCCCTGTATTTCCAGATCGTTCACAAGTATACAATCAAGGCGAAAGACCAGAGGAAAGAGAGGTGGAAGAAGAATACACAAACACATGCACTCAGAAACAGATACCTCGAACCTCCACCCCAGCGATAAAAGAGAAGGGAAGGGCTACCGAGAAAATGAGGCACACGCTGGCACTATACTGTCTGCATCCAAACCCTTCACTAGAAGTCTTGACAATGTCTTGCCTCTAGAACATGTTGAGTCCGGACGAGAGAGTGAGGAAGATCATGTGCACATCTCCCTCACTATAAACACATTGCGCAACTCACGACATCACCCTACAGATCACACCCTGACTAGCAACTCACAACTGGCAGGGCCCCCAAACTGCAGCGGCGGAACAGACAGAAAACGATCACGAAAACTACCCATCACGCTTGCAACATGGAATGTCAGCACGCTAATGGACAACGCCAAAACAAACAGACCCGAACGACGGACAGCACTGATCGCCAGTGAACTGGCTAGATACAACATCTGCATAGCTGCCCTGAGCGAGACACGACTGGCAGAGGAAGGACAGATCACAGAAGAAGGCGCTGGTTATACTTTCTTCTGGAGCGGCCGCAGCAAAGAAGAGCGCCGTGAAGCTGGAGTTGGCTTTGCCATCAAGACCAACATGGTCGATAAGCTGACAAACATGCCCAGAGGAATTAATGACCGCCTGATTACACTGCGTCTCCTCCTAATAGGAGGGCGCCATGCAACACTTATCAGTGCATACATACCCACAATGACAAATCCTCAGGAAACAAAAGATAAGTTTTATGAGGACCTTGAAGCGCTCATCGCTGCAGTCCCCAAATCTGACAAACTGGTCATCCTCGGTGATTTTAACGATAGGGTTGGCACAGACCATACAGCCTGGGAGGGGGCCATTGGCAGGCAAGGTATCGGAAAATGCAATAGTAGCGGACTGCTCCTTCTGAGGACATGTGCTGCAAATGAACTACTCATTATAAAACACAGCATTCCGACTTCCTGTCCGAAATAGAACCACATGGATGCACCCAAGGTCCCTCCACTGGCACCTCATTGACTACATTATCATCAGACGTGGGGATCGAGCAGATGCTATGGTAACGAAGAGCATGTGTGGTGCAGAATGTTGGACCGACCATCGACTTGTCATTGCCAAGCTAAACTTCAAGATCCAGCCCAAAAATGAAGGGAAATAAACCACCGAGGAGGCTAAATGTCTCTCAGCTGAAATACGAACCCCCGAGAGGAGGATTCCAGGAAGAGCTTGAGGGCAGACTATCTGAACTTCGTTTTGAAAAGAACGACATCGAAGAGAACTGGGCATTATTGAGATACACACTATACGATACAGCTGTTAAACACATTGGCCCACTCACGCGCAAGCATAAGAACTGGTTTGATCTAACATAGAATTTAGACAAGAACAAGAAAGTCACCAAAAGGCACAGACAGGGATTTTTTTATTTTTTTTTTGCGTTCGCCTCATTTATCTAATCCCCAAGGCGTATGTGCGTTACACTGTGGTTTTTATTTTGCGCCTGTCGGCCCAGTGCATCCGACTTCAGCATGCATTTTATGTAAGGTTCTGCTTCCTCCTGCATTTTCTAAGGGTTTGCTTCCCTGGGGTAACGGCCGGTGCTGTGATGGGGATCGAACCCAGCACCTTCTGGTTGTGAGCCGTGCCACTTAACCACTAGGCCACGCCGTCCCCTTACAGACGGGGATTAAAGAGCAATATTTGAGATGGATGAAAATACTCATCATCCTGCACCACGTCCTTTGCAGAACGTCGCTTTCATGACAGCCGATCTGTAAGACACTCGATCCCTGGCCAGCTATCATGCCTCTGCCACTATCAATCCCAGAGCCTCTGTAATGTTGCTTGTCGACATTTTCTTACGTCTGCTTCTGCATCATTTGCCAGATACCATACCACCCAGTGTCATTCTTTCTAGGCCCCTCTGACATTTGATGTTGCCGAAGTATGTTAATTTCCTAAAGGTAATGTTGTTGACTAGCATGTTTTGTTCTATATCGAGCTCCTAAAGGATTTCTGAGCTTTCCTATTTCGCTATCCATGGCATTTTGAGCACCCTCCTATAGTATTTTAGCTCCAAGGATTCAATGTTCCTCCATAAGGTTGTGAGGTTGACCAAGTCCCACATCCGCACGAGATGCAAGTCCGTGCTATCTTTTTTTTTTTTTTGTCACTTTGTTAGTGTTCTACCGTACGTTTTTCATTTCAGTTTACTTATGTACTGTTAAGTTCATTCTTCGCGTTATTTCTGTTTAACAATCTCCGTTGCCAAGATATTCGTGCTGTTCTGAACGTTTTACTTCTCTAGTATAACTTTAGGTCTGGTTTTCGCTTTGGCAGTGCTCACTATGTTAGAAAATACTATATAAATCAAAACCTAGCAATATAATCAGACATGGATGAAATTAATGGAGAGTGAAAGACAACAGTGGACGAATGAGTAAGAGAACCCCTGACGTCCTACGCAGAGATTATTTTTTTAAAGCCTGTCTTAAATAGGGAATGGTGGTAAATAACTGGGGCAGCCCTATGTCCTGATTGAACCTAATGGGGAATGGTGACTTATGGGCGTTTTATTCCTGGGGGAGGTTTTAACAGCACGAGACGACATAAATACTAAACGTAAATATAAGAAACAAAGCTGGGACATGTTTAGTCTTGAAATGTATACAGAGGCACAGAATAAATAACTCGAACACCTGGATTGAGTGCTGAGACCACCAGAAATCACGTTTTGAATGATACAATGTATGTAAGGATTGGTAAAATTGAATTGAGAAGGTAGCTGAAATATTGTGGTTTACTATTCATAAAGGCTAGTTGAACATATAAGGATTACAAGTGAACCTTCTCATGAAGAAGCACTATCGAAAAGAGAGGACAAGAAGAGAGATGTGTGTTAATACTAGAAAGAACAGAGGAAGAACACGCAAATATTTGTCTGTAATGGTACACAAACCGAGGCACAATCTGGCATGATTGCAAAGTCCGGCAAATTATGACATTTCTCGTGGCACCCACTTGATCACATTTTCCATCACAGTCCAGACACTCTAAATGTAGGCTAGAAATATGTCGCAATTAAGCCACAATGACTGAGTTATCTCCCATGGGGTTAGCACTTCTGTACCCAACAATCAACTTGGACTGAACAAAATCACAATAAATGACCATTGTTAATATTACTACTTCTATTACTACCACTGCTGTCACTGTTAATATTACTACTTCTATTACTACCACTGCTGTCGCTGTTAATATTACTACTTCTATTACTACCACTGCTGACACGATTAATATTACCACTATTATTACCACTACTGCTGCCGTTGTTAATATTACTACTAGTATAACTACCACTGCTGTTTCTATAGATATTGACGCCACTGCCACTACTACGACTGCTACTCCATTATTGCTATTACACTGAAACATCGCCATTCGTGCGCTTCACTACTTGATGAACTCGACACTTCTCCAACTTTTTCGAAAAAAATCGACTCAACATTCGTACTTTCCCCCGAATTCGAACAGGAACACGTGTACGTGTTCTGTTCCGACCAAAGAGCTATAATAGAATATAGAGATTAAATATACGGAAATATATTATTTGAAGGTCTTGAGACATTACTTTGTGGGGGGGGGGGGGGGGAGTCCATGTGTTTGGAGGTGGATAATTAGGGTGTGAAGTAGTTGGTAGAACACCACATGAATAAGCTGACATCTGAAGAGCTCTAAGAATTGCACTGTAAGCAAGAACAGATGTAACGGACTTCCTTCAAAGAAGGAGGAATCGAGTAAAGAAGATCATTTCCACTACAGAAATTAGAAAACTGTGTTATAATTGGGAGAAAACACATAAACTGGTAGAGCCGAGTAGCGCAGTGGTTGGCGCTCTGGCTTCGCATCTTAGTGGTTCTGGATTCATTCCTACGTTGAGGAAATGGTTTTTCAGACCGCAATGGGTCCCGGGTCGACCAAGCCTTAAATAAGTACCGGTTCAGTCCGGGAAGTAAAGGCGGCGTGCTGCTGACCACATAATCCACTAAGTGCCGTGGGTTACAAAATAATATGGGCGGTCACACCATGGCGTGACGGGACCGCATGACGTGACGGGTTCTTTACTTTCTTTTTTTTAACATAGCCTGGTGGGAAAATGGCATTTGCTGTCAGCTGTTCAATGACAATGTTCAAATAACGTTTTATTTAAAAAATTGGAAAGTCGACAAAAGCAGGCAATGTGCTCAGGTTTTTAAGTAAAGAATAGAACATTTTCATTTATTTGATGTAAATGTATTGTTTTTATATGCGATTTTATACATCAAGTATTATTAAATAAACAATCGTCTGTTGATCTTGAACGAATTAATCTTATATTATAGAACAATTACATTATATCTTTGTGGAACAAATGATCGACATTCATACAAATCGCAATCACCACAGCCTCTTTGAACGAATGATTTGCGAATATCGAGGTTTAACTACTATATTACTACAGATCTACGACTGACATTACCAGTACTACTTTTCACTGCAATTACCCCTATTATACTATTACTAATTCCATCATTGCTGTTATTACTGCTATTACTGTCATTATCAATGCTGTTACCACTGACGTTACAACTATTACTACCACTGAAATCTCTACAACAGATACCACTGATATTACAGCTACCACTGACATTACAACTACTACTACCACTGAAATTGCCACAACAGCTACCACTGCCATTATAGCTACCACTGATATTACAATTACTACTACCACTGCCATTACCAATACTGGTAGTACTGACATCACCATTGACCACTGTCTTTCCTCCTACCGCTACAATCGACATTAAAATCATAGCTACCATCGACTTTCCCATTACAACTATACTACCACTGACATTAATAATACAGCTATGCCACACATGCAGTTCATGTGCCATCTCTACATCGATGGTCGGTTGAAAAGAATTGGTAATGATCTCTCTCTCTCTCTCTATCTCTCTCTCTCTCTATCTCTCTCTCTCTCTCGTCTTGTTAGTGCCATCTGCCAAGTTGTTCCTTATCAATCTTGTTATGTTATCTTCTCACTTTATCTACCTCTGGTCCGTTTGTCTTTCACTCTTCCTTTCAGTATTGTTTTCAGCAAGATGCAACGTCTTTTAACTTAGATTAACTTAACGTCTTTATACTGGTTTAGAAGACTGTACAGTTTGTATACAACCAGTTTCTTAGAAGGGGGGGGGGGTTTACCAATGCACGAGTCCATCTTAGTAAATAATTTACAAGAGCTAAGTAGATCCGCAGCCAGTTATGCGTCATCTACAGCTGCTTTTAACATACCAACTGGGAGAACGTACAAATGACTTGGGTAGATTTTTAATTAGAATTGTGTCCAGGCCGCGACCGTAATGCCTACTCTTTTCGATTTCTAACTGCCTAGGAGTTTTCTACGTTCTCGACGTGGAACACGAGAGTCCGACCTCACTACCTTAGCTAACCTTACATAGCGAATACTGAGTCTCCCTTTAAATGGGACCAAACTATCTTACCTGTCTTACATTACGTATAATACTAGCACCACGCCCTTTCCCACTGCTTCTTCCACTGGCATTCTTAGTTCTTAGTCGACCTGTACTTCTACAGGGGCAAATGCCCCTGTGCAGGTCCCAGCTCTGGTATGAGCTGGATGTAGTCGGAGGAGGATTTCCTGCTTAGTGGGCTAGGCGCGAGCAGCCGACTGACATTATCAATACCAATATTACAGACATATATCAGACACATGCTACTACTTTAGTTGTGGCTATTAATACTACTACTACTGACAATACCATAACAAATAATAATACTATTTTCATCATTTCTTTTACTACTACTAGTACTACTGCTTCAACGTCTTAATGTTTATCAACTCGCTGTTAGCAACTTAAATATTTATATTTTGAAACCTGCTTTGGATTTTTGAGAGGTGTATGTATGTATATATGTGTTCTGATATGTTTTGATATTATGATCCCATTTTTTTAATTGCCTTTTTTCTAAAAATATTTCGTCCGCAGTTCTCAGGGAAGAAAGTTATTTGAAATGTGTCAGT
Organism: Ariolimax columbianus; assembly: GCA_036924085.1. Taxonomy (NCBI): domain Eukaryota; kingdom Metazoa; phylum Mollusca; class Gastropoda; order Stylommatophora; family Arionidae; genus Ariolimax; species Ariolimax columbianus. The sequence continues at coordinate 121,868,383 of JAVGWX010000001.1, forward strand.
GTTCCATGGGCTGGAAACTTGCTTATAATCAGATTTTCGGTTCTATTTTTTTTTTTTCTTTTTTTATTTTTTTTTGTCGTACATTTTTTCGTTTGCGATAAGCTGATTAATTCTGTAAAAAGAATGACAGCCAGGCCTCCTCGACATTTAATAGCCATGTTGGCTGTTATTATAGAATAATTGATCTTCTGGTTTTGATAATAGTGACAGTGCAGGCGAATATGGCAGAGATTTAAATTTGTAAACAGCCTGGTAGATTAGTTAGTTATTGTTGTTGGAAGCTATTCGTGTTTAGTTCGACCTTCTTGACAATGCTTCAGAGGAAGCGGGTTACAGTGACTCTTCTTGTATCCCGAGTAGTGCAGAAGAAGGTGTGTTTGGGCCTCTAGTGTGTAGTAGAGGTGCGTGGTGTAGGGGTGTAAATCGACCGCAAGCTTGGTTTGCAATCCTAACATACCGGGTTCGAAACCACTTCGTGTCCAGTTTGACTGGGCCTGTCGGAGATTGTTCTCGGTATGACCACTTCTCTATGTGACTGGGCCTGTCGGAGATTGTTCTCCGTATGACCACTTCTCTACGTGACTGGGCCTGTTGGAGATTGTTCTCGGTATGACCACTTCTCTACGTGACTGGGCCTGTTGGAGATTGTTCTCCGTATGACCACTTCTCTACGTGACTGGGCCTGTCGGAGATTGCTCTCCGTATGACCACTTCTCTACGTGACTGGGCCTGTCGGAGATTGTTCTCGGTATGACCACTTCTCTACGTGACTGGGCCTGTTGGAGATTGTTCTCCGTATGACCACTTCTCTACGTAACTGGGCCTGTCAGAGATAGTTCTCCGTATGACCACTTCTCTACGTGACTGGGCCTGTCGGGGATTGTTTCGGTATGACCACTTCTCTACGTGACTGGGCCTGTCGGAGATTGTTCTCGGTATGACTACTTCTCTACGTGACTGGGCCCGTCGGGGAATTTTCAAGGTTGGACTACTTCTCTACGTGACTGGGTCCGTGGCGGAATTTTCAAGGTTGGATCACTTCTCTACGTAAAGAAAGGATTGGCAAAATTACTGTACTGCAAAACTACCAAAGTGTATATTGCTCAAAGAACTGCTGTCAGGAGTAGAAAGAGCGTGCCTTCTCCAATATAATCTAAACAAGCAAATCTTTAATCAAACCCCCAAAAAGGCTTCTCTGTCAGCTTATCGCCATAGGAATCACATGAACGATTCCTACCTTGTTGGCCATGATGCTGTAAAAAAGTCTGCTTCCATTTGGACGGCGTGAATGTGAGGTAGTCTAAGTCATTATGTTTTACCTAACCCTGACGTTTGTACCCAGATTAGTTACAGTACTTGATGCGAAACTTTCTTGAAATATTGGTATTTAACGAGGCAGGTGGATGCCTGCTGCCATGTAGCCGGAACTTCCGTAGAGGCGTTTTGCGGGGGAATTTTATACCAGCAGCTGTCTAGATCTGGAGGAGAGTAGATGGTAGGTGTATTACGTTGGAATTTCATTATGTTTCCCAAATGTTTTTCCTACAGCGATTAACAGCCTACGATTTAAATAATTTTGTATTAAACAATTGTTTTTATTAACGTGTACATTTTGTACACGGAATTTCCGAATTTCCGTCTCCGATAGGACTAAGCGCTGGATCTAACCTCCGTTGAAACTGCAGGCAGCTTGAAATTGGTGGGTTCCGAGCGCCCGTCATTTCGGACATACATACGCTTCTTGAGCGACTTACCTCTCTGCCATAGTGACCTCCTCTACTTATTGTATATGTGCACAGCTATTTTACGATGGGGCTTCAAATGAAAACCTTAAAATTGGGATAGAAAAGAGAAAAACAATCTTCTGTATTGCAACTTGTTAAAATGGTTGCTAATGATGTCAAGAGTGTCCTGCATGCACGTGTCATCACGGTGCAGACAAACAACATGCGGTAATAATTTCAGTTAGAGATAGCCGCCTGCTGTTGTCATGCACCAAAAAGAGGCAGCGTTCTGTTTTACTTTTTTTTAGCAGCGAATAGGTGAATCCTATAGAAATTCATCCGCGAATGCGGTCCAGTGCGTTGATATATGCCTTTCACTACATCAAGTGTATGAGTGGAGTAGGAAGTTCCAAACGACGTGAGTTCTGAGACAGACTGTGCAACACCAGGTCAGCCCCATAGAGTAGTGACCCCAGAGTCGATTGCTACTTTCTACGTTAGATACTTTCTACGTTAGATACTTTCTACGTTAGCTACTTTCTACGTTAGATACTTTCTACGTTAAACACTTTCTACGTTAGATACTTTCTATGTTAGATACTTTCTACGTTAGATACTTTCTACGTTAAACACTTTCTACGTTAGATACTTTCTATGTTAGATACTTTCTATGTTAGATACTTTCTACGTTAGATACTTTCTACGTTAGATACTTTCTACGTTAGATACTTTCTTCTATGTTAGATACTTTCCACGTTAGATACTTTCTACGTTAAACACTTTCTACGTTAGATACTTTCTACGTTAAAGACTTTCTACGTTAGATACTTTCTACGTTAAACACTTTCTACGTTAGATACTTTCAACATTAGGTACAATCTACATTAGACACTTTCTACGTTAGCTACTTTCTACAGTAGCTACTTTCTACGTTAGATACTTTCTACGTTAGCCCCTTTCTACGTTAGATACTTTCTACGTTAGCCAATTTCTACATTAGCTACTTTCTACGTTAGATACTTTCTACGGTATCTACTTTCTACGTTGGATACTTTCTGCGTTAGATACTTTCTACGTTAGATACTTTCTACGTTAGATACTTTCTACGTTTAACACTTTCTACGTTAGATACTTTCTTGTATGTTAGATACTTTCTACGTTAGATACTTTCTACGTTAGATACTTTCTTCTATGTTAGATACTTTCTGCGTTAGATACTTTCCACGTTAGATACTTTCTATGTTAGCTACTTTCTACGTTAGATACTTTCCACGTTAGATACTTTCTACGTTAAACACTTTCTACGTTAGATACTTTCAACATTAGGTACAATCTACATTAGACACTTTCTACGTTAGCTACTTTCTACAGTAGCTACTTTCTACGTTAGATACTTTCTACGTTAAACACTTTCTATGTTAGATACTTTCTACGTTAGATACTTTCTACGTTAAACACTTTCTACGTTAGATACTGTCTTCTATGTTAGATACTTTCTACGTTAGATACTTTCTACGTTAGATACTTTCTATGTTAGCTACTTTCTACGTTAGATACTTTCCACGTTAGATACTTTCTACGTTAGATACTTTCTACGTTAGATACTTTCTACGTTAAAGACTTTCTACGTTAGATACTTTCTACGTTAAACACTTTCTACGTTAGATACTTTCTACGTTAAAGACTTTCTACGTTAGATACTTTCTACGTTAAACACTCTCTACGTTAGATACTTTCAACATTAGGTACAATCTACATTAGACACTTTCTACGTTAGCTACTTTCTACAGTAGCTACTTTCTACGTTAGATACTTTCTACGTTAGATACTTTCTACGTTAGCCATTTTCTACGTTAGATACTTTCTACGTTAGCCACTTTCTACATTAGCTACTTTTTACGTTAGCTACTTTCTGCATTAGATACTTTCTACGTTAGATACTTTCTACGTTAGATACTTTCTGCGTTTGATACTTTCTACGTTAGATACTTTCTGCGTTAGATACTTTCCACGTTAGATACTTTCTAAGTTAGATACTTTCTAAGTTAGATACTTTCTACGGTAGATACTTTCTACGTTAGATACTTTCTACGTCAGATACTTTCTACGGTATAAACCTTGTACGTTAGATACTTTCTACGTTAGATACTTTCTACGTTATAAACTTTCTACATTAGATACTTTCTACGTTATAAACTTTCTACGTTAGATACTTTCTACGTTAAACACTTTCTACGTTATACACTTTCTTCACTAGACACGTTCTTTGCTCGATACTTTGTATTTCAGATACGTTCTACATTAGGCAATATCAACGTTATGTATTATCTATGTTTGATATTTCCTATATTAGATATTTCCTACATTACATTGTATTTATATTATGTACTTTATACATTAGAAATTTTCTATAATCGATGATATCTACATTAGATAATATCTACAATAGATGTTATCTGCATTACATGATATCTCTAGTAGATATTATCTATATTAAATACTGTCTACAATATTTCATTTCTACAATATAAATTGTCAACATTTGTTACGCTCTACATTAGAAACTTCCTACAATACATGATACCTTCATTAGATAATATCTACAAATATGTTAACTAGATTTTTATTCTACCTACAATATATACTATCAATATTAGATACTTTTTACATTAAAAACTATCTACAATTAACACTTTCGAAAAGATATTATATATGCAATCCACACCATGTACATGTACACTCGTGTGAGGTCGGGGTCCTGTGGAGTTAAGAATAGGATCGATGCACCGACAGGAAATGCGACTAATGTGATGTACGTGTGGGATTAGCTGTCTAAACAGGTAAAATAAATTGTCTCAGAAACCCCAGCTGCGATGTTAAACAAAGTGCTTTGGTACAAGTTACCAAGAAGGAGACTTCTACAGAGGTGGTTGTATGCCCCATAAGTTACCAGGAAGGAGACTTCTATAGAGGTGATTTGTATGCTCCATAAGTTACCAGGAAGGAGACTTCTACAGAGGTGGTTGTATGCTCCATAAGTTACCAGGAAGGAGACTTCTACAGTGGTGGTTGTATGCAAAATTATAATGAAGAATATGCACAAAGTTCATATATTTTGCACGACTTTGAAAGGTTCTGGATGGGGTTAGCAATCATATCATATAAAACACAGTGCTATAGAAGTCATTACGTGATCCCACACGGCCTTTTTGGCATTGGTAACAGTAGAAGTCGTCTCATGCTCCTGCTTGAGCAAGCAAACAAGAATGATGAAAGGCATATGTTTCAAAATGGACTAAACCAAACTGCAAAAAAACATATTGCCAATTTTTAAAGCTTGGAATTTCTGAAACTATGAGACCGCCAATTCAATGCAGCATCTCTTATTAATATCAAAAACGTAATATCATTTTTCACAGGGGGAAAATAATTGAAAATACACCAGAAAAAGAGGATTTATGGAGTTTCTAAATCAATTTTAAAGAAATGCGGAAAATGTTATGAAGCTACATGACACGATTGTTGCATGATTGATCGGCAGTAAGTAAATACAAGCACTTAACACAACGAAAGAATATGTCCATTATTGTTATCATGATAAACACAATTTAACTGAACCAATTGTATCTGGATTGTTCGAAACTAAACGTATTGCTATCCATGCAAAAAATTTCTGCAATATTTTCAAGTATTCCTTCATGTGGTTTTAAATACATCGTCTGATTACGTAGCGATAGAACGCGGGATTTTCATTGCAAAGGTACGAGGTTCAACTCTCACAGTCTTCACGCTCCAGTCGACCTAGCAGCGAATTTGTACCTGACTTACGGTTAAGCAAAGAGAAGGCAGCAAGGAAATGAACTGGCCACCCAACATCGCACAAGCTGTAGCTTATTATACTGAAGTCTCTAACACTTCATTTCCGTTCAGTAGTTAAGTCTGCTGAAGGACACCCTTTCTTTAGAACAGATAAGGGCACAACTCAAATGTAATTGTATTTTTTAATTTCTCTCCAAAACATCTTTAGGTTGAACACAGAAACATGAAGCCCATGGTGGAAAGCCTAAGCAAGGCAATAATGCAAGCCGCCACTGAAACCATCCCAAGAGGAGCTAGGAAAAACTATAAGCCCTACTGGAATGATGAGTAGCAGAAAGTGGAAGATGCAGTAACAAATGCTAGGAACAGGGCAGAGCGAGAAAAATCCATGGAGGCAAACATCGCCCTCAAAGCCGCCACGGCGAAGTACAAACACACTCTCAAGCAAACAGCAAGAGAAAGCTGGAAAAATAAAACGGAGAGCCTAAACCTGGACAAAGACGGGAACAAGCTATGGAAGCTAGTCAGAGCCATGAACGACGAAACCCCGTCAAATAAACAAATTACTATCAAGCAGGGCGAGAACTTGATCACAGGTAAGAAAGCCGCAAACGCCTTTGTCGATCACTATGCCAGAGCAAACCACATTGAGGTCCCTGCAGATAAGCATACAGACATTAGCGAAGAGCTAAAGGGGCACGAAAACATGAATACGGCACCTGAAGAGCACATGATGGCCAAATTAACAATGCGCGAAATGGAAGAGGCTATGAGAACACTAAAGAAAAGGAAATCTCCCGGAAAAGACGGGATAACAAACGAAATGCTGATGGGGCTGGGCCAAACAGCGAAGAGGAAACTGCTATCGGTCCTGAACCAAAGCTGGAAAAGGGGAATTGTACCCCAGGCATGGAAAGACGCAATACTGGTACCAGTACCAAAAACAGGAAAGGACAAAACAGATCCAAATGGATACAGGCCCATAAGCCTACTGAGCTGTGTCGGCAAGCTGATGGAATGGATGATAAACACCAGACTGATGTGGCATCTGGAAGAAAAACGAATACTAATTCCACAGCAAGCCGGCTTTAGACAGCACAGATCCACTGAGGACCAGGTCATCCTCATAGCCCAGGAGATAGAAGATGCCTACCAGGCACAGAAACACACAGTAGCTGTTTGGGTGGATCTGGAAAAGGCATTTGACAAAGTCTGGAAAGATGGACTTAGAGTCAAGCTAAGAAGAAGTGATGTTTGTGGGAAAATGTACAAGTGGATCAACCACTACCTCAAACAAAGAACGGCCAGAGTCCAAGTACAAGGGCAGATGAGCAAAAAGGTGACACACGAGCAGTCAGAGAAACTCCGAAGACTGACCGACCATCCAATGCACCAGAGACTAAACAATTTGGGAAATGGGAAACTAAAGCGGAGAAACTTTGCAGAAATAGCCAAAGCAAAGATGCACGAAGATCCCATAAACGCACTAACAACACCAAAACCCATCACTACTGTACGAAAACCTACCTGGAGGCAGGATATATTTCCAGAGGTGGTAGAAAATATACCAGGTATTGCAAACAAAAACTGCCAGACTGAAAAAGAAAGGAGAGATACTACCCTAAGCTTCATAACGAAAAGCTACCCAAGCATGGACTGGACCCATGCATACACCGACGGTTCTGTAACAAATACTACACAGAACGGAGGGGCAGGAGCATTTCTGAACCTACCAAATGGCAGACAAATAACACTGTCATTCGCTACTGGTAAGTACACAAGCAATTTCAGAGCGGAGGCAGAGGCACTGAGGGCGGCAGTGGAAGAAATGGTGACTCACAGGGAAAATGAAAGCCATATAGTCCTGCTTACAGATGCTCTCGCCGTAGTCACAGCGCTTAAAAGCCAGAAAAATACTGAGCTTAATGACTTAAGAGCAGCACTCTGCAAACTGTCCCAGCAGTCCGCACCAAAAAGGGTAGTGGTACAGTGGGTCCCATCACACTGCAACATCCAAGGCAACGAGGAGGCAGACAGACTGGCAAAAAAAGGTGCAAGACTACCACAAACAGATACTAGTATGACGTACGAAGAGTCAAAACGGCTTATCAAAGCCAGATACATGACCAAATGGGAAACCGAACATACTGGTTACACCAAAAACGATGCCTATTACCAGTTGAACCGAAGAGAGCAGGTCGTCGTCTTCAGACTTCGCACTGGCCACAATAGACTGAGGTACCACCTATTCAACAAATTGAAGATAGGTGGTACCGACGAATGCCCGTGCGGTACTGGTAAAATGACCGCTGAACATCTGCTGCAGAACTGCCCGACATACGAGGATCAGAGAGAGCAGATGTGGTCATCACCAGTGGAACTGCAAGACAAGCTCTATGGCAGTGGCGACAGCCTCAGGATGACCGCCGCTTTTTTCGAAAAAATAATGGTTACTGTCTGACTGCGTACGCAGAAGAAGAAGAAGAACACAGAAACCTGTGATAGAAAACACTAATGTTACCCCCACTTCCAAAACCACGAAAAAATATGTACTCTGTCCACTTAACAACACCTTTGTAAGTAAATCTGTCGCTTAAATTGTCACAAAGAAGTGATAGTCAAACTGTATAAAGCATTAGTTAAATCTAAATTGGAGTACTGTTTACAGGTGTGAAGTCCTTATCATAGAGCGGATATAAACATGCTGAAAAGGATACCCAAAAAAAAGCGACAAAGCTGAAAGTGGGATTCCAGAATTACAGTTATGAGGAAAGACTAAAAAAAAACCGGCCTACAGTGTCTGGAAAAGAGAAGAATTCGAGGTGACTTAATACAGGTTTATAAGATGATCAGAGGAACAGATAAATTCGACTATAACAAGTTTTTTTCAAAATACATCCAACCACAAGAACAAGAGGGCATAAATTAACTAAATAGAGGTCCAGATTAGAAATTAGGAAATATTTTTTTTGTGAGAAAGCGGTGAATGCTTGCAATGCAGGGCCACAGGAAGTAGTGAAGGCAGGGACAACTAATACATTTAAGAATAATGTGGATGCGCATAGCTTTTAGAGCAAAGTAATGTAAATGAAACTGGTTCTATACAGACTCTGTCTTCTAAACCAGTATAAAGACGTTAAGTTAAGTTAAATTAATTGTTCGTCTCCATCTTCATTGTCTGAACCCCGGAAGTACCAGTTATTCACAAGTTTATTGCTTCTATCATTGGGTAGTTGTTTGTATAGCATTCCACCCAATCCACTTAGCTACTTGCCTTATTAGACAGTGTGTTAGAGAATCGTACTCCAGTCATATTTGTTAAACGCAATTAATTACCCGTTCGCTGCTAGTAAATGCCGGTATATTTTCCCCCATATTTACAATTGTGAAATGAAGATCATTAAATGTTTTATTTTGTTATAAATAAGATACAAATAGCAATGCACTAAATAACACCATCTTATTAGCAAATTGGCTTTCAATACCCGTTGTTTGCTGCTGTTATTGCTGTTTATTTTTAGTTCAGTGTTTGTCAACAGAATAATGGACGTGCATTTTGCTGTTAATTAGCACACTTTATAAAAGGGATATTGCCGATCATAAAATGATTTAAGAAAGTGAAGATAAAAGCATAATAAATTGGGACCATTGTTTTTTTTTCTTCTATTTAAATCTGGGCTGGTACAATTTATTCCTAGGATGCTAGAGAGAAACATTGCAGTAATCATTGAGAACGATTGTAATATTTCCTAACAAGAGAATTAAAACTAATCTGAACATTTTTGTATAGGATTATAGAGATGATAACAGTAGTTCTACGACAGGTAAAACGAGTCCGTCACGAGATCATAACACTTACTAAGATCATAACAAAAGAGCGATTGGCCAAGCGGATGTGATACTTGTCTCGTGTTTAAAACGATGTTTAAAACTGAGGTAAGGTCTAGATTTAGTTTATTATTTTAGATGAAATAAAAACGTATCATAGTACTGCGTGGTGATTGCAGGATCAGGCAGCCTTTATTACACAGAGACTAATTTACAGTTGGGTCGACTGGAGCTTGTCGGTTGCGAGAGTAGAGCCCCGTATCTTTACAATTAAAAGTGAGTGGTATACCACTATTGTGTGTGACTGTGTTCTTAATTGTAGAGTGGTAGAGGGTTCGCTTCTCGCGCCGAAGATATTGTGTTCTTCTTCGTACGCTGTCAAACGTCAACCTGAATTTTTTTCCAAAAAAGCAGCGGTCATCCTGAGGCTGTCGATACTGCCATAGAGCTTGTCTAGTGTTGCCACTGGTGATGACCACATGTGCTTTCTCTGGTCCTCGTATATCGGGCAGTTTTGCAGCAGATGTTCAGCGAGAATCTGTGTTCGATCTCAGTTATCAACACGCTCCAGTCGACTAGCTGTAAATGAGCACCTGGCTTACTGTTCTGGAAGGGAATCGAGCAAGACTTGTAATGATCCACCCTACGTCATAATCAAAATGTCTCTAACAATGAATTCTCTAACACTCCATCCATGACAGCAGTACCTGTTATGCGACTACCTTAACATTTACTGTTTTCTGGTATCGTACTTTCTTTTACAAAAATGTTTTAAAATAGAGTAACAATCTCCATTCCATCATTGAATATTGAGAAGAATTTCTACTTCTAAATTAGCGACAGTTTGAGAGTCATTGATCCAACTATCAGTATTAGAATTAAGTGCTTTGTTTCACACATCACGTTGTTTCACACATCATTTTGTTTCACACATCACTTTGTTTCATTCACCACTTTGTTTCGTTCCATCGTTTCGTTTCATTTATCGCTTTGTCGAATTTCATTCGTAACAAAGTAGTTGCTAAGAAAATAAATTTGAACGCTAGAAAACAATACACAATAGACAGCAGAAAATGAATACACCAAACAATAGAAAACATACCGGTCGTGACATAAGAAAACATGCACACCAGACAAAAGAAAATATATACACCAGACAACAGGAAACATACACACCAGAGAGCAGAAAACATACACACCATACAGCAGAAAACATTCACACCAGACAATAGAAAACATACACACCAAACAACAGAAAACATACACACCAGACAACAGAAAACATACACAACAGATAACAGAAAACATACACACCAGAAAACAGAAACATGCACACCAGATAACAGAAACATGCACACCAGAAAACAGAAAACCTACACACCAGACAACAGAAAACATACACACCAGACAACACCAGCTCAAGGTTATTATCGTTATTTTCAAGATAATAAAGATATAGGTCAATGAGTTTCCGAGTATAGATACATGCGTTTAGCTATTTGTAAAATATAATAACATCCACACTCATGGAGGCGACGGCTAGAGACCGGTGCAAAATTCTGACCAATTTCCCACCTATGTTGTCCATTCGTTCACCTTGAAACAAGCTGTTTTACAGCAGCATAAACAACGAGGCTAAGATAAAAGCTGTCTGCGGTCTCTGTAGTTGTGAACGCACTTAGATGCCTGTAATTGCTCTTTAGCCAGAATGACGAAAATCCACGTTCTTCAGTTCGCCCCATGAAACATAAAAAACAACTTACAGTCCATCAAGAGTCACCTCACTAAGAACATCTTCAAAAGTAATGACAGAAATAAGGTGAGCCTACGGTGGCACTAAGGATTAAAATAAATTGTTAAAAAATATAAATAGTGTGGTCAGACACTGTGCTAAGAGGAACATAATAATCGCATTCCGCACAAACTTAAACTATAGAAAATCCCTGAGGTTAAAATCTGCAAAACTCGATGTCCAATTCTGAATTAACTTACATCTGTGGCAAATGTTTCCCTTCTAACCACCATATAAAAAAGTTAATAAATCACTGACCGAGACACTTGTGTACCATTGTGGTTGGGGGGAGGGGGAGGGAGAAGCGGACAGTATAATGCTAACAGTGAGGAGGCGTCCATGGGATTTTGAACCTGTCGTGTGTAGAAGGCACGACGTATGGCCACAGTATATCAAATTCATACAACCCAAGCCAAATTCGTCGCCTACATTTCCCAGACACAGACTTCATTTATAGGTTGTGTTAGGGGCGTCATTACTCAGGCCCCGTGACGGAACATCGGCAGGAAAACATCAGATGATTAATGGTGCCATGATTCTCATCCTGTGCTCGTGAAGTCAAACAGGGACATTAAACAAAGAAGAAGGGAAAGAAATGAACCACTTATCAAGTGTTTTAGTAAAATGGTCTCTCTTTTCTTATGTTCTTGTTCCTAAATTTTTTTTTTTTATCTATGTAAGAAGTATGAGAGAGGTCGTGTGACAGATCAGTTAGAGCGCTTGCCACTTGCTGGAAAAGGACTAGAATAGATTCTCGGTCTACATGATATAGTGAACACAGCTGCAAGTGAGGACCTGACTAACAATTAAGGAAGACAAGACTGCGAACAAGGAAATGTGTAACAACTTCCCTTCAGGAAAATGCTGAGACTGAATGCAACAAATGTTGAGACTGAACGCCACAAATGTTGAGACTGAATGCCACAAATGTTAAGACTGAATGCCACAAACGTTGAGACTGAATGCCACAAATGTTGAGACTGAATGCCACAAATGTTGAGACTGAATGCCACAAACGTTGAGACTGAATGCCACAAATGTTGAGACTGAATGCCACAAATGTTGAGACTGAATGCCACAAATGTTGAGACTGAATGCCACAAACGTTGAGACTGAATGCCACAAATGTTGAGACTGAATGCCACAAACGTTGAGACTGAATGCCACAAATGTTGAGACTGAATGCCACAAATGTTGAGACTGAATGCCACAAATGTTGAGACTGAATGCCACAAATGTTGAGACTGAATGCCACAAATGTTGAGACGGAATGCCACAAATGTTGAGACTGAATGCCACAAATGTTGAGACTGAATGCCACAAACGTTGAGACTGAATGCCACAAATGTTGAGACTGAATGCCACAAATGTTGAGACTGAATGCCACAAATGTTGAGAATGAATGCCACAAATGGTGAGAACTATTGCAAAAAATGTTGAGATTTAATTTTGTTTTTAATGTTGAGACCTAATACAAAACAATGTTGTAACTGGATACAAAAAAATATTATAATTTTCAGAAAAAATCTAATAATAAAATACGAAATCTAATATCAAATAAAATATAACACAAAAAATATTGCGACCTAATATACAAAAGAGTTAGACGTAATACAAAACACGCTAAGACATAATACAAAAAAATGTTGAGACCTAATTCAAAAAATGTTGAGACTGAATTCAACAAATATTATAATATTCAGAAAAATCTAATTAAAAATGCGAAATCTAATATCAAATAAAATATAATACAAAATATTACGACCGAATACACAAAAATGTTAGACGTAATTCAAAACACGCTAAGACTTAGCACAAAAAAAGCTCATATTTCATAAAAAATTATACTGATTCGAACGCTAAAAAATTACAAGACCTAATACAAAAATTGCTGACACCTAACACGAAAAATACTGATTCTCCAAACCAGAAAAATGCTGATACTAATACAAATGCTGAAACATAATATAACAAATTTTGACACTTAACACACAACTTTGGATATTTTAAAAAAAAAACTGCTGATGCTAATATTCCAAAATTCTTAGATCTAGTACAAAAAATACTGAGACCTTATTTTTAAAAATTATGAGATCTAACACAGAAATTATGATACTAATACACATAAATTATTATACTAATACACAGAAATGCTGAGACTGTTTTAAAAAAACTGTTGACACTTTAATCCCCTTGCTGTGGTATTCTAAGCGTGGGGGGGGGGGGGGGGCAGAGGACTACAGGCCGCTCCGCTACTGCTGTCGCCATGTTGTGCGCTGACTTTGTTTAATTCATCCCCAACAGAAACAAACAGTATACGATTCGGGGATTCCAACCGTTGCCTCCTTGTCGACCGGTAGGCATCGAAACCATTTGGCCCCGCGCTGATACTAAAATAAAAATGTTGAAACCTAGTACAAAAACAGATGAGACAAATAATGAATAATGACAAATGCAAGGAATGCTGAGACCTAATACAAGGAATGCTGAGACCTAATACAACGAATGCTGAGACCTAATACAAGGAATGCTAAGACCTAATACAAGGAATGCTGAGACCTAATACAACGAATGCTGAGACCTAATTCAAGGAATGCTGAGACCTAATACAAGGAATGCTGAGACCTAATACAAGGAATGTTGAGACTTAATACAAGGAATGATGAGACCTAATACAAGGAATGATGAGACATAATACAAGGAATGCTGAGACCTAATACAAGGAATGCTGAGACCTAATACAAGGAATGTTGAGACCTAATACAAGGAATGATGAGACCGAATACAAGGAATGACGATATCTATGATACATAAAAAATTAATTATCATTTAATTTACACAAAAATACTAAAACTATCTAACACACAAAAATACTGATACTTTCCAACACATACAAATACTGATACTAACCAACACACAAACATACTGATACTATCTAACACACAAAAATACTGATATAATCTAACACACAAAAATACTGATACTATCTAACACACAAATATACTGATACTAACTAACACAGAAATATTGATACTAATTAACACACACAAATACTCATACATTCTAACACACACAAATACTGATACTATCTAACACACAAAAATACTGATACTATCTAACACACAATAATATTGATACTAACTAGTGCACAAAAATACTGATATTACCTAACACACAAAAATACTGATACTAACTAGTGCACAAAAATACTGATATTACCTAACACACAAAAATACTGATACTAACTAATGCACAAAAATGCAGATACTAATACAAAGAAATGAGAGACATGATACACAACATTCTAACATAACACAACAAATACTAATACAAAGAAATGAGAGACATGATACACAACATTCTAACATAACACAACAAATCCTAACATAATACACAACATTCTAACATAACACAACAAATCCTAACATAATACACAACAACAACATTATAACATAACACAACAAATCCTAACATAATACACAACATTCTAACATAACACAACAAATGCTAAAATAATACACAAAATTCTAACATAACACAACAAATCATAACATAATACACAACATTTTAACATAATAAATAATATTATGAGACCCAATACAACAAATGCTGAGATCTAATACCAACAAACTATAGATCTAACACACAATCATACAAATGATGATACACACGAATGCTGATATTAATACAACAAATTATGAGACCTAGCACACAAAATTCTGAGACTGAACATAACAAATCTTGACACTATTGCACAGACATGTTGAGACTTAATACCCAAAAAATATTCAGACAGACATCTCTAAGATACATCGCCTATGCACATGACCGTAGTGTTTATTTTGGTTTGACGTTGACCTTGGCCAACGAGTATTTTGCCGCCAATGCAGTTAACCAATTGTACGAAGCCAGCTCTACGTGTGCTTTTGCAGTGATTGTTTTCCAGTTTTTAAAAAAAAACAACTAGAGATTACCGGAATACAGCCCATGATATGATTGTTAGGCGTGGGTCGAAGACGCATCAATGTACACGCTGACAAAAGGAAGCGGCTCACAACTGGCTGCTTTCGTCAGGGTCAATAACCATACCTAGCCAAGACCCTTGTCCGGCTCCAAGTGGCGACCCTGGAAACAGGCATTACTCGTGCAGCCTGGCTCAGAGAATAGGGATCGAAGATGAAGGACAAACATAGTCCCAAAAATATCGTGCAGAAACATGTGTCTGGCCTCGATGTAAACTTCGTCGCAGCGTCAAAACGTTCTTTTCAGGAGGAACGCTAAAGAAGAAGAAGAAGCAAAACAAGAAAAAAGGGAGAATTACTAAACAGATGTGCGAATAATGCCATGTGAATATGCATAATCGTCTGCAATTCATATAAAAAGAAAAAAAGGCTTCATTCATCAATATCGAAACGCGTAGGTGTTTTATGGTGTTGAATGGGTGACTCTGTTAACATTAATTATCTTGACTATTGTCAACTTTTCATGTTAATTTTGTTCTCATCTGTGACAATCATAGAAAATCTCTATGTATATGTACATGTATATGTATCTATGTATGTATGTATATTTACTTGAATACTTGCTGAATCCTGGTATTCAATTACGCAAGGTTGTCTGATGCCAGGTATCCAAAAGCTGCATTAATATGTGTCTATCCTTCGCTCTGAAGTAACATGATGGTACAAAGGCGTGGTACAGATCATCTTTCCGTCTCGTTGTCGACTACGCGAGTTGTTGTAGTTGTATGGTCATCAGAAAGACATCCTCCTCGTCCACCTATCTTCAGTCAGACGGGCCACATGCCGACCCATCTGTACTTTCACATTGACGCAGAGTAGACGACATCCCGGAACTGTATGGTCGTCTATGTCGGTTTTTCAGATATGGTCTCTTGTGGAGATATTTAGGACTTTTTGGTCCTATTACTCTGTCAGTAATTCTGAGCTTTTCAGCTTCAGATCTGCGCAGACTCCAAACCTTACGCTCGTACACCATTGAGGGCATAACAATGCTATTGAAGGTGTGAGCCCTGCTAAAGTATCGGTTTAATGCGGTTGAAGCTGTGCCAACCGGCCACACTCATGCGTCAGATCAGCTTATCAATGATGTGGTTGTTGTTGATTCCTCTGCGTCTGATTTGCGCAGATTCCAAATCTCACTCCCGTATCTATTATATATATGAAGAATTACATTCCAGAATGCCAGCTGTGCACACAACGTACTAAGTCGCCGGTCGTAATATCGTGTGTGTGTTTGACGGACAGTAACTTTAGGAAAAGCTTTATTCATCCATGATCAGATTGATTTAATATATTACTTTGAGTTAGCAACAGCTAATAATCTCACGCGGCAATCCATATATAGTAGTATACCGAATGGCGAGATCCAAAGTGTATTTGAATACGTAACAACTACAATGTATGTCCTAATGACATTAAGCATGCACCTGAACTAGTGCAGTGGCACATACAAATGTTTAATTACCTGTAGACCTTTTACCGATATCCATTTAACCTAGTCACCTATGTACATTAGTGCGGATTTTGTTTGTCAGTCCAAAATAAAGGTGTATTTAGATCGAAACGTCGATGCAGTTCTGTTACTTCTTCTTATGTTCGCGTCATTGATGTGTATACCGCCAAACGAGTTCCCGTGATGAACTCGACTGTTGTTCGGAGCTGCACTTTACAACACAGCTTTGAGTTCAGGGTTGCGTCCTTTGCTCAGTGAGTCTTCCCCAACTGGCTATACATGGCTAAACAGTCATGTAAAACTTTGGTCAGTGAGTCTTCTCCAACTGGCTATACATGGCTAAACAGTCATGTAAAACTTTGGTCAGTGAGTCTTCTCCAACTGGCTATACATGGCTAAACAGGCATGTAAAAATTTGCTCAGTGAGTCTTCCCCAACTGGCTATACATGGCTAAACAGGCATGTAAAACTTTGCTCAGTGAGTCTTCCCAAACTGGCTATACATGGCTAAACAGCCATGTACAACTTTGGTCAGTGAGTCTTCCCAAACTGGCTATACATGGCTAAACAGTCATGTACAACGTTGGTCAGTGAGTCTTCCCCAACTGGCTATACATGGCTAAACAGTCGTGTAAAACAGGCTCCTCAGTTTGCTCACTTAGTCTACGAGTGTACTGAAGTGAAACAGACAGACAAAGTATGTACGTGTGTTTATTTAGTATTTTCTGCCCTGTACGCGTATTTATTTAGTCTGTTCTGCCTTGTATATGTGTTTATTTAATTTGGTAGGACCTGCCCTCAAAAATGGTGATTTATCCAAATGTGCTAGTAGCCGTAGGGTTGGTTCTGATGTGACAGCCTGGGCAGCTCTGGGTTTCTCAAAGTATGTGATTTCAATGTCTTTCTGTACACATTCTGCTCTCCTTTTTTTTCAAACCCAGGGGCATCACAATGCGACGGCAACCATTGTAGTCTGGCTCATCTACTGGTAGGTACCTTCCTTACTTCATCCCTACGATATGGGATTGAACCGCCCTTGAGAGCATGTAGTACAGATAATACGCCAGTGAAAATTACTAACTCGTGATGGCCGGAAATGCTATTATGTAACGCACGTTAACCTATGTAAATATAAAATTCGTCTAAGTGAGGGGTACAAAAACAATAAATTGCTGTATATTTGATAACGGTGATGAATTAACAATCTATAGCACGGGTCCCAACTTATGTGTCGTGACCCCTTTTTGGATCGCGAATGGTTTTCTATTAGGTCGTCGGCTGAAACAGGTGTTGTTTGCGAATGCCCACAATGAGTAGGTTTACTCTTTTCTGCGCCCTGTAAAGGACGTAAAGTGGCGGGTTGCAGTAGCTTTCCTCACATCCCGAGCGTGCTGATGAAGGTGGACCGAGGTCCTCCAGGCGGTTTTGCTATGCACTGGGGATCACGTCGATACCTCACATCTTTAGCCAGGCTGCCATGAGAACAGCTCGTTTCCAGTGAGGGCTACTAAGAAGCCGAGGTAAGGGTCTTGACCAGGATGTTTTGCCTGACCCTAACATGTCTAATCAGTATATTTTGCCTGACCGTTACATGTCTGATCAATATATTTTGCCTGACCTTAACATGTCTGATCAGCATATTTTGCCTGACCATAACATGTCTGATCAGTATATTTTGCCTGACCAGACGTTAGTGTTCCTCCCCTTGACGGAAACAGTAAACTAGAAAAAAATTTAATTTTATAGTAATTATATGTTTAATCGGTGTCTTAAAGTTTAAGTTATATCATAATTTTTAAATTTCGAATTTAACCCATAAAAATATGAGTACTTTTAATTAATTTTTTTCCAGTAGACACACTGTAGCAACCAATAGTCACATACACCAACGACCAGATCCCAGAGTGTTAAGGTAAGAAGTTTTTGGGCAACAAAAATCACGTCATTGCGTCCTGGATACAGATTTGTTTACGAAATGCGAAAAATCGTATGTTTCTGCCGTCAATCAGATGAGTCGATTGTTTAATCCAGAAATATGTCAAAAGTTAAAATTATATTGAGTTATATTATACTGAAAAGAATATTTTATATGTGTTTTATTTTACCCTATTAAAGTCTTTTTTTCAAATAGATCAGGGTCGCGGATCACTTTTGTTTCTCTAAAATGGGGTTGCGACTTGAAAAAGGTTGTGAACCTGTGATCTATAACATACATGAGTTTGAAATCAAAATGGATTCGAGCAGGAAGCGATGCCTGAGAGGTCGGATAACGGATGTTTGTATCCAGCAAGATACATGAGCCATCAATATATGTATATATATATATATATATATATATATATATATATATATATATATATATATATATATATATATGTATATATATTCCCTTCACTTTTTTGCTGAAAGGCACTGAGAACCCCTGAGTAAGCCTGGCTTGCAGTGACGCCGGTTATGATTAAATTCAATTAATTTTAATATTTCTGTTTCATATGAACCCATGAGGTCAGTACTACAGCTGGCCCAGATACATGATGTATGTATCCAAGCGGCGGTTTCTGTATCATTTGTTTTACATCATGATTGCTAGTCCCATGCACAATACCAGTTAGTCACTTTTTACGTCATGATTGGACGGTTATAGTGGTCCTCTTGTACCATTGGGGATAAACATAAAAATAACGTAATATATACAGCAAAAACTTTCAGATAGAAAGTTCGTTTCGTATGCAAATTGTTCCATCGTCTAAGAAACACGTTTTCCAAGCAGTTCAAAAATGTAAAAGCAGCCTGTTCTTGATTATGCGTTGTCCTTTTTATAACAAGCTTTTCTTTAACCTGACATGACCGTTATCCGTTGACGTGGACTTTTATTTCTCATATTTTAACCAACTTTCCTGTTCTGTTTCTATGAATCGAACTCACTGCACTCCGGGCATATTCATAGATGCCCAGTCGCTCTCAGCAAATGGCGTAGGGTATGGTTGCTGATAGTGCCTGTAGTTCGCTGGTCGTTCCTTACTCACACTCCTGTTCCGTCCTCTCATGCGCCATACTCCAAGTGAACCTCATTTATTGTGGAAACGTTGCAGCCTGTGGATTGCTGCTTCATCTATTGCGGTATCCTCACATAACAGGCAATCATTGACTGATATCAAAATACCACTTCTATCCATCAATAATGTGCCCATGATGGGATCTTGTGAAGTCAAGATGTCATCTCTTTCATTGCCCTGAATCTCAGCATGATTAGGACAGTAGATCCATGTCAACCCCTGGAGGTTTGAGGCCTTAACAACTACTATAAACCAACTTTCCTGTAGTCTTAGAGAACTGAAATTGTGTACACAGCCGATACTAGTAGGGCCTAATAATCTATCACAACTGCATTTCAGTAGTTCCCCCCCCCACCCGCCCCCCACCCCCACCCCCACACCCCCCCCCCCCCAAAACATGTTGAAGTAAAAATAAAAACGTGTGCTGAATTTGTAATTCTTTTTTTTTTTTCTCCATATTTCCTTGTTATTTCTATAAATAATTTTTCTTCCAATGTTTCCAGTAACATGTTGCATAGTTACAGTTTTGTAGTTATTCAACTCTTACATATCTTTCTTTCAAAAATTGTTTTCTTCTTTAATGCCTGCAGTGCTGAACGGGGCAGAGGAGACTATCGTCCAGTCAAGCAAAATATTCTGGCCAGTCTATGTTAGGAGCAGATGAAACATGCTGGCCAGATTATGTTTGTCAGGATCAGGGGAAACATGCTGGCCAGATATTGGTAGTCAGAATACAGTGAAACATACTGACCAGTCTATGTTAGTCAGGTTGAAGTGAAACATACTGGCCAGTCCAACTTTGTCAGGATCAGGTGAAACATACTGGTCAAACTATGATTGTCAGGATCAGGTGAATCATACTGGCCAGACTATGATTGTCAGGATCAGATAAAACATACTGGACAGACTATGATTGTCAGGATCAGGTGAATCATACTGGCCAGACTATGATTGTCAGGATCAGGTGAATCATACTGGCCAGACTATGATTGTCAGGATCAGGTGAATCATACTGGCCAGACTATGATTGTCAGGATCAGGTGAATCATACTGGCCAGACTATGATTGTCAGGATCAGGTGAATCATACTGGCCAGACTATGATTGTCAGGATCAGATGAATCATACTGGCCAGACTATGATTGTCAGGATCAGATGAAACATGCTGGCCAGACTATGATTGTCAGGATCAGGTGAATCATACTGGCCAGACTATGATTGTCAGGATCAGGTGAATCATACTGGCCAGACTATGATTGTCAGGATCAGGTGAATCATACTGGCCAGACTATGATTGTCAGGATCAGATGAATCATACTGGCCAGACTATGATTGTCAGGATCAGGTGAATCATACTGGCCAGACTATGATTGTCAGGATCAGGTGAATCATACTGGCCAGACTATGATTGTCAGGATCAGGTGAATCATACTGGCCAGACTATGATTGTCAGGATCAGGTGAATCATACTGGCCAGACTATGATTGTCAGGATCAGGTGAATCATACTGGCCAGACTATGATTGTCAGGATCAGATGAATCATACTGGCCAGACTATGATTGTCAGGATCAGATGAAACATGCTGGCCAGACTATGATTGTCAGGATCAGGTGAATCCTACTGGCCAGACTATGATTGTCAGGATCAGGTGAATCATACTGGCCAGACTATGATTGTCAGGATCAGGTGAATCATACTGGCCAGACTATGATTGTCAGGATCAGGTGAATCATACTGGCCAGACTATGATTGTCAGGATCAGATGAATCATACTGGCCAGACTATGATTGTCAGGATCAGATGAAACATGCTGGCCAGACTATGATTGTCAGGATCAGGTGAATCATACTGGCCAGACTATGATTGTTAGGATCAGGTGAATCATACTGGCCAGACTATGATTGTCAGGATCAGGTGAATCATACTGGCCAGACTATGATTGTCAGGATCAGGTGAAACATACTGATCCAATGCCAACCTAACTTCCAAGCAGTTCTTCTTTGAAATAGGCGGATCAGGTAAAACATACTGGCTAACACCCCCACCACACTTCCACTAAGTGTCCCTGGAAACGTGCTGCTACTTGGCTAACGTGGCAGGGAAATCGACGTGAACCCCGTAGTAATTAGCGACATACAGATAAAGTCAAAATTGCACAACCGACTGGAAGACTCCGGTCCACCTTCATCAGCACGCTCTTTGAATATGCTGCTGCAACCCGCCACTAAACGTCCTGTTCAGGGCACACGAAAGAGTAGTTTTACTCATTGAGAGATTTCAACAACAACAACAAAAGCAGTTTACGGATCGGCACTTTGATTCCCATAGCTTACTGTGGAACTTTGTATTGCCCTACAGCCAGGAGAGTCACTGAAACCCTCCTCCAAATATGGTCGCAGGAGCACCTAACTCAAATACGACTGTCATTAGGAGAAACAACAACAATGGTGTTGGACAATTATGTGGTTATACTTACTTACTTACTTACTTAGTCACTCCTCTTCTACCGTGAGATGCAGAGGTTTGCCAGAGAGAGAAAGTCAAACTGCCTCTTTCCAATCCAGTCTCCGGTCATTAGGGATTGTTGTATGCTGTCTTTCCAATGTACTTTATGCCGTTCTTGGTTTTTTTTCCTCCTACGACCGCCTCGGTAACCGATCTTTTTCCATTCTACAGACATGGCCAAACAACTGCAGTTGGAACTGCAGCACCCACGTCTGCAGGGGTTGGGCTTCGAGATTGTTACGTATTGTCTGGTTACGGATCTTGTCCTTTTTCATCACTTGGACCACCTTTCTTAGGTATCTCATTTCTGAAGTGTGTAGTCGTCTTTCTTGGGCTGGGGTCATTGTCCATGACCCACATCGATATGTCAGGACAGACACATAGGTCGAGCAGCATACATACATCTGTGTTTTTATTTGCTTATTTCTCTTTTGCTGAGGAATTCTCTGTTTAGTGCATTAACTCTTCTTTGATTCTTCTTCTGCTGTCAATTACCCCTCCAAGATATTTGAAGAGGCCTACCTGTTCCAGTGACTGTGTTCCCAGGGTTATTGTATGTCTCCTTTTATCTCTTGCAATCACCATAGTTTATATTTTGGAGTTGCTAGTGTGCTTTCCTCTTTTCTTAAACTACTTTCCAGACCTACAAGTTGTTCTGGAGATGTGCATCGGATTTCGTGATCAGGGTCACATCATCTGCAAATGCTAGCTTCGATTTATAACTTAGTCTCATCTTCTATTACCCTACTTCATACTTGTTTGTCCGTACCTTGCAAGCTTTGATGACTTCATTCATGAGAGGTATGAAAATGTGCGGTGATAGAATGTCACCTGGTCTTAATAAACTAGTGGTTCTGAACTGTCCTAACTTTTGATTTGATGTCCGCACATAATTTCTGCATGTTTTATTATAGAAACTCTATATGATTCAAATCAGAGGGCCTGTGATATTTTTACTTGCCAAGCACTCCCAGAGTTTGTCCCCAGGGATTTTATCAAATGCCTTCTCCAAATCCAAAAGGCAGAGATGCATATCCTCATAATACTCAGAAGCCTTTTCGCTCATTTGTCTGAATGTACAAATAAGGTCTTGAGTTCTTCTTTGTCCGAATTTCACATTCGGTCTCACCCTTGTTTAGCTCTGATATGCCTTTTAATCGCCGTTCTAGAATCCTAGAGTAGACTTTCTCGTTTACACTCAGAAGGGAAATACCTCTGTTATTTTCACATTGTTGGTTGTCGTCCTATTTAAATATTGATATTATTATGGCAACCTCTCAATTACCTGGTAATTTCTTGTGGCTCCAAGCTGCCTTAAGAATCCTAATGAATAGTATATTTCCTGCCGCTCCCATGTATTTAACAATTTCAGGTGTAATACCACCATGTTCTGCTGCGTTACCAACCTTAATTTTCTCCAATGCTACCTTTAGTTCTTCCATTGTGATATTATCGCTCCCCTCCATGGCTTCCTCCTCTGAGATTGGGACTGTCACTTCCAGAGCTTGGTTTTCCTCCACTCCAAGGAGATCTGAGAAATATTCTTTCCATCCGTTCATTGCCTTTCTTTTTTGCGGCTGTCAGCAGTTTATCTTTAACAAATTTCAGAGGACATTCCTTTTTTTCTTTTCACATGTTCTTCAGGTTTCTGTAGAGGAGATTTTGGTTTTTCTCCACCATTATTTTTCAATTGTTCTCTAAATTCCTCCCAGGATTTTTCGTTTACCTTAAGCACAGTCTTCCTTTCTTAAAATGTAATTATTCTTTATATTCCTTTTTTCGTTTGTTCTTCTGTTTTCCTAGCCTCTAGATATTGTTTGTATATCTTTTTCTTTTCTTGTATTATTCGTTTCACTTCTTCTTTCCACCATTGTATACTCTTTCTCTTCCACCCTTCTCTGGTTTTACCGTAGGCCTTTACAGCATCCTAGAGGGTTTCCAGATTTCTTCCGATTCCTCTATCCTTCCTATTTCTGTTGCCTTAGTTTGTTAGCCTTAATTGTATTTTATCCGTTTGTGTTATTAGGTTTCTTGCATGTTGTTGTGTGTTGCATGTCTGTGTTTCTTTTTTTTTTTGATTACTCTCTTTATTTAAACTAAGTAGTGGTCGCTTCCTATCTCTGGCCCTCTGAACATTCTAGCATCTATCACGTACTTATATTCATCTTTCGTCGCTATTACATAGTCAATGATGGATCTTTCATTTCTTGCCGGCTCGCATTTTGTGTAGGAATGGATATGCTTGTGTGGGAACCTTGTATTTATAATAACAATGTTTTGTTCCCTGTAAAATCTCAGCAGTCGTTTTCCATTGTCATTTAGAACATCTTCTCCATATCTACCGATCAATCGTTCCCATCTAAAATAGTCGTTTCCAACTCTTGTGTTAAAGTCTCCAAGGAGAAGTATTTCATTTTGACAATCGTCAACGGTCCTTTAAAGGAACGCATAGAATGCATCTTGTATGTCAATGCTCTCATCTTCATTTGGTGCTTACACAGTGGCAATATTCATTTTACTGTCCACCTCTTGTAGACAACACCATCAGTCGTTCTGAAATGAATTTCCATTTTTCAATGTGTTTGTCTTTTTGGTTACTGTCCACTTTACAGCCTACCCCTGCCTTACCTCTTCCAGTCATATCGATGTGTCTGTCGAGCAGCTTGTTGTCATCAAGGTCCAGAACGCCATATCCCTTTTTCTTTGTCTCTGAAAGTGCCAGGACTGTTGATTTTGTTCTCTTCATTTTTTCTATTAGTTCATCTTCCTTCCTGTTTATGCTTCTTAAATTCATTGTTCCGTAAATCGTGGTTCTTATTTCTTGCCTGTTTGTCGCAGTTAAGATCACTCCGGTTTCCTCTGCGGTGTCACTTGTAATCATTGGTAAAAAGAAACAGGTGATTAGCCTTTTGTGTCTTTGCTTGGTGAAGTAGCGGAGGGGCTGCCTTCTTATAGCCGTCATGCCTGCCTGCCTGTTTTTGTCCATGACTGCTTATTTCAAATTCAAAACCTCCAAATTGGGAGGCCGTTCAGCAATCCGCAATCCTGCTGACGCGTCTGGTAGAATGTCGGTTCCCCTGTTGTGGTTATAATTGGTTTATTTTGCTAGGCAATTATAACTTGTGCTTCTTGCCGGCTTTGGGTTACCCAGTTTTTATTCAGATATTAAATATAATTTATGTTGTTTATGTATTTATATAATGACAGTTCCACCACTGACGAAGGAAGACATTAGTTTCCAACGATAACAAGTTTTTAAATGATCCACAAACTAATATATCAAACGTAGGTTTTCCTCATAAGACTCTTGATGAAATACGGAGCATGAGGATGGAAAGCTCACACTCTACACTTAAACAAAGACCGAGCGTCCAAGACATGAAATGGATACAGCCCTACAGGTGCTCAGATTAGAAAGAAAGCCTACTCGTGTTGCAGGAGGGCTGACATTTGAGAGCGGATAGACTGTAAATAATTAATTCAACGAGACAAAGATAAAGGTCCCTTTGATCGGATCAAAAGCTGTTGTTGTTTTCTCTAACGTCATTGATTGTGCTAATAATGAAAGCAATACATAATACAAATTATTGTTAAAGCAGTACACACATGAACACATACGTACGCACACACACACGCAAGCAAACACACACGAATGCACACACGCAAACGCACACACACACATATATATATATATATATATATATATATATATATATATATATATATATACATGCATTGAAGATACACACATATATACGTACATGCATTTGAGACACACACATATATACACATATAGACACACGAACACACATATACCCACATACATACACGTACCCACACGAACACACATACAGACACAGATACATTATACACATACACACAGTTCAAACAAATATTTCAAATAATCTTTCAACTAATATTTTGTTAGCTCTGCCAGACACGAAATGTAAAGTACATCACTAAAAGGTGCGCCCACATTGCGTAGATTTCAATCAAAATCTGTCCCACTTGATGGAATCCGTTTTTACAATCTCTTTACTATTTGAACAAAGATATACAAGTAAATATAATGCAACTGAAAACTGCACTGACATTTTCACAACTAGATGTTCTCAACGGTAGAATCCATAATTTCAAATGTATTCGCATCTTCAAGATTGAATATATATATTTCGTATTAAAGGCAACTGACTTTCACCGAATAATTTTATTTTAAGTTGAAAATTAAATAGTTAGAGAGGGAAAACCTCGTCTTGTATGCTTTTCGCCAATAATATGAAAGGTCACAAGGTTGATTACTTTCAATAGCAATTTAAAATTCCTCAAGACTCTTAACCTTCAAGAGAAAATGTATAACCAGGGGGATGAACCTTCTGATGAAACAAAACACGAAAATAACCTTCATGTCCCATTAACAAGAAGGGTCCCTAAGTGACACCACCCTCGTCACTTCCTGTTGCGTTGCGCCTGGGGACGTCTGCTACGGAGTAATTATCTGCTCAGAAAAGAAAGGGCATATCGATTTGTTGCCCTTTCTTGCCCGTGCCTTGAAATTATGGAAACTTAATAACAAACTGGCTTTCTTAAGAGGCTTTTGTTGCTCAATTTTGTGACATTGTGTTCTCTGACAAGCTGTCGAAATATAGAACGACAACCTCGTCATGTTGATTGTTACATTTCTGACATGGCCTGTTGAACAGTACAAAGTAATACACATTGTTTTTGCCAGTTGGGATTGTTTATCTTTCTTGACTAGATCAGAGGTGGCCAAACTACGGCCCGCGGGCCAGATCCGGTCCCCCAACCAGTTCTGACCGGCGGTCAACAAGTTTTGAGCCGGCCTCTTATTATTGAGGTGGTAATGTTTTTTCAGACCGTAACGTATCCCGGGTCGACCCAGTCTTAAATGGGTACCGGTTCAGTCCGGGAAGTAAAAGAGGCGAGGGAGAGAGGAAATTACTACCGCCCTCATATAGCCGAGCGTTTGAAATGTGAGATCGCTAACATCCCATTCACCTACGGCAGTAATCAGTAATGCTAAGGATTACTTTACTTTTACTTATTGTTGATTGAAAATAACTGTATACTTTGACCACTATGCTAAAACAAATATTACAAAATAGCACGCACAGGCACCAGAAAAAAAAAGACGCAAAATGTACAATTAACATCTCACCACCTACCACCAACTCTCTCTCTCTCACTCTGTCTGTCTGTCTGTCTGGCTCTCTTTCTCTCTCTCTCTCTCTCTCTCTCTCTCTCTCTCTCGTTACAATTTTCTCTACTATAGTGCCTACAAAATGGAAATGATAACGTCAAATCTCTGATCGTGCACGTGGACAAGCGAAGACGGTGTCAGTCCCTACTTTGATAATGAGAAACTGAAAGCAATGACATATCTTTTCTGTGGTCAGAAGTCTATGAGATCAAATGGTGGCACTTTGTCTTTAGCATCGGTATGGGAGAGTGATCGTGGGAGCGGATGTGGATGGTAGGTACAATTATATAAGAAGGAGTTGAGATGCACAGTTGGCATTGTGAAGTTTCATACGTCTGGGATTGTAGCTGCTGTGCACGTCTGGGCTTGTAGCCGTTGCGCACGTCTGGACTTGTAGCTGTTGTGCTCATCTGGGCTTGTAGCTATTGTGTAAGTCTGGGCTTGTAACTGCTATTTAAGTCTAGGCTTGTTTGTGGTGTGTACGTCTGGGCTTGTAACTGTTGTGTAAGTCTGGGCTTGTAACTGTTGTGTAAGTCTGGGCTTGTAATTGTTGTGTAAGTCTGGGCTTGTAACTGTCGTATACGTTTGGATTGTAGCTGTTGTGTACGTCTTGGCGTGTAGCTGTTGTGTACGGCTAGACTTGTAGCTGTTGTGTACGTTTTCTTGCAGAGTTTGCATTTGTAGAAAATGTTTTCTAAGTATAGAGTAGTTTGCCGTTGCTTTATATACGTGGTTCATTATATTTGTAAAACTAAATCTCAGAATGTTATTTTTTTAAGAATGTAATAGGTCTGGCCCTCTGGTGTTACGCCTTACCATAATCTGGCCCTCGGCCAACCTTAGCTTGGCCACCACTGGTCTAGATCAACGTTTCTCAACCTTTTTACCCTTGCGGAACACTGGAAATAAATGTCATATCTCAGGGAACTACTGAATCCACTTTACTATGTAGCATTATTAATTTCGTTCTTTCTATTTTACACATATAAGTTCATAAAGAAGCGTCATACATTTTTCTGATAGGTTGTTTAAGCAAAAACTACGTGACGTTTTTCTGCAGTTTATTGACAATACCACCAAAAATTTAATTAACCTGTCTGTTCCACAAAAATCTCAAATTAACGCCATACCTGTAAATACACATACAATTAATATAAATAACCAATATCGTATGTAACACATATAAATAGAATAAAAACAGATAATTACTACAATAACTGAACTGTTCATTTGCCAAGTTCAAAAGATATAAAATAAATCAAGTTCAAATAACATATGAACAAATATAAGTGACAATGAAATTATATTTTTGAAGCCAGTTTAGATAATAAACTTCACTTTTCTAATATGAAACCCCAGCTTGTCTTTTGATACACAAATACTTCATTAAGGGTCGATTATAATTCTAAACGATGTAACAGGTTCAAGACGTTGTTATAATAGCCAAGAATATTTCAAGAATAAATCGTAAGTGTATTTGGTATAAAATGTAAACACGAAAATGACTGAAAATTACATTTTCGTATGATTACTATATTCATTCAAAATAATTAGGAAAAATGCATCAAACACAGAACTAATCAGGCTGAGAGAAACGCCACTGGAAGATGTAGAGGTATTTACATACCTAGGAAATGTCATAAACAAGTAAGGATGGACAGACGAAGTAATAAAAACAAGGATACAAAAAGCAAAAGATGTATTCGGAATGTTGAAGCCCATATGGAACTCCAAGAAAATAAGAAAGAAGTCAATAATAAAGATTTTCAATCAAATGTGAAGTCAGTCATCTTGTATGGAGCGGAAACCTGGAGGATGACCAAAAGACAGTGACAGGAGACTGCAGGGTTTTGTCAACAGATACCCGAGAAAGATACTTGGTATAAATGGTTTAACAAAGTTACAAACAACAGACTGTGGGAGAGAGCGAGACAAGGTAAATTTGAACAGGAAAACTTAAAAAGAAAGTAGAGATTAATGGGTCATACATTAAGAAAGCCCCAGGCCAGTATCACCAGGCAATCTCTGTCATGAAACCCCAAGGGAAGGAGGGGCATAGGAAGACCAAGGAATACACGGAGACGAGATCTAGAGACGGAAGTAAAGAAAACAGGAAAATGCTGGAAGGAAGTAGAGAAGATTGCACAGGACAGAACAGCTTTGGCGAGGGTTGGTTGATGGATTTTGCACCCCTGTGTGATAAAAAGCGAAAGAGAAGAGAGACTATATTGATCACTAGTTCTCGCAGAATCCCTTGCGATTTCTCGAGAAACCCTAGAATTTATGTGAGTACAGTTTGAGAAACGCTGACCTAGATACTTTCGAGAGACAGGAAAATAAACGAAGCATGAACATTATGAGATAATAATGCCGGTGTTAAATGGACTGTGAAGGTACTTTCTTAATTTTCCCAGGCATGTTTTGTTATACACTTAGGAAAGGAGGGATGGGGGAGCGGGCGAGGGGAGCGTGTGGAAGTTTGGTTTACAAACTCAATGTACCAGGTTCAAGTCACATCGCCATGGTTTTGACAAACCGGGCATATCCTGGAGATTTTCATGGTATTATCGCTTCTCTCAGTCTATCCAGCTGTAAATGGATATCTGACCAAGTCAAGGGAAATCTGGCGCCGCCGTAGGAGCTACGGAGTTCGTGCTACGTCATCGACACTTTCAGTAATGAAATAGGCTGATCACATACGGTAGCGATTTGCTGCAATGAAGTCAGTTCTATGAGCCATTTTCCATGTTATTTCTGTCGTTTATACACACCTATTTCAAATACCGGCACACACATTAACATATGCATACGTCTCTCACACATACTCATATGTTTTCTCTCTTCCACATACCCTCTCTCTCTCTCTCTCTCAGATACATCTGTTACGCATCTCTTCCACACATACATAACTCAGAACATTATCTTTCATATACATATCTCTCTGTACTCTGTACGGAACTAAACAGCCGCTCACAAACACTTGCAGATACCACTGCAT
This sequence comes from Ariolimax columbianus, assembly GCA_036924085.1. Classification (NCBI taxonomy): domain Eukaryota; kingdom Metazoa; phylum Mollusca; class Gastropoda; order Stylommatophora; family Arionidae; genus Ariolimax; species Ariolimax columbianus. Next base: position 121,898,798 of record JAVGWX010000001.1, read on the forward strand.
GGCATTGTGCCAAAGGGCAAGAGTCCATAAGCTGTTTGATCAATAACCAACCATCCAACCATTTTTTATGATAAAGGACAGATTATTAAAATTATATGACGATTGTATAATCGGATCTAAAGGCAGATATAAATTATCACAATCCTAAAGTAATTAAAATATCCATCAGACTGCAACACTTTGAAGCAATATATAAAAAAGCTCTCCAGATAGACATCTTCATTAAAGCAGCCATAAAATGAACATAAATATATTGTAGAAGGCAACATTTATACGATAGCCTTTTGTCAAAAAGCGCGAAACAGTAAGAAAATGAAAGCCGAGAATTCAAAAATACAAATTAAATGGACTTTCTAAAATCAAACACACAGGCAGCGAATAAAACTCTTACGATAAAATACTTTAAGAAAAATCAAACATGGATGACATACGATATTTTAAAGAAAATGAAAGAAGGTGCGCAGAAAACACTACCAGAATATATGTCCTTGAACAATCCGATAAGAACTGTTTGTCGAACAGTAAAAGAACAATGTTAGTAGTTGTAGTCCCCTTTCAGTCATGTCTGACTATAGGTTGATGCGACCTTGGAGTAGCATCTCTCTACTGAGTTTTCTATTCATGCAGAAATAAAATATATTTCAAAAAAAGACAAGGACCGTTCAAAATGGAGGATGTATTCAGGACAACAATGAAGATATCATACTTGATGAGTATATATATCAAATATATCGAACAGATGTGCCGAATACGTAGGTGAACTGTTTGACAGCAAGATATGTGATACACCATCACAACTTAGAAATGTCGGCGCCAGTATCCTACGATCACGAGTAGAGAAAGCGATACAACAAATCAGCAAAGAGAAATAAACAGGCAATAAAACATATCAACAAACAGAAAAATTAAAGGAATAGAACATATCAACAAAGAGCAACAAACAGGCAATACAAAACATCAGCAAAGAGACATAAACTGGCAATAAAACATATCATCAAAGAGAAACAAACATACAATAACAAATATCAGCACAGAGAAACAAATAGGCAATAAAACATATCAACACAACAAAACAAATAGGCCGGAAAACACCAGCAAAGAGAAACAAATAGGCAGGAAAACACCAGCAAAGAGAAACAAATAGGGAATAAAACATATCAGCAAAGATAAAAAATAGGCAATAAAACATTTCAGCAAAGAGAAACAAACAGGCTTGGATACAATGTGTATGTGACTATAAGTCGCTTCAATGTATCCACTGGATATACAAAATGTAAAACTACTCATATTTGTATGAGTTATATTCGATATTTAAACATGACGATATTATTCAAACTTTAAGACACCTATTAAAAATGAAAATATCTTTTTTAGTTTACTTATTCAGCCGGTGATCCCACAGAAAACCCTTCGCCATCCCATTTGATGTCGCCACCCATTGGTTGGGAACCCGTGCTCTAGCGGAGTCGGTGTGGATAAAATCAATGATCCGTCTAATGACTGACAGTGCAATGTGTAAACCGTGCGACCTAAATTACATGTTTTCTTAACACTACTCCAGGAACCTCATGCAATCGAGTATTCTAATTTTAGAACAATCAGCCGGATATGCCACAGTATTAAGATACTGCTTACAATTATATATGGAATACTTGAGATCTCTTGATATCATACATGCCCGAGCTATTGATCAGGAAAACGACTCTGCCTTCTTTACTGTTACTAACGGTGCGAAGCAGGGATGTATGATGTTTTCTGTAATGCCGTTGAATGCCACGTTAGAGATGGGCTGCACTATCGCACTGACGGCGGGCTATTCAATCTTTGAAGGTTCAAGACCAAAACCAAAATCCACAGGGTGACTGAACGTAATTTACTTTATGCGAATGAATGTGCATTAAATTCACATACGGAGGGTGACATGCAAGAATACATGGATCGGTTCAGCACAGCTTGTAAAAATGTCGGCCTCGCCATCTCTATCGCAAAGACAGGTTCTGCATCGACAGGCTCAAGATATGTTCTAATGGGAACCTTTAATCACGGTACTACACAAGCAATTTCAGAGCGGAGGCAGAGGCACTGAGGGCGGCAGTGGAAGAAATGGTGACACACAGTGAAAATGAAAGCCATATAGTCCTGCTTACAGATGCTCTCGCCGTAGTCACAGCGCTAAAAAGCCAGAAAAACACTGAGCTTAACGACTTAAGAGCAGCACTCTGCAAACTGTGCCAGCAGTCCGCACCAAAAAGGGTAGTGGTACAGTGGGTCCCATCACACTGCAACATCCAAGGCAACGAGGAGGCAGACAGACTGGCAAAAAAAGGTGCAAGACTACCACAAACAGATACTAGTATGACGTACGAAGAGTCAAAACGGCTTATCAAAGCCAGATACATGACCAAATGGGAAACCGAACATACTGGTAACACCAAAAACGATGCCTATTACCAGTTGAACCGAAGAGAGCAGGTCGTTGTCTTCAGACTTCGCACTGGCCACAATAGACTGAGGTACCACCTATTCAACGCATTGAAAATAGGTGGTACCGACGAATGCCCGTGCGGTACTGGTAAAATGACCGCTGAACATCTGCTGCAGAACTGCCCGACATACGAGGATCAGAGAGAGCAGATGTGGCCATCACCAGTGGAACTGCAAGACAAGCTCTATGGCAGTGGCGACAGCCTCAGGATGACCGCCGCTTTTTTCGAAAAAATAAGGGTTACTGTCTGACTGCGTACGCAGAAGAAGAAGAAGAAGAAACTAATTACATGTCTGCAAAACGTAGGTATAAATAGAAAACAGAAGAATGTTCAGTAACCAAAACTGAGAGCAAACTGCCAATTTAAGATCTGCAGACTTTACTCACCGCGTTTAAATATAAAAAGGGGAGTGCGATAAGGTTGCGTGCTGTCCTCTTATCCGTGTAACATTGACACAGAATACATTTAGAGGAAATACCAGGAATCATTATCGGTGGAGTATCAATCAATTAATAATCTCAAGTACTCAGATGATACAGACCTACTGACTCAAAGCTAACACGTCTTTATGAATGTGTTATTCAAGTAAAGAACAAAAGACAGGTGCGTGGATTAGGCATGGACACTAAAAACACGAAAAACTATATCTTAGCCAAATAGACTCGAAATCTACTCTACAGATTCAAATAGAGGGTAAAATACTGGAATATGTCGAGAGTTTTTCTTATATTGGTAATATAATAATGGGAAATGGGAGATGCGAAATGGAAATCAGAAAGATGTTGCAGATAAACAATTCTGCATTCACCAATATGATTCATATATTGACATCCAAGCAAGTCAATCACAACATATTAAATGAGAGGGGCCAAGTGTTATGTCTACTCGTCTCTTTAGTAAGCATGGACAGTGAACAATCGATTGGAGAAGAGAGTTGATGCCTTTGACGTGTGGCTATATAGACGAATTGGGCGCATCTACTGGAACAAAAATAAAACAAATATGGACGTCTTGGATAAATCAGGGGTAAAAAACAATTGGTGTACGAAATCAGTCCGATAGTTAAGATATTGTGGGCACATAAACAGACAGCACCTTGCCAAAAATAATGATGGATAGAAATGTGAATAGCAAACGTGTCAAGGGTAAATAATGCTTTAAATGGAAGGACATCATCAAGAGATAAGCATGGCAGATTGTAGCATCAACCCAAAAGAAAGAAGACGCTGGGGATTATTGCAGCCGACTTTCGTGGAGGTGGCATCTGAGCTGAACTGAAAGCAAGGTGCTACCACTTCACGAAGAGATGTACGCCAAGCGGTTCAGTCTTGGGTAGCAGCTTCCAAAGTGCAAGGAATAGCGCAAAGGCTTGTAGTGAAGATTTATTTTGGTCACCAATGTCTACATCCCATCCCACATTAAAAGGGTATTTGGCAGCCGATGGTATGGCATACAGACTACCTTACCAGCTTAGCAGATGGATGAATGACTGCATCCGAATAGCATTGATGGTGATGGTGATTATAGTAGTAGTATAGTAGTAATAGTAGTAGTAATAGTAGCAATAGTAGTAGTAGTAGTAGTAGTGGTGGTAGTAGTAGTAGTAGAATAGTAGTAGTAGTAGTAGTAGTAGTGGTGGTGGTGGTGATATGGTTGTGGGGGTGGTGATGGAAGTGGTGGGGGTGGTGGTGGTTTATGTGTGGGATAGTGATAGTGATGTTGATAGTAATAACAGTAGCAGTAACAGTTAAATTATTCATAATCGTTGAAAATGGCAGCTCCATCCTTAAGATGTGACCTGGCACTGGGAGACCTTCTATTAATAGTTTAGGATCAATGATAAAACTTTGTCATTATATATGAGGTTTCCGTATTAACCTTTCTCGTTTTTCTCTTCATTGGAGTTTAGTCTTTACCACAGCTCAGTGGCTTTGAGCCGTTTTAAGAGTTGAGACCAATTTGCCGATTACCTGTTAATAGTAAACACACAGACGTTTTCCTTTAGTGATACCCCGGGTGGAAGGAAAGGGGCTTTTGTAGTCTTTCCAACATGTTCAAAATAGCGATTACGAAGACTGTTGTGCACACGATTAGCAACCTCATCATGTATAAACTTTGCTACAGCAACAATTACTGCAAATATTCGGATATATGCTTCTTGTAAAGAAGTTAACTGTACTGGTGGTACTATTCTTCACATGGAACGAAAATGCCGTTGGCCGAAGGGTTTGGATGTAGATCGTTGATCACGAAAAAGTGAGGTCAAATCCTCGGTAAGGCACAGTTTTATTTCAAAGGAGGTCAAATTAAAAGATAGTATGGATTGTGTGGTGACGTCAGGGACAAGTGGCTTTTATTCCTCAGCCAATAAATCCTCCAGGTGGACCACAGCAATGGGAAACTAATAGAACTACAGAAGCGCACCACAAACATAAAGTACATACAGCTACACACGCATCCATACAATGGCTGGCACGTAGTAATATAGCCTTAAGGACTATATGTCAGAGTTTCAAAGGGCGTGGCTTCCCCAATACGAAACGCAAACTCCTTACAATCAAACTAAAGCAATGGGAATAAACAATGTACTGATTGTTAGTTAGGAACATAAATGAACAGAAGAAAGCAGGTTTTGGGCTGAAAGAGAAGTGCCTTGTCCCAACAAGATGGAAGGATAGATACATTCTGGATTGAAATGTTGGAGACATCATGGAACATGGTCTCATCTTGTATGATGTGCGTGGACTAGTTCTTACGCTCGCTGTCCCGCCGTCTCTAGAGGTAATAGTTAGGTACCATTTTACCGCTATTGCAAGTGAGGTGCGGCCTGTCTAGGCTACATACCCTATCAGTTTTGCTATAGGAGGCATATACTTCAACCGCTCGACCACTCTCATTTTTCTGAGAGAAACTATATGAAAAATAACAAGAACTATTCTTTTATTTTGATTACAAAAATGCGATGCAGCCCAATCAAGAAAATTAAATTTGAGTCCCAATATTCTTTTTAAAATTATCAGTTTATATCATCTTTCTAAAATATTTGAAGCTGCCATGGTTTTATAAAAAATTAATCTTCAAACGAGAGCCTGAACTTTTAAAACCAGAATTTCAAATGTTATAAAATCAAGAAAAGGACATATAAACTTGAAAATTAGCGGCCTCATTTATAATAGCAATCAGGAAAACAAAGAGGAAAACATTCGGAAATTATTTTTTTGTTAATGGTAATGTTGATCATAATGAATCAAATGCTTTGGCCAGAAAATGTTTGTTCGAAGGTAGTGGGTTTCGGTGGTTCTTCTTACGTTCGGAGCGTACTTGAAAAGTGGATTGTGCTTCTCCTGGTTGTAGAAACTAATTCGAGACCAAACGGCGTCTAACCAACCTCGGTCTATTCGTGTTACCGTGTTTTAGTCCATTATTGATGCTACCAAGCCAAGAATTTGACTGAAATCACAATAGTTAATTACTTACACTTGTGTCCATGGAAACGTCTTGTGGTTTTTCATTTGGATTAGTTAGTTAGTTCATTTTGTTGTGCTTTTCTCTTCGACTATCTTGGCATGGTCTTCAGCTATTTGCAATAGTATTTGTTTTACTCCGTGTCGGTTTCCACGGTCCAGTGCACACATCTAGAGCTCATGAGATTGGCGTCCTGTTTACTGACAGCGACAGTTTTGATGTAATTGGAAAATCTACACAGGGGATTAAGGGACAAACACATCTAATTTGATAGATTGGGCCCTGTCCTGTTACAAACATGTCCATAACACATCGCTCATATGGTGAGTGATGTTGTCGAGAGGTAGGGCGCTCATCTCTCAAAGTGATGAATAGAAACGGTGTGCGATCGAATTGAACACGTTTAAATCGACTCCTGGTTTCAATGGTAATGGGACCAAAGTTCCTGCATCCTGAGTTACTTGCAGTTGTCTTGACGTATGCCTTGCAACTGCTCCAATGTAGCTCAGGACCAGAGAGTGAAGTTGGTGACCAGCATAGTTTCTTCTTCACTATAATCTAAATATAGCACACGTTACATCACCAGTACAAACCCTTCTCATGATGTCATCATTGCTTGCGATGGGCAACTAACTAATTCGAGACAGTTCAATAATTTTGCCATTATGGGGATTACAATGTCGATCCCTACATCGTTGGCCAGACTGATGTGACAGCCTGTTTTCAGGAACACAAACAAGAACCAGAGATGGAGTCTTGATACGTATGTTTCACCTGATCATGGTTATTCTTCCCGTTCCTGACTAGGCTAGCAAGTCAGAACGACAACAGATCAATCCCAAACATGCTCGATCATTGTCCACAAGAACACAGAATCACACATAAATGTGTTGCAGCTATGAGGCCACACACTGCAATGAAAGACGTCATTTTACCTTTCCACATTTGCTCAACATCACTATTGTAACGTGAAAGTAAAATAAGCTGAGTAATTAAATCTGCCATGACGTTTATAGCGAAAAGAAAGAAATTAGAAACAGGAAACCGGAAGTTTATGTGCAGGCTTTTAAAAATTACCTTAAACACTATAAACTATTCGTAAGCCGTCAGAGAACATTACACTCTAGCGATTGCGAATATTGTCAAATTGAGTTTTGCTGCTATTCTTGAAGCATTATCATCATGTACCCTGACGAACTGCACAAACAATATTCTGCCAGGGGCGCATTCTTTTAACAATTGACCTTCTTTACTGCCATGATGCATTGTCTTGCTTTTAGTTTCTTCTGTCTTTTTCGAGCTAATTCTTAAATCAAATGGGATATATACATTTACTGCAAATACAACTTTTTACAGACTCGGTCAAATAAAAAAAATCGTTTTCTTTTTCAATCGAGGTAAATTAGTTTGGTTTAGAAGCTTCGGGGAAATGAATTTCTCTGGCCCAAAAAAAATAGCAGTGCTTAAAGCATGAATACTTTGTTTTATTCTGGGCTCAATTTAGTTGGGAAATTAAACTGAAGGAGTTGGAAAGACTTTTTATAAAAACAGCCATTGTGTATAGAGAATACCTAATTAAATCTTTCCAGGCGCGTTCGATTTCTTCCACAATTGTGTGTCTATATGAAAGGTTTTTTTCAGAGTTGTCTACATTAGTAGGTTTTTTTCTTCACTAAAATATGTTGACATTATATTCTGAGAAGATATAATGAGCTGGTTGTTGTTCTTCTTCTTGTCTTTTTTTCACTCCAGCTGGAGTACAGGGCCATCATTGGAGTTGATCTACTTCAAGAAACTAGCGCCAAAGCACTTTGAGTGCTCTTTTAGTTGTGGTTTCTGTAGAAATTTGTTTTATATGGTGAAGCTGCCAGTCCACCGAACAACCTTCTATATTTGCTTTTCACAATATTCATGTCAATGCAGTGGGCTTATTCCTTTTACTCTTGTAAGTGGTCCCGGGATCAACTCTGGAGGTACTGCTGGCTGCTTCGTAGATCATGTCTGACTTGTTTGTTGGTAAGGATGATTTAAATATGCGTTCAGTACATAAGACTGCAAGACAGTATATGACAGAGGTCTCAAACACGAACCCTCCAGGACTATCACGTGACCGAGCACTACAATGTCAGATCAAATATAATAAACTAGCAAAACCCGTGCAGAAGACCTGCCCATCAATTGAAATGTACAAAATGAAAAAAATCTTCACCAGTTTAACCATTAGAGGAGCTCTCCCTTCTTACACCCCTCGTCTGCTTCGCATTGCCTGCCGATATCTTCAACTACCGCCTTCCGTTTTTCAACCCATGCTTCCATAATATATTGAAGATTCAATCAAACGCTTACACTGGAAGGGAGAGGGCTGAAGATACAGCACGATGAATGAACTGACAACAACCAGGAACTCATGGCTGGGTGCTTGCATCAGGGTAAACGAACTAGTTCTGACTAAGACCCTATTTTGCCTCGAAACGGCGGCCCTGGAAACAGGATGTACTAGTGCAGTCCGACTAAGAGAATAGGGGTCACAGTGGAAAGACAAATCTGGTATTCAAAAGTACTAGCTGAAACCGGATGTGTCGGGTCGAAAGGTACATACATCGCAGCTTCGCTGTAAACTACGACACAGCGTCACGTCTTTTTCGTGACAAAACGTCGAAGAAGAAGAGAAATACTTAACTAAAAATGCAATTCAAAACAAATGTGTTATGTTTCAATGCTAACGGGAAGAAGCTCTGTTTACATTTTGAGGTTCAAAGAAATCTGGGTTTACTAATTGTTAAAACTCAAATAGAAACTGCTGGGCTGACTGCAAGTGACGTCTGAATTGTCTCAATAAGACTACGTAAGTCTAAGTGATATCAGTACACTGTAATGATGATAATTCTGGATATTTATTTGTGAGAGTAACGTATAACATATTTGACACTTGTCAGCCATAAAAGGATATGAGCAACTAAACCTACAAAATCATGTAATCTATTGTTTTAAAAAAAAATAAAAAGGTCTCTAACTGTTAAAGATGATTTCTGAAGGTTTAAGCAAGCGAAGTAATGGCGATAATAATGATGTAGCACAAAAACTACGGACATGTCCATTAACAGAGACTGACGGTTACTAGAATGACGGATAATCGAAATTCTTGTATAATTTATAATTCCTAGGTCATTAAAGATAGCACAATCGGTGTATCTGTAGCCTCTTGATTACATTGAGACTAAATGAGAAAAATGTTTGTAATATTTCTCTTCTATCGGTGATTATAACTAATGTTCATGCCTCCCTTCATCGTGATCGCAAGATGCGTATGCAATCTATAGTTAGTTAGTTTGTTTTTTAAGCAGCTGATGTGATATGCAGCCAGCATGTGCTTTTGCCACTCTGTTTATCTAGTTTTCATGTTTTTCCTTTTTTTTTTTTTTTTTTTTCATGTCAGTGCTGCTGTCAGCCGTGATGGGAAGGTTCAAATGTACTCTATATTTTTTTAATTAAATCAAATTTAGTTTCTTTTAATTAATTTTTTTTTAATTTGTGGGTGCAAAAGATTTAAGCGACTTGTATGATTCTCCTGCCATTTTTTTTATGTGTGTTTGCTATTCTATCAGATCAGCTTTGTTTTTTTGTATTCTTTGCTGCTAGAGCCAGATGTACTGTGCGAGGAACAGGTCAGTTTGTCTACCTGCAATATTTCGCAATTAAAATAAAGATCGTGTTACTGCAATCTCATACATTAGAGACCCGACACATATTTCAGGTTTCATTGGGAGATGAAACAACACTTGCACACACATACATACACACACACACATATACACACGCCTACAATCACATACAGACCGTGTGCACTCAAAGGTAGACACATCCACGGCAAGAGAGCGGCAATTTGGTTTTAACGAGACGTTGAAGGAAGACACTTGACCTCAAAAGCGCTGATCAACTTCAACCGGCTAACTTCATCACGCACATCTCCAATATAAAATATGTTTCTGCCTTAATATGAAGCCACAAATAACAAATTAGAACATTAAATCAAATCAAATACAAAAAGAACGAAATTTACATTTGGAAACTAAAAACTAAAACATTTAGAAGATGTCAAATACCAGGTTTAGAAAGGAAGAACTTTTTTCAAATGTAATTATTAGCGCTCATTATTTGGATGCACTCTTCTCTAAACCCTTTTTATTACAGGGTGTAATAAATATAGGATGTTTTCTTTTAACCATGTCACATTCAGATATAATCAAGAAACTTCATTTTTAACCGCGAACACATTTAGATACTGAATATTCTCTAGAGGTCTCAAGTCTTCAGAAACGTGTGGTGATCTGTTGTCTTGGCAATGATGTGGTTCATTGCAATGAGAGAAAAACAGCTTGGTAAAATGATACCATTATTGAACCAATACAGACTCTGCAGGACATGGCTGAAGTCCAAAGTGCAAGAAGATTATATTGCTTACCAAAAAGGAAGACAAAATATCAAAATAACATGACAATTGTGGAAGAAAAAATACGGAGAATAACTAACATGCATATGCAAAAATCGACCAAATGATGTCAATAAAAGTGTCACATCAATGAGGTTAAGAGATGAGTTCTTCAATTCTCTTCAAACTTTATTGACAAAAACAAATCCTCAATATTTAAATGAACATCAATGAAAAGAATATGTCCAAGACCTTCTCAATTCAACAGGCAGGCGGGAACAATCAACAATTATCATTAAAAAAACAAGGATCATCTGTAACCTGATATACTGACTGAAGAAATAGAAAAAGCGATAAAGAAAAGCCATAGAAGCAAGTCAGATATAACATAAGCAATTCAAGCTTGTGGGAAGACAGGATTGAAGTAACTAATCTTTACAAAATAGTACCAAGCGATTGGCAACAAGCTACAAAACATTAGTCTGTTAGAAAAAGGACAGTAACAGAAACAGCGATACATACAGTGGAATATCATTATTAAGTCACATAGGAAAAACGCGTGTGAAAATGTTTCAATAAACCGTAAGACCAATCGTTGAACCTCAGTGGTGCAAAGTCCGATTTGGATTTCATAAGGGAATGAGATGTACTGGTGCCTTATTAACCTTAGGACTATTAAAAACAATACATTATGACAAACATTTAAACATAACATTTATAGATCATGAGAAAACGTTTGATAGAGTTAAACTGAACAATATTAGAATACTATGGAAAATAAGGGCAACTATTGGATAATGTAAGAGCATTGTTACACGTGAATTACAAATATAACAATAACAATTGATGAAATCACATGTACAAGTAATTTTTAAATTCACACTGTAACATCCAAGGCAACGAGAAGGCAGACAGACTAGCAAAAGAAGGTGCAAGACTACCACAACCAGATACTAGTGTGACATACGAAGAGTCAAAAAGGCTTATTAGAGCTAGATACATGACCAAATGGGAAACAAAACATACTGGCTACACAAAAAACGATGCCTATTACCAGTTGAACAGAAGAGAGCAGGTCGTGGTCTTCAGACTTCGCACTGGCCACAATAGACTGAGGTACCACCTATTCAATAAACTGAAGATAGGTGGCACTGACGAATGCTCGTGTGGAACCGCGAAAATGACCGCTGAACATTTGCTGCAAAACTGCCCGACATACGAGCATCAGAGAAAGCACATGTGGCCATCACCAGTGGCAACACTAGACAAGCTCTATGACAGTGTCGACAGCCTCAGGATGACCGCTGCTTTTTTCGAAAAAATAAAGGTTGATGTCTGACTGCGTACGACGAAGAAGAAGAAGAAATTCCCACATAAGTACGACAAAGAAGTGTGCCTTGGCCGTTATTTTTTAACATTGACAAGCACAATATAATAACCAAAGCCAGAAGAAGTGAAATTCAACAAGTGTAGCTAACAAATAAATTATATACATGAACTACACTTTGCAGACCGACCAGAGTCCTATAAATGAGAACGAAAACAGACTTATGAGCATTTTAATACACTTGACAGAGCCTTTAAAAAAGTTATCATACTCTTCATCTTCGTCATGCATCATGAAAGATATATTTTATTTTATATTGTGTCGTTCTTAACAGTGAGGCTGCGATATATGCGCCTTTCGTTTTGCACCCAACCAGTTTCAGCGCTGTACATTTTTTGTACCCAGTGTGACTTTCCTCTTTGATCTCTGCTCGTTCAACCAGTCATGTACGCTTAATGTTTCTAGAGCCGTCACTTGAAGAGGGTCTTGGGCAGCTCTGGTTCACTGACTTTGATGCAAGCAGTCAGATATGAGTCGCTGACTGCATTAATCTCGTTCACTGTATTTTCGATCCCAAAGATATAATATGAAGATCAGCACTTCAAAGACGGAAACTTTGAAGTTTAGCTGATCTTCCGATCCATTAAATATAGTGTGAACAATGCCCAACATTAATATACCTAAGAGTTCGATAACGTGGAAAGTATGTTCGCCTAAGATGGAATACTTGATAGACAAATCGAAACAATGTGTCAGAGTGCCTCCGGTGTAACTTATCAACTGTCACCACTGCGTAAACCCCCAAACATCAATTTGTCAACAAAACAGCAACTGATCAACAACATATGTAGAGCGTTGTGCTACCGATGTCAAACGTGATCACTATCCAAGACACAGAAACGGACGGAAACGTACAACGTCTGAAATGAAATGCCTAGGAGAGAAATGATAATGAATATAAGAAATGAATATAATCCGGACAACAAATACAAATGTTCGGCCATTTTATGAGACTGCAACCTGATAAACTCATCTTGTTCTTCTTCTTCATACGCTTTTAGACGTCAATTTGAATGTCTCTAAAGAAAGCAGTGGTTCGCGTGAGGTCATCGGTATCGTCATAGAGGTTGTCTTGGATTGAAACTGGTGATGGTCAAATGTGTCTTCTCTGTAGCTCGTATGTTGGACACTTCTGCGGCAGATGTTCACCAGTCGTTTTATCAGTCCCGCAGACATATTCATCTGTATGTCCTAATTTGAACTTGTTCAATAGATGGTATCGTAACCTGCAGTGGCCTGTGCGGAGTCTTAAAATCCCCACCTGTCCGGCCCTGATCAGCTTGTAGTAAGCGCCATCCTGTTGTCGTCCTAGATGCTCCGCTAGCCACTTGTTCTTGACAAACCTCCTGACCTCTTCATAAGTTATACATATATTAGGTTGAGACAGCGCTATACTTTCTCATGCATCAGCCTCCTGATTATTAAGTATGTTGCAATGACAAGGAAACCACTGAATCATCACTTTCTTGGATCGGGAACATAGTTTAAAGAGTATCTCCCATTTTATTTCAGATGTGAATTATTGTGTTCTGCATTCAAGCGTTGCCACTACAGAAAGTGCATCTGTGAAAAGTACCACGTGTTTTTCAATTTTTGATTCACCATAAATACTTCTGCATGTTTCAAGGTCTCTGGCTCTGCTCTGAACTCAGCTATGGTCTTACAACACAAGGAGAATTGACTTCAAGCCACCAGGAGGGTCACATGGCAGATAAAAAGATGACAGCATATTACAACACTGGCTTACGACAACTGACACAAAACACCTTGCTCAGGAAAGGGAACTTAAGGTTCCCACTCAGCTTAACGACACAAGTTACCGGAAAGTAATTAAGTAAGGGCCTATAACTCATAGTCATCACCTATACTATTTGTTTTCTTATTTTCCAAATTCGTCTCCAGTAATGGTACTGGAATCATGTTCAGAATGTACACTTCCACCAACTAACATTTTTCTTCTAAATTGCTAGTTCAATTACGCTGAAGGTTATAAATCCCGATTCTCCACTTTGTCCACACGTGTATTATTAGACTCGCGTGGTGATTCCCACCAACGCCTGCTGATACACTTTCAGGAATCTGCCGGATGTGTTACAGTAAATCGTGCTAACAGGTGTGTAGTCAAAATGCACCCTCATCAAATTAATTGTGCTTTAATTACGTTTCATGTCTTTCAGACCCTGATCCTCTGAATTGTTTAATAGTAGATTCCTTTTTTTTTTTTTTTTACAATATCGTAAAATCCTTTTCCACAGAATGTTGTTCACGATTTTTGCAGAGATAATCAGAACAGAATAAGCCTACTATTGTAGGATTGTGTCACGCAGTAAAAACATGTAAACAACTTTTGTCGCTACTGCACTCGTTACATGCCAAACATGGATAATAGGAAATAAAAGAAAACGTTTAATACTTCAATATAGATGTAAACAGCACATTGTTTATCCAATATATGCACAATATGTGTTGCAAAGTTTATTGTATAAATTGAATCAATAAAATGTAACCACGGAAACAGAACCAATGTGCAAAATTATCAAAAGAAGGATACGTTGTTGGTGAATCATCATGTTCTTTGAAAATAAAATTATTTAAAGCAATCAACATAGGTAATAACTACTGTCGTAATACAAATGAAAACAGTAATAGAAGAAAGACAATGTACATGTCAAATTTCAAGAGGGGTAGGGGGAGATTTGCCAAGCAGGCTTTTTTACTTTTTTAAAATAAATTTGTAATTTATCTTTCACTGCCGGTGTATAGTTTTGTATCTTGAAACTTTGAATCATTTCCAAATAAAGAACGTGGTGTTCTATGTAGAAGGTAATGACGCGGTGTGGTTATACTCGTGTGCTCATTTGAAATGTAGAGCATATCGGAACGCAAAACACGAGTGCTTTCTGGTAGGGTTCATTGCGTGATAGAGGTGAGAATAGGCCCACTGCGTTACAGAGAGTATGCTATTTGAGGCGACTACCAGTGCGATCTGACCCACAAGGATAGGAGACTCCTATTCTCATGACCTTGTGCTTTTCGTCAGCTACATCGGTCAAATAGCTGTTGAGGGTGGGGTAACTTTATGGGCTTGGGAGACAGCTCTGAACACATCACGTAGAATACAAGAATGCAAGAATAACTAGCTCACTGTCCGGGGATCAAAAGACAGAAACATGTGCAACATGCAAGTGAATTAATTACAGAAACTGACAGTAAACTATCCGTCCGACTGTAAGGTCATATACGGTCTGTACGAAGAAATAATAAGCTAGAGACGGTACAATGTCTGGTAAGATTTAACAGATCTAAAACAAACATTGAGCCTGTGACATGCTAAAATGTTAAAGACTTACCTGTAGTATTCTGCGTCCTTGCTGATGTTCGAAATGGTGGTACTGCCACTGTAACCCGCGCAGCGATCATCATTGTCCCTTTGACTTACGTTAGCGTCCTGCTGCCCGTCCTCCTCATCAGAGCTTGTCTCAGAACAAGAGCAACCAGACAAGTACTGGTTTCCATTGTACTGTTGGACCTCTTCAGGTGTATGTGTATCTTCGGGTTTACTCTTCTCGATTGTGTCCATCTTGACCGTCTTCTTAAATGAAACAAATTATTTTGGTCAACTGGGATTTCGGTTGTTGACGGGAAAGTTTAATTAATGTAAATGTCAGAAGACATTGAGCCCTCTGGCTGGTAAAGAAAATTGGATTGAAAGAGGGTAGAAAAAAAGTAGCTAGGAACTGAAGCAACTAATACAATCAGCGGTCTTAGTTCAAAGTCGTATCACAGAGTTGCAACCAGTAGGACGAACGGAGTACTCCCTCCATAATCATATTTCCCTTATTAGAATTATTACCCCTAATTTCAAACTGGCGAGCGAAGGTGCTGATTGTTATCTTAGTAATTGAATTACTATTTGTAGTACAGACTTCAAGAGACAACAAAGAGTCGATTCAAGAAAGTCACTTAGTCCTTTCAAATGAAATCAAGTAGTCTCGTGTAGATCGTCCTAGTAAACATATCTTTCCCCTGAATGAGACAAATTACCAATTGCTGCATGGCATGACATTTCCGTCAGTAATGCCTAAAATTAGCATTTGTTCTTTTGAAAAAAATACAATCGAAATCCTCAAAGCGAATAAATAATAATCCGTGTGTATGAAGATCATTCCAAGTTCATTGTGAATCATAAAGTCTCCAACTGTCACTGAACTAAACACAAATGTTAGCTTCCGTGTTATACCTAAAAACAATCCATAAAACAACAGAATCCATCGTCACTCGTGAATTCAATATCAGACACACAATAACGTGTTAACTAGCTCATAAAAGTCTCACTAGTATAGATGTGCATTCTAAATATTCGGACAAGTGAACAGTGCATTGAAGAGGTTTTGTGCTCCAGACAAGTAAATGGACTAACAGACGGTCAATAAAAGACCGAGAGACAAATAGTTAGTTAGATAGATAGATAGATAGATAGATAGATAGATAGATAGATAGATAGATAGATAGATAGATAGATAGATAGATAGATAGATAGATAGATAGATAGATAGATAGATAGACAGATAGACAGACAGACAGACAGACAGATAGACAGACAGACAGATAGACAGACAAACAGATAGATAGATAGATAGATAGATAGATAGATAGATAGATAGATAGATAGATAGATAGATAGATAGATAGATAGATAGATAGATAGATAGATAGATAGATAGATAGATAGATAGATAGATAGATAGATAGATAGATAGATAGATAGATAGATAGATAGATAGATAGACAGACAAATTACACGCTTATAGACAAATAGATTTAATTTCGAATAAACAAAAAGGCATACAAAAAAATAAACGGACAAATAAAATAATCTGCAGATTGACTTATTGGTTGGTTAATGTGTTGATCAATTGATGGATTGATTGATTGATCAAAATTCTTGACACTTGAACTGACTGACAGAGTTATATTGATTGATTCATTGGTTGATGTGTCGTGTAATTGGTTGATTGATTTTCTTATTGATCATGGTGTACCTATGCTGTCATTATGAAACATTAAAGATCAATACCTAACGCTATGTTTTCAAAATTCGGTGCAGGACATTAAGGACAAATCAATCATCTTCAATATATCTACATTCAAAACCATGTTTCTCGTATTTCAAAACAGTGCTATAGACAAATAAATATGAGTTTATTCCATAATGTTTATGCTGCCAAAAAATGTTAAACCTTTTTTATACGTAAGAGGTACAAGATATTAAATAAATATAGAAGATTAGCAAGAATTAATTTTGTCAGAGATTGCCTTGTAAGATAAATTACTCATTGAAATAAGAAAGTAAATTGTTAAACTCTTTAGACAGCTAACTCGATAAGATTATTATGGAACATAGCTTTTGACAAGGAGAATTAATGCACAATGATCAGAAAGCGGCTTGAAGACGTAAGAGAACGGAGATGACTAATGTTTAAGCCCTAGTACAATGACTTGTGTGTTAATAGTTGATACCGAAAATGACTGAACAATTTGATGGAATCGTAACTGTCTTTGTATTTATAAAGGCAATATCATGACGGTATTATGCCAGCGTATATACTAAAAGATAAGACACTGCTTTTGAACAATTAATATGAAAATGACCAATAAGCGGTAAAGGAAATGTAACGGGATAAAAGATGATATACTGCTCAAAATAATGCAACGACCACGTTCATTTTTCATTTGAGTTCAGAAAAAATGTTATAGCAAAAATTGAAACAGCTTCATTAGTGTCACCATCAAACTTCACCACAATAAAAATAAAGCCTTTTGAATATTGTGCAATAATAATTGTGTGCTTTTTTCAACTTGGCTAAACAATTACGTGGCACTTGTGTTATCTTGAGTAGTATATTTATTTACGACTATCTACATACGGTTTGTGTATTTATATTTATCAGCTGTATTGCGAAGTTTGAAATTCAGCATCTGAAAGTTAAAGGATGCACCTCTGCTTACAGCAGGGCATCTGTTTTAAGTTAAACAGCTGTTCAGTTACAGTAACTTGGTTTACTAAAGTTCTAAAGCTTTACAGGAAATAAGAATCAAATATCAAAACACTTTCCACACCACATGCAACAGTGTCTGATCTAGCATAAAATGTCATTTCCAAAGCAATAACAAATAAACAAATGACTGCAGGTGTTACTGCAGTGTTTCAAGACTGCCCCTTCTAAGCTTACAAAACAACTACGGCCTCGTCGTCACACGCTGTCCATTTAACACTTAGGTCTCCAGAAGTTAAATTGTATTTCACAAAAATATCTCTCAAATTTCAAATTCTTGGTCATAAATGTTATCACATTCAAAGAGCTATCATCTGCCGTGCATATGAAGCGGCTAGGACCACGCACATGCGGCCATCGATCGTTCAGAGAGCTCGGAACTTGCGTGAGTACCCTAAAGCTTTGAGTCACGCGCGAAAAGGAGCACTGCCATCTCCTCTTTTGGTTATTAATTTCTGGTCTGCAGGGACTAGTCAAATGTCACGCTAGCTCCATATTCCCAAAGGAGAACTAAAAGTAAACGCTGCAGACAAACATTCTTTCTCTCTCTCTCTCTCTCTCTCTTCTCTCTCTCTCTCTCTCTATCTCTCTCTCTCTATCTCTCTCTCTCTCTCTCTCTCTCTCTCTCGTAAAGACAGTAGTATTTTGCTACTTCAGGTCTGGGATGGTTATCTGAGAGTACATAAACTATTGTTTCTGGCTCTCCGGCCTTGCATGGTAAAGTACAGAAGGGATGACCTTGACATGATTGGATAGCGGACATACAGACCTCTAACCTATATCTGCCTGTGTGGATCTACTAGCCTGGTCAAACTGAGGTCAACCAAAAATGAAAGAGATGAGGTGTGGACTTCGAACTAACACCTTGTGTGGTAGCTACTTACTTTTCTACTGGTCCATCCACGTGTGCTGTTAAGCGTCGTGGGGAGGGTAAGTGTTCATTACTGGGCCGGTTGTTGGAAGCTGATGTTGTTGTGTGATTTTTTTATGGTACCTATCCATCCGCCACGCAGGCTTCCTCGAACCATGTAGTAATATTGTTTTATGTTGCAAGCGTGCAGTGTTAGTTGATCAGGTTTCATTCTCGTGGAATAACTACGAGTATATCTTCCAATTTTCTGTCCTGAAATGTATTCAACACGTGTGATAGTTTTCGCCATATTTTTTATTGTGATCATTTCTCATTGAATCTCTCTTGGTGGTGCCAATGATTTTTCTTAGACACTTCATTTCACACATTGTAATGTTTATCTGTGCAGTTGATAAGAACAACCTTTGATTGACATTAGCAGTACAAAATTGGCATACATAAACTATTCATATGTTGTTGGTGTTGTTGTTGTTGTTGTTATCGTTGTTGTTGTTGTGCCAAGCTGATGTGCTGGTGTTTAACAAATTCCTTTAGAACCATGTCCAGAATCAAATTTCACTTAGATTCAAGAACTCTGGAGAATTAAAAGTCTCACCAAATGTATTATGTAGACCTTACTATACTATCGATGTAACGTCCCACAAGCTATGGTACATTCCAAACGAAGCAATCTTTGTTCGAAAAGTGTAGCTCCCATTGTCCAATATCATAGGCCAAAGGGGAACTCAACTATGTATCAGACAGATATAAATATTGTGTTTCATTACAAATTATAATTATGCGGAGTTTATTATTGGACAATTAAGAAATCGCTACGGCTAGGTAGACTTCTGGAGAGTTGTTCTAAAGACCATCATTGCCTTGAAGGTGGTGGGGGAGTTGAACAGCAGAAGCAAGACATAACTGGTTTTGTAGTCTGTTTGGGATAGTCTAAAGTTCAGCTAAATAACAACAAGTGATAATTGCACGGTTGTTATGGATAACTTGAAACTTGACAAATGCCGGTCCAACACAGGATGGACACATTAAGTTGTGGGCTATAGTAGCTTTTCTCACATCCCGAGCGTGTTGAAGTTAGACCGCTGTCCTCCAGGCGGTTGTGCTATGCTTGGCTTCCTCTGCTACTATATAGATGCCTATCCACAGTCAGACTGCCTTGAAAATAACATGTTTCCAAGGAACGCAAGATGGAAGAGAGATAGTGGTCCTGGTCAGTAAATTGTGCTTGACCCTGACGCGACGTTCTGGTCAGTATGCTGTGCCTGGCCGGGACTTGGGTCGCAGTTTCCCGAAGTCAACGGGTAACTAATTATGAACGAAACGTATTTACCCAAACATGAAGACTGACAGAGTCATTGTCACAGAGACATTATCACGGTGACGGTGACTCTATAGTCCGCGGGTGACAAAGAACGAACGGGACAATACATGAGGTCCGTAAACCCAGATCTGGCCGAAATCGGAAGAAGCCTTTTATTTCGCAGGAAAGTCAGACAGTGCAGCTAGGACCAAAGACGACAAGACGAGCGAGAAGCAGAAAAGATAACAATAAACAATCTAGAAAGTGCAGATTGCATTAAACAATAGAGATTAGATCAGATTCACGAAGAGATAAGAACCTGGGGAATAATTAGGCAGGGGCGTTATCGAGGTTATTTGTACGTAACCTCTGAGCTGTTTAAAACATTGTTTTATAGCTATAGGACAAGTTCTTTGATGATGTATTGCTTATAATTAAACGATTCATAGTTTTATTTTATTTTTTTATTTATTTGAAATTTTTCCATTCCAATTTGTAAACTAAGTGTCAGAATGTCAGAGTAAAGAAAAAAGGCAGGTAATTGAGGGAGGAATGTACAGTTTAATGGGGATAAACTTTTACATAGAAAACCAAATTCAGAATGAAAAAATTTGATTTAGACAGAAGAGTGGAATACGAGAAACATTTTTTTGTATAAGAACACTTGCAAAGAAAATATGTAGAAGCACAGAAAGAAATTTATATGTGCGTTATATATTACAAAAGCTATATGCCAGTGTCTAGCATGAGAAACTAATTACATGTCTGTAAAACACAGTTATGGTTGAAAAAAGCTACATAATACTCAGTTACTATACTGGGAGCAAACTTTCACTGTAAGATCTGTCAAGCTATACTCATCATGTACAGATTAAAAAGAAGAATACGAAAAGGACGAATAATGTCCCCTTGTCTGTTTGACACAGACCAAATGTGTCGTCAGAAAGAGAAAATGCCGGTTGTCGGTTGAGTGTCAATACATCGTTTGAGATATGTGGATGACACAGTTCTTATGGCTGCAAGCAAACAAGAACTACACGAATTGATGATTCAATGTGTAAGAGTCAGATATATAACTAGGACAATAACACTGAGAACAAGACAAATATGATCATTAGCAAAGTAAACTCGATCTACTCTACTGACTGTGAAAAACCAGAACATATTAAGAGTTTCTGTTATCTTAAAAATCCCGTCCAAAACGGATGTGTCGGACCGAAAGGGCAAATATCGCAGTCAAGCTGTAAACTAGCGACATACCGCATTCCGTTCTCCTGACTACATCCTGCTACTTGCGAAGCTCTGTTCAGGTCTTAGTAGCGGGACTTTTAGAACGAACACAGAAGAAGAAGAAGAATCGTAAAAATACATTAACGGATAATGAGAGATGCTAAATCGAAATCAGTTAGAGAATGGGAATGGCCATAATAAGGTGTATACTGACATTCAATAATGTCACTCACAAATGAGGGTGATCAGGTTTCAAGTGCACTCGATTTCATGGTATGGCGTAGAAACTTGGACATAAAACGATGGACTTAAAAAAGACTCGGCGGATTGCAATATTAAGACAAGCGACAGAGAATGTTCGAGAGCCTACAGGTCGATCTGAGATGGCACCTGGTCTGAACTGAACACTTTCGCTGTAAATAGGTGTTATTGAGACTGGCAAAAGAAGGTGCAAGACTACCACAACCAGATTCTAGTGTGACCTATGAAGAGTCCAAAAGGCTTGTTAGGGCCAGATACATGGTCAAATGGGAAACAGAACACACTGGCTACACAAAAAATGATGCCTACTACCAGCTGAACAGAAGAGAGCAGGTCGTGGGCTTCAGACTTCGCACAGGCCACAACAAACTGAGGTACCATCTATTCAATAAACTGAAAATAGGTGGCAATGACGAATGCTCGTGTGGTACAGGGAAAATGACCGCTGAACATCTGTTGCAAAATTGCCCGACGTACGAGGACCAGAGAAAGCACATGTGGCCATCACCAGTGGCAACACTAGACAAGCTCTATGGCAGTGTCGACAGCCTCAGGATGACAGCTGCTTTCTTTGAACAAATACAGGTTGACGTCTGACAGCGTACGAAGAAGAAGAAGAAGAAGAAGTAGAAGAAGAAGAAGAAGAAGAAGAAGAAGAAGAGCCTCACTCAGCAATAGTCTGAGAGTGGTTGTTTTTGTTTGTATTCAGCTGTTAAAATCACATAAAACGATGAAATCATTCTTATCATTGACATTTCTGATGCCTGAAAGACGCAATCAGAATTCATGTCATTCTTCATCATTGTGTGGGGAACGGTCAGTCACAACATACTAACCAGGACGTCGCGTCTGGGTCAGGCACAATATACTGAACAAGACCATTATCTCTCTTCCATCTAGCGCTTCCTAGAAACAGCTGTTTTGACGACAGCCAGGCTAACGAGGTGAGAGATCGACCTTATCCCGTAGTAGTGAGCGACACGCAGATGAAGCCAAGCATAGCACGCTCGGGATGTGGAGAAAGCTACGACAACCCGCCACTTGACGACCTTTTTAAAGCGCATAAAAGAGTAATCCTACTCATTGTAGCCATTCAACAACAACAATAACACCCCATCCACTAACATTTAATGTTGCTATTTTGTTCCGTGTCTGTTTCGTTTGCCTTTTTCAGCGTATATAGTCCGCATTCTGTTGAGATCTTTCGGTTCAGGCTGCCTTAATGGCTTTGTAGCATTAGTAGACTGCTTGTCGGTTTTCTAGACCAGTCACCAGTGACTGTTATGGGTAAACCCTTACTTTGCCCTGTTTCCACCAACTACAACATGGGCATGGGGTTGGACGTTAGGAGACAGGAGCCATTAAATATGGATAAGGGTAACATATGCAATCAATCAATATCCACTTGATGTATGATCACACTGACGAATTGATGATTTATATCAAAGGCTGGGGAGAGAAGACTAACGTCTGGTCAGGCCAAACATGCTAGTCGGACACGGTAGTCAGTGTCAGGTAAAATATCCTCGCCGAGACCTTCACCTCACTTCCACGTAGGTCTTCCTGGAAAAGGGCTGTTTTCATAGCAGCTGGCTAACGTTCATTCAGATGAAGCCAAACATAGCACAACAGCCTGGAAGAACCAGGTCTACCTTCATCAGCAGGTTCGGGATGGGAGGAAAGCTTATGCAACCCGCCATTTAACCCCCTTTTCAAAAAAGTAACATTACTCAGTGTTGGAATTCACAACAACAATATCAAACGCTGGTCGAGCAGGAATATATGTGACCAGCAAGCGGGGACCCTGGCCGTGTCTCAGTTGTTGACAGAAAGAGGAAAAACTTATGGTGGTGCATGGAGAGCAGTGATTTCGCTTCTTAGTAGCACAACAATACCCAACATCTTATAGTATTTCAAGCTGGCCAATCCTGTAATTATGAATGTATTAAGTGGCAGCAAAAAGATTTGTGATGGATAGAAATGTATAGTAAGAGAAAGACTTAAAATCACCTATTAATATTTATGAGACATTGACATTGAATAAACAAACGTGGTTAATCAAATATATACGCGTATATATATATATATATATATATATATATATATATATATATATATATATATATATATATATATATATATATATATATATATATATCTGTAATCATGAGACTCATTTGTCATTCTAGCAAAGTTCTCTTAAGAATAATCCTCAGCAGATTAAAACTACAGGCAGAGAATATCATTGTTAAAGAACAAGCAGGGTTTCGAGCAGGAAGAAGTACCACTGAACAGATATTTAGTCTGCGGATATTGAATAAGAAATACTTAGATTATCAACAACACATATATCATGTCTTCATCGATTTCAAGAAGGCGTTCGACAGAGTACGGCATGCGGCGCTATAGACAACAATGAAGCATTACAAGATCAATAGTATATTGTGAAGGTAATTGAAAACCTTAATGAGAAGGCGTCAGGTGCAGTTTCTGTAGACGGAATACTAGACGATTGGTTCCGCACGTCTGTTGGATATACTCTCTCCAACACTCTTCAATGTATTCTTGGAAAGAATAATGGAGGCGGTCCTGTAGGGACATGTTGGTACGGTCAGAATAGGGGACAAGACTATTACAAACCTACGATTTGCAGATGATATAAATGGTCTGGCAGGCATGGAAACCGAACTCCGGGAGCTTATTAGTAGATTGGACAGAGCGGCGCTGAGCTATGCCACGGAGATAATGCAGAGAAAACAAAAGCTGATGACTAATAACACCGAAGGGCTTACATCTGTGATAAAAGCAAATGGTCAGGAACTCGAAGTTGTACACCGGTTCAAATATCTGGGATCACTGATCAGTGACGAGGTCTTGTAGTCTGAGATAATTGCCAGAATAGCACAGACAACAGCGGCACTTACACGTTTGAAACCCATATGACAGAATAAGCGGCTCACCTTCAGCATAAAAGCTAGACTATAGCGCTCATTGGTGCTCTCAATATTTTTGTATGCCTGTGAGACTTGGACCATTACTGCGGATATCCAGTGCAGAATACATGCAAGGGAAATGAGGTGCTTTAGAAGTCTTAAATGTTACATATAAGGATTGTTTCTCGAACGTAGAAATACGTGGGTGGAAAACGCAATTGGGCTTTTTTATGATCTGTTCACGGCTATCAAAAAGCAAAAGACGGCTTCGTCACGAGGTCCAGTGGAATTACAAATTCGATACTGCATGGTTCCGTACCAGGAAAGAGAGGGAGGGGTCGTTCAATGAAGAGATGGGCAGACAACATCACAGAGTGGTCAACCTTCGTCCCAGTGAAGCACGACTGGCGGCAGCGGACAGAGAGAGAGATGGCATGGGATTGTTGGAGTGTCTTCAAATGTGCCTCAACGATCTGATGTGTTACGGGATGAACTGAACTAAATTGATATCTGTTTTTGTTCATTTATTCTGCCTCTCGGTGCCGCAACCACTGACATACCGTCTGTGAGGAGTACCAATTGCCTATCTGCGTTTTCATCTATTGATTAGATCTTAGGTGCCTCTGCTCTGAAGTTACTTGAAAATGTCCTCGTTGCCACTGATAGTTTTATTTTGTATAGTTCATATGCTCAGCTGTAATAACCAACACAGATCCGATGCAGACTACAATCAATAAAGCTGGGAACTAGATAGAGAAATTGAAGATGGATATGGCATACATTCATAATAAACGCATACACTTCATTGCCGACAGCAATAACTGCTATAATGACTACCTTTACCATAACATAAATAAACCTCACAGTGCAACCATACGTGCATCGGGTTAAAAACTTGAAGAATATATGTGGAATGGTGGGGTGAAAAGGGACAGGGGGTGGGGGGGTGGGGGTGGTCTGGTGAAGTACAGTGGCAGAGAAGTCCAGAGAAATGTAAGCCTTATTGGGAACTACGGAGTTTGTGCTCTGTCGCCAGCACTTTCAGCTATGAAAGAGACTGAAAGCATATGGGGACACCCAGGAGCAATTAAGTCGGTTTAACGCCATTTTTCATTCCATTTTCAGATTGCTACTTCACATGAAGCTTTTTTTTTTTCATGTGTATAAATGGAGTGGTCTGTAAAAGCAGGAGTTAGAGAGCCTTCTGCTTATTGGATGTTGTGGATGTGGTTTCTTTGTCATGTTGTTTAGTATTATAAAGTTGTTTTGTATTATAAAGTTGTTTTGAATTATAAAGTTGTTTTGAATTATAAAGTTGTTTTCCTTTTTAAAGTTGTTTTGCATTATAAAGCTGTTTTGCATTTAGAAGTTGTTTTGCAAATGAAGTTTCGCAAATCCACTTAGAAGATTTTTTTTTAATTAATAGTATGGATTGCGGTGGATACATTCCTTTCTCCACAATAACGGACTCCATCATCCACACTATAACATTTATTAATTTGCTCACAAGAAAATTCAAAACTGACAGTTCAGTTTGAGATAGGCCGATGGGTGGAAATCGAAGACAATTAGAATTATAAACAGATTGCTTCTCTTCTTAAAAATTTAAGATCGAATCGATTTATCATATATTTCCATGATTGTTCAATTTCTTGCAGACGTCTTCATATAAAATATCTGGAAAAAAATTATACATAATTGTTAAATTCGATGTCCAAAAACTGAGTATAGACGGGAGGCAACACGCCCCTCCCTCTCTCATTTCCACACCCGTAATTACTTCCACTTCCCACATTCTTGTATACTAACGCTTGAATCTTTTCCTCTGCTGAAGTATTACCGGTCGAGTTTCTAGGTTAGGTAATTTTATTTTATTTTTATTTTTGTATTTCAAGATTGAGAAAATCAGTTGTTCGATAGAGTGTTCTGTATGTTAAGAGCTTCGTTTGATTAAATTATTGGGACTGAAGTAGTGCATACTCAACAATGCATTACCGCACAAAGTGCCTTGAAAATGTCTGTTGAAATGGTTCATTGCAACTTGAAGTAATACATGAGCGTTGATAGGAATGTACATTTTGGAAGATAGAAAATAACAGAAAACCTCCACTGTTCGGTTGCTGTTTCTTTACACATCTTACAAGTCCTGATTGAAGGTACCTGAGTGTCTGCATTTGTTATTTCATCTCCGTCATCGTCATCTCATCGGGCCACTTGTGTGATCATCATTTCGTTGTAGGGAGGTGTAATCTTCTTTTCGTTGAAAGGAGGAGTAATCTTGTTTTCGATGGAAGGGTGCTGTAATCTTTCTTCGTTATATGGAAGTGCATTCTTCTTTCGCTGTATGGAAGTGCAATTTTTGTTTCGCTGTATGGAGGTACACTATTCTTTCGCTGTAGAGGATGTAATCTTCTTTCGCTGTGGGGAGGCGTAATCCTTTTTTCTTTGAGGTGAGTTGTAATCTTTTTCGATGTAGTGAGGTGTATTCTTCTTTCCGTTGTAGTGAGGTATAATCTTCTTTTCGATGTAGTGAGGTGTAATCTTCTTTCCATTGTAGTGAGGTGTAATCTTCTTTCCGTTGTAGTGAGGTGTAATCTTCTTTCCTTTGTAGTGAGGTGTAATCTTATTTATTTTCGTTGTAGTGGGGTATAATCTTCTTTCCGTTGTAGTGAGGTGTAATCTTCTTTTCGTTGTAGTGAGGCATAATCTTCTATTCTTTGTAGTGAGGTATACTCTTCTATCCGTTGTAGTGAGGTGTACTCTTCTTTTCGTTGTAGTGAGGTATAATCTTCTATCCGTTGTAGTGGGGTATAATCTTTTATTCGTTGTAGTGAGGTATAATTTTCTTTTCGTTGTAGTGAGGTATAATTCTCTTTTCGTTGAAGTGAGGTATAATCTTCTATTCGTTGAAGTGAGGTGTAATCTTCTTTCCCTGTAGAGAGAGCAATCTTCTTGCGTGTGTCACCTGTGTGCTCGTTCTTGTTTTCAATCTATGCATGTATAGTTTCCATTTGACAATGTCAATCCCCCTTTTATGGGCTTCCTCTTCCTTTGATACCTTGCTGTCTGGTGCTAAATGCTTGAGCAACTGGTAGCTTTGAAGATATTGTTGCCATATGTACAAACAATGTATTTCCTTGTCAGTCTGTAAATGCTTTTTAATACGCTGATCTGACACTTTGTCAGGTGTCTTTGTTTAACTCTGTTTTTTTTAGTGGCCGCCAGATGTTCACAAGCATCTTATTTCACATGTCACAATCCTTGGTTCTTGTGCCTTGGTCATGGACCATTTCTATCATTGATAATGGACCGTTCAAATGACAATTATCTTGATCATTTGTTTTTGGTTTGTTATTTTTGTCTCCTCCCTATTGTACATATTTCTAAGTAATTGTTGCTATTAGTGTTCTAGCATATATCTCCTAAATCCATCATTTCTCTATTGCTCATCGTCATCAATATCATCAAGTGCCATAGCGTTGGCGATCATGGATCTCCATTACCTATTATCACGTCTGTCGTTTATCAGTTCCGCTGTTGATCCTCTCCTAATCCCTGTCTTCAAGTTGCCCCATATTTTTTTCTTTTTACCATCCTCTATCACTCTTTCCTGCTATTATGTCCATTGTCACCGTGCGGTCCAACACGCCTCTTCTCATGACAGGCCCGAAAAAGGATGACTGCCTTGTTCTGATTTTTGCCAAAATTTTTAAATTATTCAATAACAATAATCTTAACTGTTCACCTGTTTTAAATTAGACAATTTTTGTTCCATTTATATTTCAGTTTCATGTCTTTGAAATTACATAAAAGATGGCGATAAATTCAATGAACGAACATTCTTGTTTAACTGTGTAAATATTGCGTTTGATGTTAAGTGTGAAATGTGTAGGCTCTAAGGCTGTGTTTAGCGGTATAATTTTTTGTTATTATCAGTTGAGTAAGTTGTGCTGACATATGCACGTAGATAAGAGAAAGAAGTGTTGATACTTGACAACTGCCATTTTTGTGGGAAAACTTGCCGGTATCTTTCTGTTGACTATGGTTTACTTTCTTCCCTCATCTTCTGATGAGATTCGGTGGCATAGAGGTTGAGAGCTTGGTTTGTAATCCCAACGTACCAGGTTCGAATAATGTGTTTTTGTATGGTATAATCTCAACTGATTAGCGCAGTGGTAGAGCACTCGCTTTTCAAGGCAAAGGTACGGGGTTCAATTCCTACTACCGGCGGCTTCGGTCAACTCAGCTGTAATTGGGTATTTCACTTGCGGTCAGGGAAATAAATGGCAGCGACGAAGGGAACTGACCACCCCACATCACAAGCTGAGGCTTAGTATACAGAAGTTTCTAACACTTCATCCCTGACCAGCTGCTAAGTCTCCTGAAGGGAATTGACCACCCCACAGTACACAAGCTGAGGCTTAGTATACTGAAGTCTATTACACTTCATCCCTGACCAGCGGTTAAGTCTGCTGAAGGACTCATTTTTTTAACCCTATCCTCCAATCGACAAAGCTGTTGATAAAGGACAATTGTGGAGCTGACGCGGGAGGTACGGAACTCATGCTCTGTCATCGTCACTTTCAGCAATGAAAAGAACTGAGCATGTGCAATGTGTAATGAAGTTGGTTTTGTGAACCATTTTCCCATTACTTTTCCATCCACATTCTCCTTAAATTAGTCTTTTATTATCCTAGTCTGACATTTAGATGTAATCTTTTCTCTTCATTTGCTCTGTTCCAAGTAACTGACAATATACGCTCGTCTGTACACATTATTCACTGCTGGCTTTAAGCCATTGACATTTACATTTCGTGAGATCTGTTAAGCTAATCTTAGTTACACCTTTTTTTGTATTTGTAGCTAATCTTCTTCTTATTGTTTTAATTAGTGTCCGAGTGTTGCTTTCTTGTTTTCTTGTTAGACTTCTTTTGACTCTGTCGCCGTATACAATGAAGTGGTCTGCTGATATTTGTTTGTTTTTAAAACATCACTTTCTTATCTTTGTACACAATATTTCCATATATTTATATTGTATTTCCTATTCTATCTCCTGCCGTTTGTTTTCATTACATAGGCTACTTATCATTATTAACTCTCATTTGTATGTCTTTAATTTGATTGGTGATTCTATCCTTTCTTATTTTAGAACTCTGTTAAAAGCCTGGAAATCGTGGATAAAACAAACGGCAAATGTATATTGCACCTCAAGAGATATTGCTTTTGTAACTCGTCCATCTCCATCTACGACTATTTTGGACCATCTTCCTTAGTTCAGAAGATGAGGTTTAGGCTTCTCTGATATCTTTCTCGCTGTTATTTGTGTACTGTTCTTCAGCTTTCTTGCTGTTATTTTTTCAAAGCCTAACCATGGCCGGTGTTATCCTTTGTCAGACAGCTAGTCGCCTCTTACGACATGCTCTCTGTGAGGCAGTGGTGCTATTCTTGTCCGTGACATACATAAAGATCCCGACAGACCACTACAACTACTAACTTTCATAAAATACAATGTCGATTTTGTTTTCATGAATCTGCACAGTTTTATACAATATTCTGGTCTCATTTTATTGAGCGTTCTGGTATTGATTGTTTCATTATAATTTTGCTTGGGGTATCAAAACGGTTTCTATCTTTTCTCTTCGCATGTGACTTTATTTTTGTGTTGTGTGCACTTATTTATTAGATTACATAACTTTGAGACCTTCCAAAATTCATGTAATATTTCAGTAGTTTGACTTTATAAATAATATCATTATGCATTTTTAAGACTATTAAAAACTTTTCACTCGGTTTCGCAAACTGTGACACAGGGTGCATAATCTGTTGAGAATGGCGTTTCATAACAAAATGGCGTTAGACAATTTATCATGCCCTATTTCTCTCTTTAAAAAATAAATCAGTCACATATTATTCATCCTTATTTCCCGACGACTGCTTCACTCACATCATTAGCTAATGAAGTCTAATGAAAACGTCCAGACGGAAAATAACTAATTTCTTGACCCTGCTGATTAATCCAAATGCAGATTGGTGAAGGCTTTCGACACCACTCGGGGACGTGACAGTGAGATATGTCAGTCTGTCAATAAGCACAACTGTATATCTGTTCTCTAATGTAAATAATAGTTCACCCTTTCAACACAGCTAACAACGCCCGAAGTAGTCTGCGGCTGTGCGTGTGCGTGTGATATGGGGGTAGGTAGGAAATGTGTGTGTTAGTGTGTGTGTGTGTGTATGTGTGTGTTTGTGTATGTATGTGTCTGTATGTGTATGTGTGTGTGCGTGTGTGTGTGCGCCACCGCGCATTAGCATGTGTTCAAATCTACTTTACTTGAAGCTCCCCCGACTTGGCAATAAAGGAGTTAAAGTAATTTTTCATCGCAGCTAGTGACTAATAGTTATTGTTGTATATTATCTTATATGGTTAACATCACTGTGCTATGGACATACAAATGACATAGTTTCCTTCATTAGATGGTAAAGTGGCATGTTTCTGGTTCCTTGTGGCAAACACCTTCACCGTGTAAAAGAAATTGCTTCAGAAACTTTCACTATACGACTACAAAAAAGTGCCTTTCTCAATGTTTCCTCTAAGGGATACTTCTGCAGCAAAAAAGCCAAATGAAGAGGTTGTATGCTGCTAACTTCTGTAGATCGTTAGTTTTCGTCTTGATGGTAAGATATAGATCTAGACCACCCAGATAGAAACCACTCCATAGTATTCGTGTTGATAGTAAGATTTAGGTCTAGACGACCGGCCCCCCCCCCTCCCTCAATGGAAACCCCTCCATAGTGTTTGTGTTGATGGTAAGATCTAGGTCTAGACGACCCCCCCCCCTCCCTCAATGGAAACCCCTCCATAGTGTTTGTGTTGATGGTAAGATCTAGGTCTAGACGACCCCTCCCCCCCTCCCTCAATGGAAACCCCTCGATAGTGTTTGTGTTGATGGTACGATCTAGGTCTAGACGACCCCCCCCCCCTCAATGGAAACCCCTCCATAGTGTTCGTGTTGATGGTAAGATCTAGGTCTAGACGACCCCCCCCCCCCCCTCAACGGAAACCCTTCCATAGTGTTCGTGTTGATGGTAAGATCTAGGTCTAGACGACCCCCCCCCCTCAATGGAAACCCCTCCATAGTGTTCGTGTTGATGGTAAGATCTAGGTCTAGACGACCCCCCCCCCCCTCAATGGAAACCCCTCCATAGTGTTCGTGTTGATGGTAAGATCTAGGTCTAGACGACTCCCCCAATAGAAACCCCTCCATAGTGTTTGTGTTGATGGTAAGATCTAGGTCTAGAAGACTCCCCCAATAGAAACCCCTCCATAGTGTTTGTGCTGATGGTAAGATCTAGGTCTAGACGACCCGCCCCCCCCCCCCTCAATGGAAGCCCCTCCATAGTGTTTGTGCTGATGGTAAGATCTAGGTCTAGACGACCCCCCCCCCTCAATGGAAACCCCTCCATAGTGTTCGTGTTGATGGTAAGATCTAGGTCTAGACGACCCCCCCCCTCAATGGAAACCCCTCCATAGTGTTCGTGGATGGTAAGCTCTAGGTCTAGACGACTCCCCCAATAGAAACCCCTCCATAGTGTTTGTGCTGATGGTAAGATTTAGGTATAGACCACCCAGAAGGAAACCCTTCCATAGTAGGCTACATGTCTTCTTCATCAGCAAATAGGAGATACACAATGGTAGCATATTTCACCTTAGTGGCGGATTGTAGACGTTTCAGATTTGATATATAGTCTGAATGAAGGCATCAGAGTCGGAAACATGAGAATAGAATTGGTATTTCCAAAATAAAAAGAAGTTCCCATGCAGAGGACTTTTCCAGGGTTCTGGACAATCGACTGACTCATAAATAGTTATAGTTGTGCATGAATGCATTGAAGGATAAATGGGCCATTCTAAAGGATGCTTTATACTCTAAAACTGTGGTTGTGTTGAGAATGATAAGGTTATTAGGACTCTGCTGGATAAAAAAACGTCGCCTGTTCAGACGACACCAAAACGACCTCTCCCTCATTTTCCAAAATGGCAACTTTCTCCAATATTCATAAGATTTTCCAGAATATTCTCCGGACTTTGGTGGATGTCTGGCAAGGCAAATGCAATCCAGCGACATGCATATGAAATTCAAAGATATGCAAACAAACGACTTGAATCGATTTTACGATGTCCTGAAAGCAGCCTACGGCCATGGCCTACTTTATGCATCTACAGTAGGCTGTGCTACGCCTCTGGTCGTTTCACTCAGTTCGTGTCTTGAATGCATCAGTTCAAATTTCGGTGCGCAGGACAGAGCACTGCAGTGCTTTTCTAAATAGTCCGTCCACCATCTGCGAACAGGCCATAGTACGCATGTCTCAAGCTGCTATCAACACATATGGCTCGACATCCAGGCTAGCGTAGTTGAAGTCAAGAACGCGATCGGCTTAATGTCCAACCGCAAATCTTCAGGGTAGGATGATATTATTTCTGAGATCAAATCACCATGCAGGTGGTTCTGTGGTACTCCGCGAGCTAACAGAACTATTTCTCTCCATCTAGGATAAAGGGCCGATGCCACCGGAACTGAAGGACACCTTCATTGCTCATGTGTGCTATCACAAGACCAATCGTAAATCGTGTGGCAATCACGGAGGCATCTGCCACCTTTCAATTGTGAATATTGTACTGGCTCGAGTCTTGTTAAATCCCCTGACTAATAATCTTTAGCAGGAAGTACTCCCAGACAGTCGGTGCGGTTTCCGAGAGAGTAGCGGTGCAGAAAACATATTCGCAGCAGATCAGCTTCAGGAAAAATGATAGAAACATCCTCATGTCATGCATACCGTGTTTCATAACCATAACATAATAATAACATAAACCTACTTAATACATTGTCTTTGAAATTTATCTTCTTCTTGGACGTTCGTTCTTTAGCAAAGGACGTTGTGTCATATTTTAACAGCGAGGCTGCGAAATATGCGCCTTTCTGTTCGACGCATTCGATCTCTGCTGGCTTTTTTAAACGTCGAGTTCACCTTCCCCCTGCGATCCCTATCCCTTGACCAGACTACACTAGTGACTAGTGCAGCCTGTTTCCATGGCAGCCACGTAAAGGCGGAACAGGGTCTCGGTCAGCTATGAGTCGCTGGCTGCTGTCAGCTTATTGTCTGCTGCATCTTCAATTCCGAAATTGCGTCTGAGGGTACACATAGGAAAAAAACGTACATTATGAGAATAATTTATATTGGTAGCAATATAAACAAGATGGAAATTGAAAGAAATTAAGTCCACCGCCTAAATACATATCTTCAATTCCAATGTTGCCTGTCCTTTTGTATGGTTCTGGGGCCGAAGATCCAGCAGAGATGACAGCTAGGAAACACAGACAAGTACAAATAAAAAGGTCCAAGCTTCCATCAATGGATGCTCGCGCTGAATAGAAAGAATACGATGGTATGCTAAAATCACTATGGACAATGTGAATGAACCGAACAGACGCCAGTGGGACTAGACGTAAAGAGAAGGCGCAGACAACACACATTACGGAAACCAGCTGATACCATTATAAGGCATTCTCTGTTCTGGAATTCTCAAGGCAAGAGAAATAGGGGCAGACTTAAACAATCACGGAGAAGGGAATTCAAGACAAAACTGAAATCAGTAGGAAAGGCGTGGAGTCAGTTGGAAATGATGGAGCATGACAGCAAGACTTGGCGAGTATTGTTTTTAGATTGAACGGTTGTGATTGATGGTTGATTTATATGCTTTTCTATGCTCAGCGACCGACGAACTTGCCTTTCATTCTAGCAGGAAACACACTACCATATTGTTAATCAAACAACACAAATCCATTAGCTTATGCAAAATTGGTATCGTCCTAAGGACTATCATTTACTAGCGGTTGGATTCCAAGAAATGGCTTCCCATTTAACCACTCTTTACTACCCTTGCCATTAACGACCTTTTGGTAGGTTATCAATATCATCGTTCCATCATAATTCAAACTGCTTGCACCACCCA
Organism: Ariolimax columbianus; assembly: GCA_036924085.1. Lineage (NCBI taxonomy): Eukaryota > Metazoa > Mollusca > Gastropoda > Stylommatophora > Arionidae > Ariolimax > Ariolimax columbianus. The sequence goes on from JAVGWX010000001.1 coordinate 121,933,228, forward strand.
GAACTTTCTTTTGATTCTCCTGACATAAATAATGGTCATTTTCCTTTTTGGTGAGTCCAGCTTGTCTGCAGTTGCACGCTTATTTTAAAAGAAAAGTAAATATTTTGTTAAACTACGTTGTACGTTTTCCGGTACAAGCTTTTATTTGTACTAAGACATGTTTGTTTTTTTTGGGAGATTTGTTTTGTTTATTTTTTTTGTTTTTAGTAGTTTGTTGTTGTTTTTTTTTGGGGGGGGTGGTTTTGGTGGGGGGTGGGGTGGCGGCTATAGGAGTAAAAAAAATTTTCTTTGATTTCATTTTTGAATTGATGTATTGAAGAATTTTTGTTTGTTTTAGTTTTTTTTTCATTTGAGAATCAGTCAGAATGTGAAAGTACAGGCTATGTGAAAAATGTCAGCTCTCTCTGTTATGGAGAAGTTGGTTAAGATAGGATAAATAGAAGTTCAAACAAACGGACACCGGGCATGTCAAGTTAAATGTAAAAGCTTGTTTGTTTTTTTTTAAGTCATATAGCAGAAATTTTTTTCGGTGATGAAATTTTTGAATCCATTGAACTAAACCACGGCTTATATGTAAAATTCCCTTCCTCGTTGTCTTTTCTTCCCTAACAGTAGGTCAGGTTAACAATTTACTAACGAACCCCATTACAGTTTGGTCGAATGGAGGGTACCGTTAGTATCACGTGAAGCGCGAGCGCGCTACCACTATTCTAACCATACGCACTAGCCGCATAAAGGCAATTTTTGTAGTGGCAGAAGGTTTGTTAAATGCTCTGTGTGGTTCCGTTATGGAAAATGTTCAACTCAAATCTGAATGTTTACTACAAATCCGGCAAAGAAATAGAGCACTGTAGTTTGAATAACAAACAAAAGAGCAACAGTAAACGTAAAAACTAGTCTTTGAAGCACAGAAGCACACAGAATACATACACCATACAACAGTCGTATGGACATCTTGGTATATAAGAGTTAGTTTTTTAAACTGCTTTAGCTTGGCGTATATAAGAAGATAAGCGGTTGTCTGTTATGCCAAGGGACACAAGTCGATGCCTCGTCTTGACACGCGTTAGTCTACCTAGTGATGAATGAATACATGATTAACAGTTGAGTTACGGAAGGCGAAGCAGGATTGAGAAAGATAGTCAAACGGTCATAATATCTCATAATAAGAATTCAATTTTTAAAACAAATCCAAAGATTGCTTTAGTATCCCTAATAGTAGAAACATATTACCAATATGTATATACTGTAACGCTGTTCGCCTTGTTTGTGAAATTTGTCATCCTCATAGACACGACAATAAACATTTAAACACAAATGCTAATTCTGCTATCAGAATACAGACACATCATGTGGAGATGTAGAAATGAAGCCTCCTATCGCTTCAGGACATACTCCCCAGACACTCTACCACACATGTTCATGGGAAAGGCGTTGTCCAGTAGCGACATACAAATGTAAATGTTAATGTTAAATGTAAATGTTAAAATACGCTTCATCATTTTTATTTTCTATTTCTAATTTCAATTTCAATTTCTCTTGCCAACTCAAACAGGAAAAAATGTGTTAATGGGGAAAAGAGTGAATGAATGTATGCCGTTTTGAGTCTATCCCTCCTTTTTCTCCAAAACCCCCACAAACAAACAAACAAAAAATGTCATAGTCAAGATGGCGTAAATGTATTTCTGGCAAAGATCGACTAATTAATCAGTTGTCCTTGTCATTGATGACATTTTTTGCGATTTGAATTTTTGGTTCAAGCACACACATCATCACAATTTAGCTGGATTACCTCGGCTGTCTCCTGTGTATCAGGATTATCATAATGCGTCTGTCACCATGTGGGCGGCTTGCACTTTTACTCTGTGACAACACTTTGTGAATATCTGGAACACTATTTGGTTTTTCCAGGTTCCTGTTCCCTTTATTATGAACATAGAGATTTAATTCTGGCCATCCTGCATTTCCAACCTATTGGATATCATACCCTCACTGCATTGTGGGATACCTGTTTACGGGAAAGGCTTCGTTAGTAAACCCTGAAAAATAATCTACATTCTGAGTTTTCTCTAGTCGTCTTGACTTATGTCTTGTCATTGGTTCAAGATAGATGGGGACAAGAGAGTGAGGTCGATGATCAGCGCAGTTCTTCCTCACTATAATCATAAAAACTGCGCAAGTTACATCATCAAGACAAAACCGTCTGATGGTGTTGCCATCATCACTTTCAATGTGCAACTAACTTACTGAACAACGTATGACAAGTATTATCATTGTAAAAAACAAAAACCGAAAAAATACAATAAGCAGCAAGAGAGAAAATGTAGAACAAATCCAAAAACAGGAAATAATATCGTTTATTGTTTTTTTTTAAAACAAGTAGTGATATTTTCTAAAAACGCTTTGCGCAGAGTACAGTAACAAAATATTGTAAAATTAAACAATTATAAAAACACACTGATATGCATTAGAACAAATGTATAGCAATAAATAATTTGGTTGTTGTTATGTTGTAACCAATCCATCAGCATCCAGACTCTCGCCCTTCGGTCCAATGCCATGTTATGGTATCTGCATGTGTTTTCCAGTTGTTGTCTTTTGGTAAAATATTAATTAAAATAAAACTAACTGCAAACCTTTGAAGAAACCACACTCACATCAAAGTAAACGGAAATGATCAGCGCTTATGTTGTGCGAGCTGTTATTGTTGTTGTCGTTTAAGCTACTCGTGTTGAGTTAGCTCTTGACGACGTTTCTTTGGAAGCGAGTTACAATGGAACTTTGAACACCGCGAGAAGTGCTCGAGAAGGTGGACTGTTGCTCTTCTGACTATAGTGTAATGCAAAACATCTCAGTAAACACACGACTAGCGAGATTACAGCGTGTATCCCCCACGTCAAAAACCAGAATGATGTTTCCAGTGGCATGAACGGACATGAGGTTGGATATTGGTCGGTTTGTATTAGTTTTGACTCTGTTCCGCATGTAAAATTGTGTCAACTATGTGTAATTAACTATATGTGGATCATACTACAGAAAAATGCCATAAATTCAGTTGAAGAAGTGTAAAAGCATTAAAGTGATTACCACAAATTGATTTTAAAACCAGAAAGTGCAGGAAAACATAAAATGATAACATGAAAACTGCTTATCAAACAATCTAAAACAAGATGCTACCTAGGCTCTTTAAAAGCCCGAACATGCACACAAAAATTTATAATCAACGCTGTTTTCAAAATTAACTGTAAATGATAGAAATTAGAGATTTACAGAGAAAATCACAAATGTTTAAGCTGTACACAAACACAAAAATATTTTGTTATTAAAAACGCATTCATCTATAGATTCTTCCGTACTAGACCAGTGCTCTTCAGTGTAAAACATGGCGCACTAGACCAGTGCTCTTCAGTGTCAAACATGGCGCACTAGACCAGTGCTCTTCAGTGTCAAATATGGCGCACTAGACCAGTGCTCTTCAGTGTAAAACATGGCGCACTAGACCAGTGCTCTTCAGTGTCAAACATGGCGCACTAGACCAGTGCTCTTCGGTGTCATCTGTGTTACACCACTCATTTTAGTCCATGTTGTTCAAACCCATAATGGAGCCCTTTCTGACAATTGTTCTGCAGAGAGTTTCTTTTGGTCTTCCTCTTTTCCTGCTGCCAGAAGGTGTCCACATAAAAATGCTTATAAAGGGAGTCTGTTGCTGCTCATTCTAAAACGTACCTGATAAAGTGAAATACGAGGTATACCACCATTTGTTCTAATGAGTGATGAAACGTACTGATGACTTCTCTAATTGTTTTGTTGGTTATTAATTTCTCCCAGCCAATGTTTAACATTTTTCCAAGGCACTTATTCTCAAATGCATTTAGTCTCTTTTCCAGTGCCTTTGTTATTTTTGCAGCAATCACATCCATAGGTGAGTATTGGTAATGCGTTGGAATTAAACAAACCTTAAGTTGTTCGTTACTTGGGTAGTGGCACCTGCGGCGAGAGCAATGCGAATGAAAATGTCCTTAATGTTTCTCCAGCTTGAGTCATTTTGCTTCCCAGATCAGTGAAACTCTCAACTCTTTGTAATTTCTCTCCATGCAACTATATATTACATTTTCGAAAAGTAGAATTTTTGATTAAATCTCACAAATACTGATAAAAGGTGCATGTTAGACAAACAAACAAAATGAGTCTCAGATTATGGCTACAGAACTAAAGAATATTTTAAAATTGACAAGCATAAAACTTACAAAACTCCTTCATTTACAATGTGTAAATATACATATATATAAAATTAAGTGCTGATTTCTGCAAATTATGACTGCTTATTCTTGTAATAGGAAACTATCAAATACCAAAATATTCATCAACACATGATTGAGAAGGTTTATTAATATTTTATGTGTAAAAATAAAACTTCTTATCCAAGATTTTTAAAAACTGAGGAGCTAATAAGAAAATAAAAGAGAAGTTTGATTGGACAAACACTGAAAAAACAGACATTTCATTTAATGTGTCAGTTTATAACTATAAACCCACATGGAGAGAGAGAGAGAGAGAGAGAGAGAGAGAGAGAGAGAGAGAGAGAGAGAGAGAGAGAACTAAAAAACAAATCATCAATGGAAGACAGAGATGTGATAAAGTCATGAAGAATGAAGAGAATGAAGGATATAACAGTAAAGAGATGAAGAAAGGGATAGAAAAATTAAAGAATTAAACACACAGCTATATATAAAAAAAAGTCTAGATCAATGATTGATGATAGATTGATTGATAGATTGATTGATCAGTTGATGACTGATTTATATTTCTTTAAATCAAAGTTGTGTTGAAAGTCAAAGGGCTTGATAATAAGATAATAAGATAAACAAGTATGAAATAGTTTGACAGGGGCATAAATACAAAACAACAACCTTTTACAAACAAAAGGTCTATGTAAAGGACAGAGGACAACTCCAATGAAAGTAACTAATTAATCTGAATGACAAGTGTGAACACAAACAGAGAAACATACTTATCTGAAATCATGTTCCTACTGAGACTGAAATATACTAAACAAGCAAACAGATGACAACCTTTTGGTCACAACATTGGTTCTTGTTTTTGTATTTATACCCAAGCTAAACTGGCTCATTCTTGTTTATATTATGTTATAAATGTTTATGATTCAATAATATAACACAAATAATTAAATATTTTCTTTGTGTCCATTTTCAATTTGCTATGCAAGAAGCTTGAGTCGCACTAATAAAGTTTGGACCATTGCAATTCGTGTGCTACTGCAGTAGTACTATCATTTATAAAATGAGTTACTTCATATACACACAATATTCCATTGTTTATTGACAAATACAATCTTTATATTCTGCACTCTGTCTTTTTTTTTCTCTTTAGTACTGGGCTCATGTGTTGAGCACAGTGAAACAATAAGTTACAAGTGTTTTTCGTTGTTTCTTGTTTCAATTGATTTTTATTTGTTTTTATTTCTCTTAACTTTAGCAATTAATGAGTTTTACATATTACAGATTCTGTTAAATTATATTCAACATCATAACCTTTTAATTCTTACTCCAAGAAAAACATGAATAACCACTGATTGGTCGCCATTGCAGAAAACCTGCATTAAAGCATTTATGTGTGTTTGCAATGGTGATTTCTGTAGCATTGTTTTTATCTGTTGAGGTTTCCAGCTCCAAGCCCAACCCTCCTTAGTCACCATTTTGGACAGAGGTTGTCAAACTTGTTTGGTCCGCGGCTCTCTTGACCTGTGCATAAATCATTGTGGCTCCTTCTCTATACTATATATAAGCAATTAATATATAACCAAACACTTTTTCCAAGCCTTCGCAATGTCCTTAGTCGAGGGCAGTGACACCCCTTAGAGCTACGAGGCACAGTTTGAAAACCTGCTTTAGAACATATATAATATGATGTCATTGTCCTATTCTGTCTTTCTCAATAACGGGGTCATGGGATCAACATGGAGTGGAGTGGGGGGTGAGGGATGTGTGTGTAGGGAAAAGAAAAAGAGAAATTGCAATATGTAAATTAGATTAACAAAATAAATAATTGTAATGTCTTTCCACAGTGTGTGGCTTACATTATGTCATAAATCATTCAAAATATTGTGAGAAACTATGTCAAGTTTGAGAACATTGTAAAAAACTATATTAGGTTTGAGAACATTGTAAGAAACAATAGCAGGTTTCAGAACATTGCAAGAAATTATATCAGGTTTGAGAACATTGCAAGAAATTATATCAGGTTTGAGAATATTGTAAGAAACTATAGCAGGTTTCAGAACATTGTAAGAAACTATATCAGGTTTGAGAATATTACAAGAAATTGTATCAGGTTTGAGAATATTGTAAGAAACTATAGCAGGTTTCAGAACATTGTAAGAAACTATATCAGGTTTGAGAATATTACAAGAAATTGTATCAGGTTTGAGAATATTGTAAGAAACTATAGCAGGTTTCAGAACATTGTAAGAAACTATATCAGGTTTGAGAATATTACAAGAAATTGTATCAGGTTTGAGAATATTGTAAGAAACTATAGCAGGTTTCAGAACATTGTAAGAAACTATATCAGGTTTGAGAACATTATGATCATACTTAATACTTACAAAAATATCTGGTGCAAGTTACAGATATTCAAAATGAGCGTAATTGTTTTTGACAGTAATAAATAACTCTTGAATAAAATTTAAACTGTTACACATTTGGCTGAGAACCTGATATGTGCTCTCCTCCAACAAATGCAACTATCACAGCAATTTCCCATTTGATTACAGTTCTTAGTTCTTAGTTCTTAGTTCTTAGTTCTTAGTTCTTAGTTCTTAGTCGATCTATACTTCTACAGGAGCAGATGCCACTGTGCAGGTCCCAGCTCTGGTATGAGTTGGTGTAGCAGAGAGAAGAGTTTACTGCCTAGCGGGCTAGGCTCAAGCAGCTTAATACTCCGCTGCGTTATGACAAACACTTACGGAGGGTGGTTAACTGAGGTGTGAATCCATCTTAATAGACTTAAACACAAAAGCAAAGTAGACCCACAACCTGTTAGGCACCATCTTTGCTGCTCTAAACAAACCACTTAACCATGGCCGGTGTTATGCCATATCACAGTTGGTCGCCTCTTATGACATACTCTCTGTGAGGCAGTGGTACTATTCTTGTCCTTGTCATACACAAAGACCCTGGCAGACAACCCATTGAATTATATAATATATTACTGACACACATGAAAGTCTGAATTAGAAAAACATTAGTTAACACACTAATATTTCAAGATATTAAAATATCAATACAAATTTCATTTTGTAAACAAACATTACATTTGTAATCATGCATATCTTTTTTCATAGCAATGATTGAAATTAATATATTCACGGGACATACATTTCCTGTGAATTTTTGCTTACAAAATCAAAGAAAAAGAACTGGTGAGCATAGATCTATTCCATCCACTGCACAAAAGTGCAGTATATTCTTGTGATCGACTTGTAACAGGATAACAATATTTTAACAAGAGAGACTTTTTGAGCAAAACATTCGAACAAGAATGTTTTTAAAATAATAATAATCCGACCAACAAATCTGACGCACATTTCAGCATCACAAACAATTGTAAAACTTTCAAATTCATAACTCACACATATAATGTTTTCTTCAAAAGCCAAAGTTCATAAGGTAATGATAACTTAGAATTACATAATAATCATAAATAACAAATTAACACCAAAATATCAATATGTATACAGTAAAAAAACAAAGTCAAGCCAGGGCAGTGGTTAGTGCACTGGCTTCCCAGCTGAATGATCAGGGTTTGGTCCCCAATTGATGCTGGATTTTTTCAATCACAAAACAGCTTATGGGGTCCACCCAGTCAGAATAATGTGAGACAATAAATGGTGACTGACGTGATGTTAGCCACATCACCCCTTGAGTGTTGTTAAGAAAAATACGGGCCTAACACCAATTTCCCAATGTACCACACAGGTGTGAAATCATGAATACAGTAAAATAAAACACAATATTAACCCATTACCATTACTTCATTATAGAAAGCAGAGAAAGAAAAAAAACAGTGAACAATTTTTAAAGAACAAAATTATAACACAGGATTAAACAGCTGCAAAGGAATAAGGTGAATGGGCAAAGCAGAAATGCACTAGAATAATTGTAAGCAACTGTTGTATAAAGACATGACTCATTTACAAAAAAAAGTTTGTTTTCTTTTTCTCCTTTGCTCAATCTCAAAGTCCCACTATTAAGTCCTGAAAAGGGCCTTGTAAGTAGCAGGATGTACACCGGAGAATGAAATGCATTGTGTCATAGTTTAAAGCTTGACTGCAATATTTCAGACTGACAAATCCGACTTCAACATGGCATTTTTGCGTACCTGGTTAGCCTTCCCTTTTCGATCCCTTCCTCTTAGCAGTCTGCCCTGTTGCATCCCTGTTATCCAGGATCACCATGTGGAGGTAGAGTAGGGTCTTGGCTGCTCTGGGTCGCTGTCCCTGACATTAGCAGTCTGCTTTGGATCATGTACCACTATAGCTCAAGAAGAAACAGCATCACTTAACTTATATAGTTAAATTAATACATGTCTTCTTCTTTATTAAATTTGTTGATCATTGTGCCATAATTTACAACTACAAAGTGACAACAATATCATTTTGAAAATGATTGGCATAAGTGTTTCATTGATTCTCTTTTCATTTACAATTTGCTTTGGATTGATTTAGGATATTGGAAGTAATTGCAACATTAGCCACTTCAAACCCAGGCCATGGGTTGCCAAATCCTGAGTTATTAGAATTTAACACCATCAGGAACTTTGAAAATCTACAATTAGTGACATTATATCAGAGAACCTTAGAGGTATAAGGTCACTGTAAAATAAGACAAAGATGAAAGTAATGTTAAGCGGGAGAAGAGTTTGAAATAAAGAAGATGCTTATACAAAAACAGGAAAGTCATTACAAAACACACATTCCAAAAATAAGTGACAACTAGTAGCATGCATTTTAGAAAGGCTTGTATGGAGTAAGAAATGTAACATTAACACACTATACTTGCTTCCAAAACCTATGGAAATGCAAAGCAATATTTTATGTATGATCCTTGGTCACACTATGTTCTACTCCCAATTACTTGTTTATTTGCAAGTAAGAAATAACAAGTTTATGTATTTTTTTATACTTCACATGGACACCTGTCATTTGTCCCAATCCTCATTTTATTGCAAAGACGACCCTTGAGTCTGTTATGCCAAGTTCTCAGCCTGAAGATGATGACTTGCTCATCTCTAGTTAAATTAAAGTAGCTGTCTTCTTTTCGAAAGTTGGGATGTTGATCAGCCCATTTTCCCCTTAAGTTGGCTTTAACTGTGGTCTTGGCCTCATTATATGTAATGCTCAGGTCTGTTTGCTTTGCTAGTTTGTCTGCAGCTTCATTGCCTTCAATATTTCAGTGGGATGGAATGGGTGTTCTGCTAAGAGCTGTGTCAGGGATAACATGCATTGCTCGAGATTTTCATCTTTGTGTTGTTTTAGCCCTGCTAATACTGATGAGGCATCAGTCAGGAATATTATGTTTTCTTCGTGCATTCTTTATTTTGAATTACAAGCTCGGATGCAGCCTTCAGTACCTCTGTTTCTGCATGGAAGTTATAGGAGTATGTTCCTGTTGTTAATACTCAAGTTATTTTTCTCTCTGTTTCTCAGTCTATAATAGACACCTCCGCCTCCATTGGATGTGACTTGTTTAGATGAGTCATCTGTATATAGGTATATCCATGTTTCTGGCGGGTATACTTACAATATTCTCCTGTGGTCAATTTCCTTTCTAAATCTGTCTGAGTTCCCTTCTTCCCTATTTCCTCTTTGGTTTCTACCATCTCAGGGGATATGGCTTTTTTCCATGGTGGGATTTGAGATGTTTGTTTTAGATCTCTAGCCACTGCCTGGCTTATGATTTGGTCTGCTCTCACCATGTTTTGTTTTTGATATAAAGTGGTTTCTCTTAAATCTCCCTCTTCCTATGCGATTTATCCTGTCATATATTGGCTGATCTGGTATTCATTTGAACTTCTTCCCCTACTGGAATGTTTTTTTATCTCTGCGCGTCTTTATATTTTCTATTCTTGTGATGCTCTCCATTGCCTTTATTGATGTTGTTCTTATAGCTCCAGTGATGATTTGTATACCTTGGTTTTGGGTTGTATTAATTTTTTGAAAGTTAATTTTTGTTGCTGTGGACCATGCTGCTATTCCATATTCTAGCACTGGTCTCACAAACTCTGTGTACAGTTTCTGTAGGGTGCCCATGTCAGTTCCCCATGTTGAGCCCGGTATCTTTCTGATTTTGGTCATTCTGTTCTTAGCTTTGTTGGCGGTTTTTTAAATCTGGTGTTCCATGTCAGCCTAGAGTCCACTGTTATTCCTAGATAAGTTGGACTTATGTGAAAGGGAAGAGTCTGGCCATTTACTTAGAGAATCACTTCTTGGGGTTTGGGAGATGGGGAGAAGATTGTGTACGTGGTTTTGGTTTCATTTATAGCTAATTTGCCATTTCTTTGTCTATGTCTCTATTTTATTTAGGGCCTCTTGCATTTGGTTTCTAGTTACAGGTGTAGACTCCTTGGATGTCCATAATGCCAAATCATCTGCATATAGTGCACTGTGTACTCTTTTATGGATTTTTGTTATTATTTCATTGATGTATATAAGGAACAACATGGATGAAAATATTCTACCTTGTGGAACTCCTTGTTCCATTTTTGTCATTTTTCCCGAAGTCTCCTTGGAGTTGCCCTCTTGCTGTCCTGTTATCTAAGTAATTGCTGATCCATTTGTACATGTTGTCTGTATTTGTTTATACAAAAGTGATTACCATTTACAGAACTGATTGTCTAAAACATGATGAATGGTTATATAAGCATATAAGGTAAGGTAAAGGGTGTCTTTCAGGAGACTTAAACGCTGGTCGAAAATGAAGTTTTAGAGACCAGTATACTACGCCACAGCTTTTGTGAGGTGGGGTGACCAGTTCTCTTACTTGCTGCCTTTTTCTCTCCTATTCATAAGTCAGGTACCCATTCAGATGGGTCTACTGAAGCATAATGGCTTAGGGAGTGGAACACTGTTCCTTTTCTGTGAAAGACCAGTGCTCTGTAAGCATAAAACTTTTACTTAAATCATACAATTTGTATATCTTGCAAATACAAGAAACAAACAAAAACCCCTAACAATGTTTAATGTGATCAATAATATCTTGTATAACAAGTCCAGAAATTGAAATACTTTAGATGTTAAGATATAACAATGAAACAAACACAATATAAGAGAGCTGATGTACAGGTTTACTAACTGGTGAATATGCTTTGAAATATCTATCCTGAACAAGAGTGTGAGCCGATAAATCACAAATTAATACCAGGTGTTTGGCATGAATATTTAATAAATCAATTTTTGAAAACCTATAAAAGGAAGACTCAATTGAGATGTTATGTGGCAGATATTACAGAATGTTTCCATTGTAAACAGAATGTAGAATGATGACAGGAAGTTTGTGGAAAATTTCATCAGCAACACAGAAAGATGGAAAACAGTACATGGCTGCTTATTTTAACCTAAACCTGCTACTTTAGTTGGGAGCAGGCAGAGAACATTAATTGCACTCAGGTATAATTTCCATGAGTTCATAACACGTTCAACTGCTCATGTTTTTTGCCACAGTCATCTGACAGAATGTTTTAGATAAAACCCCATAAGAATGTTATATTTATGTAATTCCTCTTTCACATTTACTGAGAGAGAAATTTTGAGTTTATGATACCAAAAGACAATGTCATGATACCTGTGTGGACTATTGTGTAGAGTTTGTGATACCACCAGAAAATGTCATGATACCTGTGTGAACTATTGTGTAGAGTTTGTGATACCACCAGAAAATGTCATGATACCTGTGTGTGTGGACTATTGTGTAGAGTTTATGATACCACCAGAAAATGTCATACTTTTGTGGACTATTGTGTATAGTATGTGATACCACAAGAAAATGTCATTACATCTCTGCAGAATACTATGTATGTTTGAAAGTTCTAGTTTTATTAGTTTTTTTGTATTGTTGACAATTCAGTAGACCAGTGTCAATGAGAAAAATATTGTATAGGTTTTCACTTTTTGTGTCATAAATCATCATATCACTGCCATGCATATTCATTATAGTTTATGCACACAATTATTCTATAACATACATGTACACTGAAAGGAATCAAGATTGTATCTTATTTATAACATGTGTAACAGAAGTTTCTATGTGTATAAGTAGGAAATATTTTGTTTTATAAATACCAACAGCTGACAATATTTTAATATGGATCACAGTCTAGAAATGCACATGTGGTTGTTGTATGACTAGTTTAGAATGTGTGGAGGGCGGACACTACCAAAGTAAAATTAGATCTGCAAAAAAAACCACCACTGAGTAGAGAATATCAAAGTGATTTATTCATTATTTGTGGCATCAACATCAATACAGATGTCGATATACACAATTCAATCACTTTGTGTTCAGAGTGCCAAGTTAGGATTTATAATTTAAAGAAAAGATAGTCAAACTTCTCTAGATTAGGGAAAATTTACAGTCACTAACAGTGAGTGTATCTGGATAGAGTTTAACCGTGATTTAACTATCAAAGACTGCTGAGCCTTCAGTTTTGTTTTTTTAAAGTATGAGTTGCAGCAACAGATTTCAGAAGAAACTAACTGGACTGATCATACTGAGACACTCACTACATATTACAAATGTTCTGTCAATGTTTATAACGGCAATCCCACAAATCTTAATAGCATCTACACCTTCAAGACTCTTTAACTTTTATATCCACTTATGTGCCAACACCTCGTCCGTATGTCAGACGAGCGGCTCCCAAAGAAGCTTCTCTACGGCGAGTTGAGAGACGGATGGCGCGAGAGAGGGCGCCCAAAGAAACGTTTTAAAGACGGTCTGAAGGACTCACTAAAAAGTTGCCAGATAGACTTCGACACCTGGGAATGTCTTGCGAAAAACAGATCTGACTGGAGAAGCGCAGTCAAATCGGGTGTAGCTGCCGGTGAAGATGACCGTATTGTGAAAGCCCAGAACAGACGCGAGACGCGGAAATCCCGAGCAGCGGGAACACCATCCCCTTCTACAAACCTCGTGTGCCCGATATGTAGCAGATGTTTTCGTGCTCGCATTGGCCTGTTCAGCCACATGCGCACCCACACCCAACAGGGAAATCTGTGACAAGGATGATGTCGGCGGTCCTCATCGACAACGATGGACAGCTATTATGTGCCAACATCCACAGTTTTGCCACATTCCTCTGCCAACCGTTGCAACAATCTTTCTACACTAGTCTATATAGACTTAACAAAAGCAGTCACAACCACTACAACAGCTTATACATCAAATACTATCATTATAAACAAGGCATTCAAAGTTGGAAACCTGTTGGACGCATTGAACAAAACATACTCAGAATTCACATTAGATTGTTACAATCCATCCTCATAAATACTTAACCTACAGCAGATATACAGATATGCATTGATAATTTATGACACAGTACATGAAATTCTCTCCATCAAAAACAATACTTCAGCAACAGATTCTAGCAGTTCATAATGATCTGTGAATAGAGAGACACATATTTCGTCTACGATTCATGTGGAGCACAGAAGAAATCTTGTACATTCATCTATTGCAAAAACAGAAACAAGATTTTTCAGAAATAAGAAATGATATGGCCAGATTGGGATGCATCATGAAAGCATATTTTCTACATGTTTCATTAGGAAAGGAACATTACATTACTTTTTAAGTTAGATTAAAAATATGCACAGAAACTGATCAAAGAACACAATTGGACAGCGTGTTTTGTTCTTCTAATTGAACAAGCACATGTAACAACAGGACTAGATTAAACAGTTACTTTCCTTTTGAGGAAACTCTATAACATTCACTGAGTACATTATCAAGGAAGACCGGCTGTGTATCTTCAATTGGATTTATAAGAAGTTTTCAGTTATATTTAACAGACTACTGTATAGTTTTATGGAGGCCCACTGTCATTCAACTCTGCATTTCAGCTCTTTCATATAAGATACAATGACACAATTGTATAAGTTTCTAGTTTTATGTGTGATATGAAATTTCTCTCCTGTTTCAGTTATTTTATTTAACATTTCAAATCAAATTTAAAACTATTTATTTTAACCAAATTATAATTCATTCTTTAATAAGTTTAGAAATGGGGACAGACTAGTTTATATGTGCTAATAATCATAAAAACATGTGTGCATCAGGATTACAGTAAGAGACAAATTCACATTAATATGGAGGCAACCTCAGGTATTTTACCCTGCGACCTCGCCAAGGTATCACTTACAACATTAATCAGCTAAAGTAATATTGAAAAGCAGCTTTTGAGTAAACTATACTGTCTGAACATCTTGATTTAATGCAGCTAAAAGATCCATTGTAAGTTGTCATTTACTCATAATACAGACAAAAGATCCATTATAAGCTACCATTTAGTCAAAATCTTGTAAGGGGACACAAAACAGGAAGTGGAACAAACAGTTTCATGAAATATTACAGAAACATTGGTTGACACAAAAATAGATTCAGGAATGGAAACTAAATTTCCTGATGCTGCTTTACAGCTGATCGTGGAAGAGAATTTAAATGAACTAGACTGCACTTAATTTAATTTAATTATATTTCAATAATTCCAGTTATTAAGCAATGTTCCATATTATTTTAGTCCCACTAGCTCATCTGCTAATACTTATTTCAAGACTGGAATAAATAAAAGTATAAAACAAACTGGTCAGCATAAAATATAACAGAAAACAAAGATCCAATAGTACAATGGCAATAATAAACCATAAACTGAATAGTAAGTTAAAATAGTAACTGAACATAGCAATTATGTACATTTTAACAGTATATAATTGGAGTAAAATCACTAAACAATTATATACTGATTATAACACAATTGAGTTTATAATAATTGACTTTATCAATAAAAATCTCATTTTAAACAAAATTAACAAATACAACTTAATTATGTATCATTACAATGATTTATATTTTACAATTATGCAAAATAAATGTTAGTTAGTAGCTCCTTTCAGTCATGACTGACTATTTGATGATATGACGGAGTGATAAACCAAAAAATATATACTTATCATTTGTTGTCTTTCTCCTTTTGCAGCGCTGTCTTTTCACTTTCACTTCTCTGTGTTGCAAGAGTTTCTCTTCACCAAGCGTGAGGTGGTCATTTAAGGTACATCTCCACTTGTATTGGTCTGCGGCTTCGTCTTTCAAGGATGACAGATTCATGTCCAGGGCCTTCATATCATGCTTACACACATCTTTGAACCTCAACTGTGGTTGGCCGACTGTTCTTTTGCCATCTGCTAACTGTCCATAGAGGATATCTTTGGGAATGTGACCATCTTACATGCGACAAACATGACGAAGCCATCGTAGTCTCCACTGCCTAAAGAGAGTGTACATGTTTGGGAAACCGGTGTAAGAGTGCACCTCTGCATTTGTCACTCTGTCCCTTCATGTAATTCCAAGAATGGATCGCAGGCGCCGTAGATGGAAGGTGTTAAGCCTGTGCTCTTTTTGACATTCGTTGTCCAAGTCTTGCTATAGAAGTGTACTGACAACACAAGCATTGTACACCATGGCCTTGGTTTCAATTGTCAGTTTCTGGTTTTTCCAAACATGCGTTGTGAGGTGAGAAAATGTAGCAGCAACTTTACCTATGTGATTGTTTATTACTGGGTCCAGAGAGAGCTTGTTGTTGATGAGGAATTCCAGGTATGTGAATTGGAGCACAGTTGCCAGCTCATAATTATGTATGCTAATACGTGACATCTACTTCCCGTTACAGCACATCTGTTTTGTTGAGACTTATTGCAAGGCCAAAATCTTTGCAAGCCTTGAGAAGCAATCTATCAGCCTCTGAAGGTCCTGCTGACTGTGGGTGACAATTGCAGCATCATCAGCGAAAAGCAGGGCTCTAATAGTCTCTGATTTTTGTTTCGGCCTTGAGTCTTGCAAGGTTAAACAGTCTACCATTCGACCTAGTGTGAAAGTAGATTCCTTCATTTGCGTTACCAAATGCATGTTTCAGTAACAGAGCAAAGAAGATTCCAAACAGTGTTGGGGCCAGAACACAGCCCTGGTTAACACCTCTTAGAATACCAAATGGTTGTGATATGCTACCATCTAATTGGTCTGTTCCTGTCATTCCCTCATGGCACAATATTATTAGTCGCAGCATTGTATTTGGGCAGCTCATTTTAGAGAGGATTTTAAAGAGTCCATCTCTACTAACCAAATCAAATGCCTTTGTCAGGTCAATGAATGAAGGCTACATAGAAGGTCTGGTTCTGCTCACATGACTTTTCCTGAAGTTGTTGAAGAGAGAAAGGCATGTCGATCGTTGATCTTCCAGACTTGAATCCACACTGTGACTGAATACACACGCTCAGTCAATTTCTGTAACTTTAGTAAGATTACTATGGCAAAGACTTTGCTTACAACACTGAGCAGAGAGACACCTCGACAGTTATTACAGAGACCTGGCAACAAAATGTCATCCATAGCACAGCTCTTGCTACATTTGTAAGAAGAACTGTTAAATCCGATGACTGGTTTGAAGCAAAAGTGGAGGGTAGGACATTCGTCATTGAGGCCAAGTGCGCTGCTCTGATTAAATACAAGCAGCTTCCAAATGCAGGTACTCTGCACAACTTCAAGTCTGCCAGAAGCCATGTGAAACAAATAGCTCATCATTGTGCAAATGAGTATTGGCTACAGCTTACAGATTGCAGCACAAACGGGAAACGTCAGACAGATGTACGATGGTGTAAAGAAAGCTATTGGTCATGCAAGTAAAAAAACTGCATCATTCAAATCCATCCCTGGCAAGAAATTACAGATAAAGGAAAGCAGATGGAACCATGGGTTGAACACTATTCTGAGCTCTACTCATGTGACAATATAGTCATTCCCACAGCCCTTGACACTGTAAAAAGCTATCCCAGTATAGACGAGCTGAACTTGAACATCTATAAAAGATCTGAATAAAGCTATTGACAGCTTGGCCCATCGGAAAAGCACCAGGCAGCAACGGGATCCCACCTGAATTTACCAACACTGTAAGGATACACTTTTGCAACTGCAGTATATGATGTTATGTCAGTGTTCGAAAGAAGCCACTATATCTCAAGATATGAAAGATGCACAGATTTTAACATTATACAAAAACAAAGGTGATAGAAGTGACTGTAATAACTATCAAGGTGTCTCTCTGCTCAGTGTCGCATAAAATATAACATAGAAAACAGAGATCCAATAGTACAATGGCAATAATAAACCATAAACTGCATAGTAAGTTAAAATAGTAACTGAACATTGCAATTATATAATTTGTAATAGTAGTAAAAGTAAAGTAAAGTATCCCATAGCATTACTGCCGTAGGGGTGTGAGGTGTTAGCGATCTCACATTTCAAAGGCTCGGCTATATGAGGGGGGTAGCCATCTCCTCTCCCTCGCCGCTTTTACTTCCCGGACTGAACCGGTACCCATTTAAGGCTGGGTTGACCCGGGAGCCATTGTGGTCTGAAAAAAACATTACCACCTCAACTGGGGAATGAACTCAGGACCACTCAGATGCGAAGCCAGCGCGCTAACCACTGCGCTACGCAGTACATAATTATATAATTTAAGTAAAATCACTAAACAATTATATACTGATTGTATCACACAATTGAGCATATAATAATTGACTTTACCAATAAAAATCTCATTTTAAACAAAATTAAAAAATACAACTTAATTGTGCATCATTACAATGATTTATATTTTACAAATATGCAAAGTAAAATTAGCTAAATCTTGACTTATTATTTTTCTGTTTTAAATCTGTAAGCATGGAAAGTACAGTATTGTAATGTATTGTACAGTAAATTTTTGTAAGTGATAAAAAATTGCATTAAATTCGTCCAATTTAACATGACAAAAAAATTAATTATTAATAATAAAATTGAGCTCTATTGTCAGCTAGCATAAGTAATCATGACTCTTATAAACTTAGTATCCATAATAGTGTACATCAATGTTGATGACTTCATTGTTCTAAGCCATTATACTATAAACTGCACAGAATCTCTTATCTGTATGGCTAATCCTCTATTGCTTTTCCTTGTAATTATACATATTGTTGAATCCATTAATGTAGTGTATAAAACACTAGAACCGATATATTTTCACTGGTACGGCTCTTTATATTAATATTCTTATAATATATCTGAGATCTAGCCCATTTTAATTATTTGCTATTTCTGTTGTATTCCTAAGATTCGACTACATGTCGGCTAAAGATAGAATGAGGAAGACATCAAACGATGGAAAGAGAACAGGTTTTCAGTGGACACTATGGTCACAATTGGAGTACCTGGATTACACAGATGATCTAGAACTTTTTTCATACAATCATAGCCAAATGCAAGATAAACTGGACTGGAAGAAACATTGGGACTGAATATCTGAGCAACTGAACATGAAAAAGATCAAACTCCTTAACTTTAACCTGATTAACAAAGAATCAATATGCTGAAGAGAGAAAAGGTGAATGCCTATAACTATTTAGCAGCCCAATTGACATGTCCAGGGGTACAGATGCAGATGTGAAAGACCAGAATTGGAAAGGCAAGAATTGTGCTCCTGACACTAAACAACATATGGCAATCCAAAGAAATCAACTTTCACACTAAAGTTGAAATATTCAAATGCTGATGTCAAGTTTGTGCTGTTGTATGGAGAACAACCAAGGTGACACAACAAAAACTCCAGTCTTTCATTAACAGATGCCTGTGAAGGATAATGGGTATAAAGTGAGAGAACATGGTGAGTAATGAATATGTATGGGAAAAGAGTCAACAACAGTCACTGAAACAACAAATTTAGCAAAGAAAATGGGGCTGGATAGAACATATGCTGAGTAAGGCACCATCAAACATAAAGCAGATTCTCATATAGAATCATCAGGAAAAAAAAAAGAAAGGTAGCCTTAATGGAGAATAGAATGTGAGAGGGAACTGCGATTAAATGGTTGCACATGGAGAGAGGCAGAAAGAGTAGCTCAGGACTGTGAATGCTGGCAAGATGGGGTTAATGTCCTTTGCACAAAGAGCAACAATGGGTTTTGACTTATTAATTTATTCATTCATTACAACTGTGGTCACCTGTCTAGTTTGCTATTTAAGCCATGTAATAAAAATTGTACGTTATTTTTTTTAATTAGGTTCACATACTGTCCTTCCAGTCATATCTTGCATGCATGTCAATATTTATACATTGTACTAAGAAAAGAATTAATTCAATAGTACATATTCTTGCCATACTGCATATGTTATTAATGGAACTGACTTCCCTATTTGGTTGCCAGTTCTTGCAGCTGCTGTTTTTTTGCAAATAGTTTATCATTAATATTGTTCTCAAGTCTTATTTGCCAATGTTCCCATTTTATAACATTTTTATAAAGACCCTATGTTTCCCCTTACCAAACACCAAACCCCTTATTTAATCTGCAACACACAAGTACATACATGTTTTCACTTCAAGGGCTCTCTCTATTAATTTTCTAATAACATACACAGCATTGTTTGTATCTTTGACTTCAACATTCCTACATTATTGCCATCCTCAGTTTCTACATTTATTCTGCTGCTCACATGGGTCAAGTAATTTGCATTAGCATTTTGATCATGTGCATCATAACACTAATTGTGCAGTATTATTTACATTCAAAGACTTCAGGTTTTTTGGTCAAGTTACAAGTACAGATTTAATAGATCCCATACAAAGTAAATAACAATGTTAACTGCAATGAGCACAAATACAAAGAAAAAAGCTTAAAGGATGTCAAACATTACATGTCAAATTCTAAAAATATTTGATTCATCGCATTTGAGATTGTCTGACTGCACATAAAAATACATATCTTTAAAAAATGTATTTGATCCATGTTATGTTTGTTTTGTCGCCCTAACAATTATTCACAATCTGACATGTTGACAGTTTCGTTCTTGTAATTTCTTAAAACTGCTGCTTGTATTTTTATGCTTAACTTTAAACATTTAACAAAATTCAATAAAACAATAGGCAAAAATAAAACAAGGTGAGCTTATAATCAGACCTCAAAATTCATCACATTTATTTCTTCTATAAACTTGGTAGCC
This sequence comes from Ariolimax columbianus, assembly GCA_036924085.1. Taxonomy (NCBI): domain Eukaryota; kingdom Metazoa; phylum Mollusca; class Gastropoda; order Stylommatophora; family Arionidae; genus Ariolimax; species Ariolimax columbianus. The sequence goes on from JAVGWX010000001.1 coordinate 121,953,549, forward strand.
CAACCCGTCTCAGGCTTCTCTCATCGCCATACAGTTTATCTATCCATTCTGTTGGAGAGATCATGTTGTCTTTTTGCTTTTCTCATGGAGATGGCAGAACATGTTCCACCACTTGATTGTTCTCCCTGCATAGGCACGTGTCTGTGTACTCAATTTTTAATTTGCTGAATAATAATTTGTCAGTCTACAGTGGTCTGTTCATAGTTTTATTATTGTAACTTGATCTTCTCTTGGCAAGGAGTTATATGCTAGTACTATATTGGATTCTAGGTCTTCTCTGAATAATGATTTTCTGTGAAGTAAATTTGTATCATTTTTTTTTATTCTTCATTTGAAGCTCTGTCTTCAGTTTGGATTTTACTTCCTGTCTCTTTGACTATACTTTCTGTCTCTTCATGTTGGTGTATCTTACAGTGTAAAGGAATCCACTGAATTTGCACTCCGTTGAAATTGTTTTTATGGTTTCTGAAGGCCACTATGACTGATAGGAAACTGTAAGGAAAATTATTTTGTCTCTGGCATGGTCCTTGTTTACCACAGTGGCTGTTGTAGCTGTTCTTAATGTCTCAACATTCAGCTCTGAAAATGTTTTAGATTTTTCTAGTGGTCACCATGATTTGAATTTTCTGTTCATTATTTAATTTTGTGTGAATACCTTTCCCTCAAATTTTTCATAGCTTGCATTGCTGATATTTCTATGTATGTTAGTCCATTCTGTGGCTGGATTTGTCTTTTGAACATATTCTAAGGCAATATATTTTCTCTCTATATCTGTTTTGGATGCCTTCTGATATGTTGTCTATCAGCTTTTGGAATATTGTTCCCATCCAATGGTGGAAATGTGCTGTTTGTCATTAGGGGTTCTGCCTTTATCTATGTACTTACTTACTTACTTTCCATGTCCAACAACCACACATAGTATGATCCAAAATCCAACCACATTGGATGCTCTTTCATTTGCCATTATCAGGTCCTCCATTTTACAGGGTTCCTGTATACTTGGGCGATTAATCAGATGCTCCACACCTTGAACAGTCCAATATTCACAGGATTCATCATCTGCATATCCCAACTTTTTCAGGCTAGACTCACACCTGGACACACCTGTTCTTAACCTGTTTAGGGACTTCCACATAGTGTATGGCAAATTATGTCCTGGTGCAAGTTCTTCTTTAACGCCCATCAAGCCTCCACCGTTCTTTTAACGCCACTTTTCTATACGGTTTCTCTCAGGGTTCTGCTCTGCAGAAAACTTGTTCTCAATTTCAGTCACTTTCTTTCTGGTGTATGTCCAAAAAGGGGTGTCTCTGATCACATGACTTATTTTTCTTTTGAACCTCATATACAAAGCTTCTTCTAATGGCCGGAGGTGCAATACCAGCAAATGCATAGACCTTTCCTTTGGTGTCGATTTAAGGTATCCTGTCACAATTCGGCATGTCTCATTAACTTCCACATCAACCTGGTTTGTATGTGTAGACGCATTCCATACCGGTACCACATTTTCTGCTGTTGAGAGACATAGTGTAAGGGCTGATGTTGGAGCACCGTTGGAGATGCTTCCCATGCAGTGTTTGTAAGCTTGCAAATTATATTGTTTCTTGGACTGACTTTTTGTTTTATGCAGGGTAAACGCATACCTGTATTTTTGGGGGGTTGATTTTGAGATGGTTTTTCTTATAGTATTCAGCAATTCTGGCCAGGGCTTTTATGAGCTTGGCTTTCGCTTTCTCAAAGCATCCTCCTTGCAGCTGTTGCTGTGTCGTCAGCGTATATAAACTGTCTTATACCTAGACTAATTGATTGATCATTGGTGTATACATTGCATAGCATAAGGGCCAGGACACTACCATGTGCAAGGCTGTTATTCTGGTTTTGTCATCCACTGTTTTTATTTTTCAGTGTGACATTGAATCATCTATTTTGTATAAGGCATTTGATTACCTGGGTCAGGCGAAGTCAATAATTAGTGTATATGTCTTTGTCTGCAGTAGTTGATGATTCGTTATGTTGTATGCCGCAGTGAGGTCAATAAAAGCAACTTCTGTCACCTACTTTCACTCATATCCATCCTCAATGTGTTGTGTAAGGTTAAGGATCTGTCCACAACATGATTTTCCGGTCCTAAATCCAATCTGTTCTGGGATAAGTTTACCTTCAATAGTGCCAGATATTCAGTCCAACATAATTTTTTCAAAAATTGTATTTTGATGACAAAGTAATGATGCAGGTATAAGATTGTTGGTTTCTGTTGTTGGTGTTTTCACAGGTTTGAGCAGTGCCACGACTCTTGCTTTCCTCCAGCTTTTTGGCATCTGCACGATCACTCACTACACATGAGTTCATTAATTCTAGTACCCATTTTTTGGTTTTGGAGTCAAAGTGTATAATTTGCTCTGTTCTCAGTTTATCTATTCCAGCTGCTTTGTTGATTTTAATTTTGATTTAGTTGAATGCACGTCAAGTTCTCCATTGAGGAATGGTGTTCCCATCATAGCATTTTCATGGTCATCTTTCCCTTTGATTAGTAGTGTTTGCCCTTTGTGATTGGTTTTCTTATTTAGTAGTAATTGGTGGGCCATCTGATTGGGTATGATTGGTGTATGTATATTTACATTTATAGTTGGAACTTGACTGAAGTTTTTGATAAATTTCCATGGATGTCGGCTACCCTGTTTCCTATCAATCTATTCTCCCATTCTGCAACATCTTTCTGTCTAAAGATTGATATTGCATGCATTGGTTCTTCTCCTGCGGTAATCGCCTCCTTTGCAAAAGAGGTCTTTATCATACAAAGCCTTATATTGTTTTATAAGTATATTTTTTTTTAAACCTTTAAACCCGAGATGCACTGTGTTCTGCATCTTCTTGGAATATGTAATCTTAATATTCTCTTGGCGAGGTCAACAAACATTTCATAACTTTCTAGGTTCGGATCAATTTTTACTATGTCACTATCTACATCTCTACCGAAGACATTCTACCTGGCTCATTTGAAACTGAAACGTCATTTAAACAGTACCATCTCAGGTTTGGCCAAAGGTTTAATATTGTGTTCATCCACTTACAAAGATGTTATCAGGGTTCTATCCTCTTTTCCATCTGCTGTCATTAAAAGATGGGGATAATTTTGGGTTGTGTATCAGCTGCAAACCCATATGTTTAGTCACATTTTAAAGTGCTTCACCATAGGTGCTTGTCTATCTGTATCACCATACTCAGTGTTGACAGTTGAAATCCCCCATGACTACCTTTTCTTTTTTCTGACTCAAAATTAATAGGTTCCTTGAAGATGAAAGCCTCTTTGGGCAGTTATACACTGATGTTATTGTGCATGATTGTACTTGGAGTGTGAGTATCTCAACATTATTCTTGAAGGTACATTTTGCTAATTTAATTACCATAACTTGCTTTGTAAAAATTACACTGCCATATTGTCTGTGTAGTCTCTCTAGGTTACGGTTCATGCTCTGTACATTTGGTCTTTTGTCAGTGATAGCACAAAGGGTCTCTTGGACCATAAGGAAATCACATCTGGGCTGTCAGCAAAATTCAGATAGCAAGTTCTTTTTGTCTGCTTTACAAATTTGTATTTGTATTTGTATCCCAATCTTTGTGAAGACTTCTTTCTTGTGAGGTCTGGCATGAAGGGGACTAGTTCTTTTGCTTATTGTGCAAAGCAGTTTCTCTGGAGTCCGCTTCAATGTAGTTGTCCTTCCAGTCTTCTATTAATTGGATGATTTTGGAGCCATTTGAATTTTTAAGCCTATTGTAGTATTCTGTAATCTTTTTTACCAGTCATGGGTTGTAGTTTTGTTATTTTCCTAATTCATTTTATTGGCATCGATTTCATTGTTCTTGCAACAATGGTTTCTGCCCTGCTTTTGAATTTGTGCTGCTTTTTTCTCAAAGTTGGATCTTGAAACTGTTACCCAGACTAGCATTTCATATTTAAAATGTACAGGAATTTTAGTATTTGATGATCTCCACCTCATGTAGTTTTTGCTAATTTTTTTCATTAGTCATTTACTGTCTAGCTTTTTGTTTACACTTTTCAGTTAGATTTTTCCATGTTAGTCTGCTATCAAATGTTATTCCTAGATATGCAGAGTTCTTTTCTTCTGGTAATTCGTGTCCATTTAGTTTCAGTGTGACCTTTTTCTTTTATTTGACAGTGTACACACTGTGTACTCTTCACTGATGTTCAAAAGCCATTTTTGAGTCAACTGATGTAAACTTGTTATGGCATCCTGCAATTTGCTAGTGTGATGTTCTTTTCAGTTATCCATAAAGCTAGATCATCATAATATGACGAGCTGTAGGCCTTCTGTAGTATTTTATTCCCAATGTTGTTGATGAAGATCAAGAACAATAAAGGCGGTAGTACATTGCCTTGGGGCACTCTTTGTTCCAATTTCATTTTCTATGGTGTATGTGGCCAAAGGGCTCAACTCACTCATATAAACTTTAGATGCTAATGCATGAAAACGAAACATAGAATTGGTAGTCAGCCTCCAAAGTGAAAGAAGTCTCATAAAAGAATGAGAATTATATTTTTTAATTACATGGAATATAACAAAATAGTATATAACATGTAATGTAGAAAGTGCATGCATTGTTCATTGATTATAAATCAAGAATGTGAATACAGTCTGGAACATATACCTCAAAGCTTATAAACTAGTACATATTTAAGTAGATTATAATCTCATTCAACTGGTCTAATTTCAAAATAGAGACCACCGATTACACAAGCAAACAAACAGAGATATCATGTAAAAAATTTCATGATAAGGCTTCTTGTAAAAGTATTTTTCCTTCAAATTAATATTGATATGAAGACTTCAGAATTGTTGATTAAATTACTGTAAAATGCAGACTTTGGATGATTTTGTTTGATTGGAACTATTGAAGCTGGAAGCAGAAGATTCTTTTCCCTTCATCATTTTCAATCTCTCTTCAATTGTATCAATCTGATGGGAAGAAAATATCATCTTTGATATAACTGTTTGTCATGAATGGCACAAGTTGGACTTATTAGTCTAGATTGATTGACATATTTCTTGGTAGTGTAGACTGATTGATACATAAATATTTTAGTAGTCTAGCATGCACTAACAAATAAAGTAGTAATTTTCAAAATAAAATAACTCATTTATGTTTTAATCTAACTATCCTAAATTCATTGTTATTTTAAAATTACTGTTGTTGGTAATCTTGTATTAGATCAGATTAAGTGATATATCTACATCACATGTAAATTGTCAGGGATCCCAAACACTTTTTGCTACCTGCCTTTGTTATACACTCTGATATACTGTTGTTTCTCTGTGACTTGTCATTTGCTTCCCAATATTGTTTTCAACACATTATGATGCCTTTTTTCATATCCAATGTGTTTATATGTATAATTTGTGTCTCTTTGATTATTTATCTTTCACTTTCTTAGCTTCTTAATTTGTTTGTTTCCATTTCCATGAACTACACCCCATTCTTCTGTTTATCCACATGTGATAAGTGATCCACATGTCTCTAATTCTTTCATTAAAACTGTTTACTCATTGTATACAGGTGAATGAGATGGAACTAAGACAAGTACACTTATTTCAATACTTGGACACCTACATAAGATCTGATGGCAGATGCACTAATGAAATAAAGAACAGAATAACCAATGCAAAACTAGTCTCCCAGAGTATGGGATGAATCTTGTGCAACAAAACCCTATCACTGGAATTCAAGATGAAAGTTCTTGGATGCTACATGGAACCAGTACTGACATATGGCAGTTTCTTTTTCTACTTCTTTTTCGCTCTCAGTCTCCCACTACCAAGGCCTGAAAAGAGCATTGCGTGTAGCAGGATATTGTCCGGAGAACAGAATGTGTAGTGTTGTAGTTTACAGCTTGACTGCAATATTTGTACCTTTCAGTTCAACACATCCGACTTCAGTAGATCACATATGGCAACAAGTCATGGACAATCAACAGGCAAGCACAGGGATCATTGGAGGCAAGGAAATGTGGTTTTACAGAAGAATGTTGAGAATTCTATGGACTGCAAAGAAGGCACATTCAATTTACAGAAATGCACCTGAAATCTGAATTGCTGCCACTTGTAAAGACCACACACAAGACAAAAATGTTTCACATTGATGAAGTAATTCAAGAACATGGTCATAGGTGTTTAAGATTGCCACCGTATTATTTACACTTAAATCCTATAGAATTAGTTTGGGCGGAGGTGAAATGACAGGTGGCAAGAAATGTAAAGAAAATTGAATATGCTGTTCTCTCAGACATTGACAAACACTTCTGGATTAAATATGAGGACCATGAAATTAAAGAGGAAAAAGATTATTGGCAGAAAGATGGTTTGCAATTCATTCAGTTGACAACAGTCATCAATCTATTTGAATCATCTCATCTGAATAGGGTAAGTACATTCTACATATACATATTTATATACATATATATATATATATATATATATATATATATATATATATATATATATATATATATGTATAGCAAAAATTACATTAACTAATACATTCTTAAACATATTGTGAAGCTTAGAACATAACATTTAATTAAAAAGAAACACTGACACACAAACGTTAGTCATTTAATCTTCTTGCAACTCACAGTTCCATGCAGTCTACATAACTATTTCTGCATAACAAATTAATGTCTTATTGAAAATAGGATCACATGACAAATTCATGTTAATAGGTCAAGGAATTATTAAGATAATATATAAATTACTCCTCTCTTCCTCTTCATACGCCTTTATTCCCATTGCTGAGGTAGATGAGGAATTTTTAAGCTGAGAACTGTAGGCTGCTTTGCCACTGCTGTCACCATATCATGTGCTGGCTATATATTTTATTTCACCCCCAACAGAAAAACAACAAAGAACTTACTGGGAATTCAATCCACTGCCCTCCTTGTTGGAAGCCCTATATGTTCAAACATCCCATATTTCTGAACACACTGTAAACATTATTTCATTTTAAATTTTGTTTTCAGCTGCATACATTTTTACCATAATTTTGTCATTTACAAGGATTTTTCCTTTTTAAAACAGCAAGATGGTCTTCATATCTTTACTACAATCTTTGAAATGTTTTCAACAAAACCTTTATGCTAAAAAAGAAGAAATTATATTTTAGCAAAACATTAAATGGATTAAAAGACCATTCATGAATGTCCTAAACTGCAGCAGAACAGAAATAAGAGACATGTATTTTTTGTGAATAAGCATGTATTAGTTAAATGTCATTTTTGCACTACTTATACATATATGTAGAATGTAATTACCCTATTCAAATGGGATGATTCAAAGACATTGATGACTGCTGTCAGCTGAATAAATCGCAAATCATCTTTCTGCCAATAATCATCTTCCTTTTTAATTTCATGGTCCTCATATTTAATCCAGAAGTGTTTGTCAATGTCTGAGAGAACAGCATATGCAATTTTCTTTACATTTCTCGGCACCTGTCATTTCACCTTCATCCAAACGTATTCTATAGAATTTAAGTGTAAATGGTATGGTGGCAATCTTAAACACATATGACCATGCTCCTGAATTACTTCGTCAATGTGAAACATCTTTGTCCTGTGTGTGTTCTTTACAAGCGGCAGCTGTAAATTGAAGTGCTGCTTTGTTAGCCAAATTTTGATCTCATCATTTTGTTCCTTTTTTTTATGTAGTCCTCCTGTGTCTTGATATCTTTTAATCTTTTAAATTTGATTGTTTCTCTTACTGTTTGTTAACTTGGTTTTGTCTTCGCTTTTCATTTTGTTTATCTAGTCATCATTACAGCTTTATGGTCAGTATTAGCACACAAGCTCAGAATAGCTCTTGCATCGATCATTTGTCGGTCTCTATTGTTCTTGGCTAGCGTAACATCTATCTGATTTTTCTGATTCAAATCATTCCACTTGTACCATGTGTATACCTGTGAGCTTCTGTTCTGGAAAAAGGTGTTTGTTATGAACCAATCGTGCTTTAGAGTCTGCAACCGTTCTCATTTCTCTTTTTTTGTGTGTCTCCATTTGTGTACTAATTATTTGAATGTTAATTTCTTTCTTTTGAATAAAATCTGACCATTCCATTTCTCATTTAAACTTGTTTTATATCACTGGTTGATAATTAACAGCTGATTTGCAAAACAAAGCTTCATCACATGTACTCAACCTTCACATGGCAAGTACAGTACCTTATTAAACCCATGAACTGTGTTATTGACAGCCTTCTATTCTTTGCAGTTTAGCTCAAATCAAACAGGTCATAGACTAGACTTAGTGAGCACAACTTGTCTCCCAGGGTTGAGAAGTTGGATTAAGGTTACCAACCAAAACCAGAAAACACCAAATGATAGAAAAATAGCGTATCAAATCGCCAGTAAGGCACATGTTGTTTTTCTGTTGGGGGTGAAATCAACAAACATAGCCAGCACACAACAAGGTGACAGCAGTCTGAAGTGGCCTGTAGCCCTCAGCCTAAAACCCCTCAACTACCCCAGTAGTTGGGAAAAACATTGTACCGTTTTGTTTTGTTTTTTATTTCAGATAGAGAAACTGCAAATAGGTAGTGAGTGACAATTCATCCAATGCTCATTGTACTTAACTTGGAATCCTGGTATTCAAACAGGCATGTGAATGTGTGTTGCCAGATAAGTTAAGGCTATCAGCTAACTTTAGTAGGTACTTTTAAACTTTCTGGGGCAAGGTACAAATAATTTGCGTAGATTTTTAACTTGAATTTTAAATTATGTCCGGGCAGTGGCCGTTAAGCCTACTCTTTTCTATTTCTAACTGCTAAGAAATTTTTTACGTGCTCAACACAGAACATACATGAGAGTCCGATCCCACTACCCATAGATTAGTGGAATTTTTACAAGAAGATCCGTATGAAAAAATCTCTATCTCACCAGGATTCAAACCCACAACTTCTGGCACCCAAGGCAGATACCTTACCTTGAGATCACTCATCCCCCATGCGCATTGTAGGAATCATAAATCTACTTACGGGTACATTTTCTAGTCCCAGTTCCTTGGCTTTCTGAACATCTTCTTGAATCTGTGACTGTTAACAGAAAGTTTTTAAAAGACATCATTATGTTAACTACTATTATTTAAACATGCAACCAGCACCATGAATAATTTATATAATCACAAAATCTCATTTATTTTTTCTAATTGTTATTTGTTTTTCACAATGTGTGCTACTGCTTACAAGTCAAGGTGAGAACAGGAAGAGTCAATTAGAGATTAGTAAAGGCTTTATATCAATGTTAATAAGAAGTGAACATCACACAACATTTGCATGGAAGCCACCTTTCATATATTTGCTTATTTCTTCTTGTAAAATGGGCCTCATTCTGAGATATTGCTACATTTCCCAGTCAAAATATCCATGTGCTAACATTTAGTAGAGAACACTAAAATATTTGTAATTTTAACTGAATACTTCTGTTACCCCTTGGATCATATGGATCCTCTCTAATAGTTTTTAATTTGGGCATTTTCTTGAGCTCTGCTAATGAGTATCTAGCTGCTCTGGCCTCCACTTCCACTATTCTTCAAGTGTTTTCCTCTGGCCTCTTCACTCTTTACTTGGAACGCTGTGGGTTTAAATCTAGGGCACATCTGGTTTAACAGTTAGAGTTCTTTCTTAGGATGTGTCCTATCCATCTTCACTTTTTTCCCATTTTCCAGCTGTATCTCTATTATCATGTGCTTTGCCAAAGATCTATATTGTTATTACATCTGGCATCTAAAATGATGCAATGGAGACATCTGTTGATGAGTGTCTGCCATCTTGATGTGATACTCTTAGTTACATGTCATTTTTTAATCCTTAGAGTAAGAATAAACATCCCATTAGTATTAAAGTTTAATCTTACTTATAATTTCCTGAGGGAATGCTGTTGAGTTTCATATTGAGTGAAGAAAGGTGAATGTAAATCTGGTTTTGTTAATCCCAAGATTTGTTCCTCTATCTCTGTTAGTGCTACTTCCCAAATAAGTAAAACTTTGCTGTTCTTTAATTATCCTACTATAATCCTTATGATGTTTATTGTTTGCTATTTATTCTTTTTTTTTTCCATTGAAAGATTTGCCATTGTGTAAAAATTTACTAAATTATATTCCACAGCGTTTTTTTAATGAGTTTATAGAAACAAATAAAGCACTAAAAAATGTATAATAGTGTGCCAAAAATAACTAACAAACAAACAAAATGATAAATATTCTATACAAAAAGGAATTATTCATCATGAAAAAGAAACTGCCAAATAATTTTAGTTTATGTTTCATTTCAAGTTTGAGGAAAGAGAAACATATGTCATTGCACATTTGCAAGAAACCCAGACAATACAATTCTTCATTTGGGAAGTAACTCACAAAAAGGTCAATGGAGGAAACATCACTCAAAACATCTTTATCAGTAGCTTCTGCTGAACTTGGTGAGTTGTTACCCTAAAGAAAAAAAATTACATTGTTTCTTCCAATTCAAAATAAATAAGTATTGCAAATGCCTAAGATATGGGTTATAAGTTTTCTTTGAAGTTTGATTAAAAATAATTTTGCATGGACAAATTCAAATAAAATGTGACCAGATTTTATTTGGTCAGCAAGGAATAATGTCCCCAGCAATGCAAAAGTTACACTTTTTTTCAGGCCATTAAAAATCAGCTTGTACATAAGTTGAATTTCCCCGCAATAAATTACCTACTAAATCCACAACAGATAACAGATACAAAATGTCTTTGGTTTCTAATTTGGTCACTATTTTCAGAAATTCACAATTAAGTTAGATATTTCTGTTGCTTATAGTGTTTTCAGGGACAGACAAACTGTCAACAAATATTTGAGGCTCAACAAGATACAGCAACAGTAGTATTGGCTGTGAGACAAGTATATCAAGAATGTCAATGGATATTTTTACTGTTTGATCAGTATTGATAAATTTCTACAATTGTAATTATTTTTTATTCATATAATGCTTATTAATAAAATTGTATTTATATTAAAATGCTTATAGTGTTTACAGGAATGCAACCCTAAATAAAAAATTCACACATTTTGAATACCTTGGCTCTACGTTATCCAACGATCCAGACTGTTTAAAAGAAATTAGAAGACGTTTGGCCATGGCGATGCAGAGGCTAAACAACATGCACAATCTACGGCATAATGCTAACAAGCAACTAAAACTGAAGATCTTGAGAACATGCATATTCCCTGTGGCAATGTATGGGTGCGAGACATGAACTATGACACAAGTAGTAAGGAAGAAAATTGGAGCGTTCTAAACAAAATGTTACAAAAGAATTCTAAAAATTCCTTGGATAAAGAAAGTGAAAAATAAAATTATCCTAGAAGACTTGAATGTTGAAGAAAACTGGCTCATGTTTCAGAAATTGAATTTTTTCAGCAACGTCTAGCGTCATGATGGACTGGAAAGAACAGTCATGGAGGCCATAGTACCTGGAAGGCGACACAGGGGTCAGCCAAGGCAAAGGTGGATACAAGATATCAAGGATACTCTGAACATGGAGCAGGTGGGAAGATTGACTGCAGACCGAGATTCATATCGGCTGGCTGTGATGAGAGCGATGTTCTACAAAGGACATGCTACATGATGATGATGATGTTTATTGTGTCCACATTTTATACATTTTAGTTTAGAAAATGTTTATGTTTAATCTGGTTAATTGGATTTTAATTATTCCTAAATTTAATTTTAATATAATTTGCTGCTATGGTGTGAGGAGAGAGTGAGAGAGAGGAAATGGGGGAAGGATATAAAAACACTTACATTAGTAAGAATTAACTAAGCCTTTTTCTGCAGCTAGGGGGACTTTATGCTATTCATAGTGAAAATAAGTAGACATCTTGATCAATAAAATGCAAACAGAGATAGCTTTTTTAATAACAGAACAAATATAATATTTATGTGTCTTTTGAAGCTTGTGTAATGTGTTTCAGTTCAAATGTTCCTACTACTTCTAAACATTTATGATGTCATCACAAACCTTGATTTCAGCCCCATCATTGTCTACATGTGTAGCAGACGCAGTAGCTGACCTCTCCCTCAACATTAGAGTTTTTGTAGTGCTAATGGAGTTCTGTGTCTTTGACCTCATGCCTTCTTCTTTCTGTTGACCCCACACTTCTACTTTAACAGAATCTTTGTCCAGGTAGTCAATTAACTGTTTTAAAAATACAATCTTTTAATAAAAAATCTACTCACCAAGATCAATGATACAGCAAAGGTATTTGGTGTGAAGATTTATGTTAGTAAAACAAAAGAGATCATAATATCAAAACAAACCCAAAGAATATCAGCATAACGGGACAGACAAAAAAACAAATTCAGAGATTTTCATATTTGAGTCAAATTATTACAGAGGATGGCCATTGTAAAGTTGAAATCAGAACTAGGATAACAGTAGCAAAAAAGGCATTCAGAGAGAAACAAAAACATACAACATCAAATAACATCAACACTGAGCTGCATCAAAAAAATAATAACCACATATATCTGACCGTAAGATTGTACGGATCTGAAGTCAGATCGGCAAATGTTAATGTTCACCCTGTCCCTCTGAGTTAAATGTTGGCCACATTTACTGTGTAGATGTTGAACAGCACCATTGATAACAGAGACCCTTGAGGCAGTTTTTGGACTCTCTAGTTAACGCTTTAAAGGAATTGGTGGCTTTGCGTTTTACCTCTTTCTTCTCATTCAGCGCGTCAACATTAGTGCCTGATCTTTTTCTGGCTTTCGGCCACTCCTTTGTTGCCACGTCCTTTTCTCTCCAGGCCTTATCAACCATTTGATTTCACCAGGGTGGTTGGACAAAGGGGGATCTAGTGGTCCTGAGTCCGATCATCTGGCGCAGATTGTTCGACATTATCATGTTCATATGTGTATTTGAACACCTATTTGCCTCTCTTGTGTCTGGTGTATTTTCCCCAGAGGATAACGTCATCAGCATCCTTGAATCGCTGTCCTTTCAGAGCCGATTTCAGACGAGGGAACAAGAAAAAAATCAGCCAGTGCCAAGTTGGGAGAATATGGAGGATGTTTCAAGGCAATCACATTGTACTTTGCAAGGTACTGCTTTACCAGTTGAGATCGATGTACTGGCACATTGTCATGCAGCATAATCCAACTGGTTGTTCTTCCTTTTACTGGTTGTTTTCTTTTCATTGCATTTCTTAGACGATGGAGGTTACCAATGTACATTTCTTTGTTAACTGTTCGGCCTTCAGGAATAAAATCATGGTAGACAATACCCTGGAAATCAACAAAAAAACTTCCAACATAACTTTTCCTTTGTTTTTGTCTAAATGAAATTTCTGTGTCCAGAAAGATGTAGGAGATTTCCATTCAGAGGACTAACATTTTGTCTGAGGATCATACAAAAAACCCCATGTCTCATCTCCTGTGATTATGTTGTTGAGAAAAATGCTAACTTTATCAGCCATTATGATTAGGTCTCCTGCAAGGGTCAATCTCATTTCTTTATGTTCAGGAAATAACATTTTGGGAACCATGTGTTGACAAACACAGTGCATGTGCAGTTCATTGTGGAGAATACTGTGGGAACTTCCAACTGATATTTCAACTTCTGAGACTATTTTCTCGACACTAAGTCTTCTGTCAGCGCACAGAACACGCTCAATGTTTTCATTGTTGATCGAGGTTGACGGCTGTCCACTACATGCATCATCATTGACACTACTATGACCTTCACAGAAATGCTTGTGCTACTCAAATACTTGTGATTTCTTCATTGAGGTATCACCCTATGCTTTTTTAAGCAATGTTTGTGTCTCTGAGGGTGACTACTCAAGCAAAACACAGAATTTGACATTTGCACTTTGTTCAATGAAGAACATTTTCAACTCCAACAATGCAACAAGCACAACACACAAACAAAATTCTGCAACTTCTGTTCAAGAGTATCTATGAAGTATATGTCTGCCATGTCATTTTGTGTAGGTCACTACCAACTTAAAAATATATATTCTCCATAATACCATCTTTCATTCAAAAACGAGTCGACTATTCCAGATGCATTTTTAAGCTACCTCGTATTTCATTTTGTTTTTTTTCTTTGTGCAATGAATATGTTGTGCCATGAGATTTTCTCATTTTATTGGGTGAGCTTTTTCTACAATCAATTCAAGCACCTTTATTATCTGGTCTCTTCTTGATGACCTTTCAAATTCTTTGTGTACGGATTCTGATTGAACAGTTGTTTTCTCTGCTTTCGCATGAAGGATGTATGCTCTATTTCTGACATATGTAACAATTTGTCAATGCATTCTTCCAATCTGTCTGTGATATTAATTTTCAAAATTTAATATTGATAATTTTCTATGTCACAATATTTCAAACAAAGAAAGGTAATGATGAGGATGATAACACTGATTCTGAACAGATGTGATATGTTTTATCTTTGATCACAATTTTGTTTTATTTTTCTTTACTGAAATTAACCTAACTTCTTTAGACTGGTTTAGAAGACTTTGCAGAGTTTGTATACAGCCAGTTTCTTCTACTTCACTTAACCTAAAAATAACTATGTGCATCCAGTCTATTCTTGAATGCATTAACTGACCTTGCTCCCACTATTTTCTGTGGCAATGCATTCCAAGCATTCACCCCTCTTTGACTAAAAAATATTTTCAAATATCTAGTTCGAATATTTCTTTAATTAATTTGTATCTGTGCTCTCTTGTTCTTATAAGCGACTGTACTTTGAACAATTTTCAAACTTGTTATAGTCTAATTTATCCTTTCCCTTGATTTATCTTATAAACTTGTATTAAGTTGGGATCAAGATGTCAAGCAGTGCATGAGCTGCAGGGGTCAGCAACCCAAAGCTGACTGCTAGCGCCAGGGCCAGCAAACCGGAGCTGCCAAGACCCCCTTCTACACATCCATGCGGTGATCCTGAATAACAGGCTGCAACAAAGCAGACTGGCTAAGGAGAAGAGATCAAAGAGGGAAGGCTAACCCGGTACTAAAAAATGCCTGCTGTGCCAGACCGATCGGTGCAAATATCGCAGTCAAGCTGTAAACTACGACACAACGCATTCAGTTTTCTAGACAACATCCTGCTATCTGCAAAGTCCTCTTTAAGGCCTGGTAGTGAGAGTATGAGAATGAACGACAAAGAAGAAGTATTAAATCACCTCAAATTCTTCTCTTTTCTTGACACTGTAGGCCGGCTTTTCTGTCTTTCCTCACAACTATAATTCTGGAATCCCCCTATCAGTTTCCTCGCTCTTCTTTGTATCCTTTCCAGTATGTTTGTATTCCCTCTATGATAAGGACTCCACATCTGAATACAGTACTCCAATCTAGAGCTTTATACAGTTTCAATATTCTGTTAGCAGTCATTGATAAACTCCTTTATAGGTCTAAATGCCTGTACATGTCTGTACTGGTTTCATGTACAGCTGCATTTTTACATTTCTTGTTTACAAAATCCCCAAAGGATAAATGACACGTCTGTTAAGAACTAAAAGAAGTTTGCTTACCTGCTCTGTGGCAGATTTGAAGCTGATTTGCCGCTCATGCTCATAGTCTGGGTTAATGGTACCTTTTATTTCTTTGGTTGTAGTGGGCTTGTCTTCTAGATAGAACGTGTATGAACAGTTGGTCTGGAAAATATTAACAGAAATGGTGTGTTTTGTTTTATAATGTGGGTAAAACAAAATATGTTTGACAGAATAAAGCTTTATCATGTCTAGAAGCTCATAGCACATTTCTTAGGCAATAAATATCTTATATCGATGTTCTTATTTTATATATTATGTTATGCAGAACTGATATTCTACACTCTAAGCAGACCCAAAGGTCATACATGTTTTACAGCAGATGGCAAGGAATATTAATGTGATAGTTCTTGCAGCTCATATCATAAAAACTCAGAACTAAAAAATGGATACACGAGTAAGTTAGTTAGTAGGTCACAAATTGATACGTGATAGCTGAAAAATTTAGTCGATAGTTTCTAATAGTGTTATTAGGTGTTGCATGCATGTGCACAACTTAGATACAAAATGGCATTCATGCTAACAGAGTGAACAATCAAAGGGCAGCATGTTGTCCTGCATTTTTTTTGGAAAAGGATTTTCTGCAAAGGATGTTGTTTGTCGTTGCTTAATGTCCACAATGAGAAAGTTTATTCTTTTGTTTGCCCTGAAAAGGACATTAAGTGGTGGGTTGTAGTAGCTTTCCATGTATCCCAAGCATGCTGATGAAAGTGCACTGCAGTCCTCCAGACAACTGTGCTATTTTTGGCTTCATCTACGTGATGCTCACTACTATGGGGATCACGTTGATCCACATCTCATCAGCCAGACTTCCTTGAAAACAGCCTGTTTTCAGTGAACCCTACATGGAAGAAAGATAGTGGTCTTGGTCATTATATTGTGCCTGACTGAACTAGCATCTCAGTTCTCCATTTCTGCAAAGGATATTCAGAAAGAAATGCTTCCTGTTTAGAGTGAGAAGTTTAGGTCACATAAAGCGGTGCATTACTGGATCAATAAATTTTCTTATAGGATGCTCAAAAATTGCTGATTAAGCCAGACCTGATCCTCCTGTTCAGTTTGCAACAGAAGTACCTGTGTGGTGGAGGGGTCAGATAATTTGAGTTAGCAGGCAAGTAACGATAGACAGTGTAGCAACTATAATAGGGTGTTCACATGGTTTAGCCTACATCATAATGCAGGAGATGTTTCACAAATGATGAAGAGGTTGAACGTGAAGTGTAAATGTTGCAGAGACAGCAGACCAGAGACTTCTATGATGCATGTTTTGGTGCACTTTTAACGTAATGGGATAAGTGTATCAACCCTGTTGGAAATTATGTTGAGAAATAAGGGACAATGTAAGTTGCAATAATAAATTATTTCCAATTGCATTTCCTATTTCAGTATTTTTTTAAATAGCCATTTGTGACCTATTTACTGACGTGCCTTGTAAAATAAGTACAGAGTTAGAGCATGAGATAGCCCTACCATCTGCTTAGTATGAATCCACATTAATATATAAGATATTATTTTTACAAGATATTAGGACAAAAGATATGAGAATACACAAAATTAAGGATACCTTGACAAAGTATTTCAACTTGCAAAATGATCATTGAGGCCCCATAATGTATTAATGAATACCAGTTAAATTTCAAATATGTATCATTATCAACAGTTATAAAAAGAGGACAAGAGACAGTAATCTGTACTTCCTTTTAATAAAACTTTAAGTTATTAAAATCAAGATTGAAGAAATAAACCAAGAAGATTATAAAATTTAAAAAAATAATATAAAAGAAATACCTAAAGTAAGATAAAGCAAGCGCCAACTAAAATACAATATATTAAGCAAAGTAAATACTGAATACACTGATATATATCCATATCATTATCATGTCATACACAGTTCTCACTCAAACATGGGAGACCCTGGGATTTGACTTCCCTGCAAGGATGTTTAGTTCACTTCAGTTCATCCTGTGACCTCTTAAGATCATTGGGGCACCCCTGCTGACACCTCCACAACCCTGCACCGTTCCTCTCTGTCTGTAGTTGCTTTATGTGCCTTCTCGGGTCTTCGGTTAGTTCATTCATAGATATTGTCTCCCCAAACATTTTCCCGTACTTCCCTTCACTTGTACTATGTCCTCTAGTATCGTATTTGCAAGGCCCTTGGACTAAGACGTGGTCATACCGTCAGCTTTTACCTTTTGATCATTATGAGAATGCCGTCATACAGTCAACTTGCATTCTCGATTCTTCGTCGTACTTCATCATTTGTGATAAGGTCTTTGCAGATGACATTTAGGAGTCTTCTAAAACATCTCATCTTCATGGCTTTGATTCTTCTCTAGAGGTCTGCTGTAATGGTCCATGTTTCACAGGCGTAGATAAATATTGAAAGAACCAGTGAGTGCATTAGTCTAACAGAAGGAATTAGTTAGCAAGGATGAGTCTGCATGAAATCATGTATGTGCTTTTTCATTGATGGTTTCTGTAATGCATTGTTTTATATGATTAAATTGGACAAAGAAGGGAACAAGCTATGGAAGCTAGTCAGAGCCATGAATGACGAAACCCCGTCAAATAAACAAATTACTATCAAGCAGGGCGAGAACTTGATCACAGGTAAGAAAGCCGCAAACGCCTTTGTCGATCACTATGCCAGAGCAAACCACATCGAGGTCCCTGCAGATAAGCATACAGACATTAGCGAAGAGCTAAAGGGACACGAAAACATAAATACGGCTCCTGAAGAGCACATGATGGCCAAACTAACCATGCGCGAAATGGAAGAGGCTATGAGAACACTAAAGAAAAGGAAATCTCCCGGAAAAGACGGGATAACAAACGAAATGCTGATGGGGCTGGGCCAAGCAGCAAAGAAAAAACTACTATCAGTCCTGAACCAAAGCTGGAAAAGGGGTATTGTACCCCAGGCATGGAAAGATGCAATACTGGTACCAGTACCAAAAACAGGAAAGGACAAAACAGATCCGAATGGATACAGGCCCATAAGCCTACTGAGCTGTGTCGGCAAGCTGATGGAACGGATGATAAACACCAGACTGATGTGGCATCTAGAAGAAAAACGAATACTAATTCCACAGCAAGCCGGCTTTAGACAGCACAGATCCACTGAGGACCAGGTCATCCTCATAGCCCAGGAGATAGAAGATGCCTACCAGGCACAGAAACACACAGTAGCTGTTTGGGTGGATCTGGAAAAGGCATTTGACAAAGTCTGGAAGGATGGACTTAGAGTCAAGCTAAGAAGAAGTGATGTCTGTGGGAAGATGTACAAGTGGATCAACCACTACCTCAAACAAAGAACGGCCAGAGTCCAAGTACAAGGGCAGATGAGCAAAAAGGTGACACTCGAGCAGGGAGTACCCCAAGGGGGAGTACTGTCACCCACACTCTTTCTGGTATATATAAACGATATTACAGAGAATATACCAAGAAGAGTCCATAGCTCAATGTTTGCAGACGATCTGGCTATGTGGACCTCTGAAAAGAATCTCACCATAGCAAGAAATCGGATGCAAACGGCCCTAACATCGCTGGAAGAGTGGGCGAACTCATGGCTGGTCAAAATAAACGAGGAGAAAACCACGTGCACAATATTCTCGCTCTCATTAAAACCCCAAAGTACCAAATTAAGCCTAAATGGCAAAATCCTGCAGCCAAACGACAACCCAACCTATCTGGGAGTCACATTTGATCGGCGCATGACATGGAAAAGTCAGATTGAGAGAAACCGAATGAAAGCAAGAGAAAGAATGGCGATCATGAGGAAACTTGCTGGCACAAGCTGGGGAGCAGACGAAGGCATACTAAAGAAACTGTACACTGGAAGAGTGAGACCAGTTCTCGAGTATGGCATTGCGGCATGGACAACAGCAGCGAAGGCGAACTTCGATAAAGTTAACAAACTTCAAAACCAAGCCATGAGAATTATAACAGGTGGCATGAAGTCAACGCCAATTGTAGAACTTGAAAAGATTACAAAACTGCAATCCATGACCGATAGAAGAGACTGCAGAGCCCAGCTGCAGTCAGAGAAACTCCGAAGACTGACGGACCATCCAATGTACCAGAGACTAAACAATTTGGGAAATGGGAAACTAAAGCGGAGAAACTTTGCAGAAATAGCCAAAGCAAAGATGCACGAAGATCCCATAAACGCACTAACAACACCAAAACCCATCACTACTGTACGAAAACCTACTTGGAGGCAGGATATATTTCCAGAGGTGGTAGAAAATATACCAGGTATTGCAAACAAAAACTGCCAGAGTGAAAAAGAAAGTAGAGACACTACCCTAAGTTTCATAACGAAAAGCTACCCAAGCATGGACTGGACCCATGCATACACCGACGGTTCTGTAACAAACACTACACAGAACGGAGGGGCAGGAGCATTCCTGAACCTACCAAATGGCAGAAATATAACACTGTCATTCGCTACTGGTAAGTACACAAGC
Organism: Ariolimax columbianus; assembly: GCA_036924085.1. Classification (NCBI taxonomy): domain Eukaryota; kingdom Metazoa; phylum Mollusca; class Gastropoda; order Stylommatophora; family Arionidae; genus Ariolimax; species Ariolimax columbianus. The sequence continues at coordinate 121,973,610 of JAVGWX010000001.1, forward strand.
AATTTCAGAGCAGAGGCAGAGGCACTGAGGGCGGCAGTGGAAGAAATGGTAACACACAGTGAAAATGAGAGCCATATAGTCTTGCGGACAGATGCTCTCGAAGTAGTCACAGCGCTAAAAAGCCAGAAGAACACTGAGCTTAATGACTTAAGAGCAGCACTCTGCAAACTGTGCCAGCAGTCCGCACCAAAAAGGGTGGTGGTACAGTGGGTTCCGTCACACTGCAACATCCTAGGCAACGAGGAGGCAGACAGACTGGCAAAAGAAGGTGCAAGGCTACCACAAACAGATACCAGTATGACGTACGAAGAGTCAAAACGGCTTATCAAAGCCAGATACATGTCCAAATGGGAAACCGAACATACTGGTTACACCAAAAACGATGCCTATTACCAGTTGAACCGAAGAGAGCAGGTCGTTGTCTTCAGACTTCGCACTGGCCACAACAGACTGAGGTACCACCTATTCAACAAACTGAAGATAGGGTGTACCGACGAATGCCCGTGCGGTACTGGTAAAATGACCACTGAACATCTGCTGCAGAACTGCCCGACATACGAGGATCAGAGAGAGCAGATGTGGCCATTGCCAGTGGAACTGCAAGACAAGCTGTATGGTAGTGGCGAGAGTCTCAGGATGACCGCCGCTTTTTTCGAGAAAATAATGGTTACTGTCTGACTGTGTACGCAGAAGAAGAAGATATGATTAAATTTCCAGCTTGTTGTATGACCCTTGTCTTTCTATCAGCTTTGATGACATACATTTTATTTTGCAGTGGTTGCAATCTTTCTTCACCAACAATAGGTCCTGGGGGCATGCCAATTGAGAAACAAAAATAATTAGTAAACACATTTTCTGTGAATGCTGGCCTCATGGTGAAAGTATGCTGGAGAAAATATTGGATGACGGATACCCGAGACCTAGAGATTAGAAAGCTAAATGTGACAGTATAGGAGCAATTGATAAAGGAAGTTGTAAAACCAGCCACTCTAGTCAAACAATAATACTCACAGTTTCAAAGTTAGCAGGAATTCCTCTTGCTCCTTTGATTTTGAATTTGAAATGTAGTGGACATCCCACCTAAATTAAGAACAAATATGGAAATATTTTTTTCGCAATTTGCAATTTAAACAGAGCTTTTGAAGTATAAGTATGAGAATACTTTCTCACAAACTGCAATCTAAACAGGGCTTTAGAAGAACTTAATAAATGGACTGTTCTTGTTTAGATAATGCAAATCTAATTCATGAAGTAATAGTTTAGCCATACCTTTCTAAAACATCCATTCTCTGAAAGTCTGTCCATGTTCTGATTATGTCTTCCTTACCGTCTCTCATTATCTTTTCCTTTCTCTTCCCTCAGTCCTATTCTGCCAGTTTTATCTAAAATACTAACAATTCAATTTATTCATTATCATTATTTACCCGTCATTCCAAATGATGGTGTATAGGTCTAACACAGCATTTGGTTGACATTCGCCAGCTTTTAGGGAAACTTTTTGTTTTTAGTGTGATTTCAGTACCAATGGGGTTTTTACATGAGGAAAAGTTTCTAACCCTAAGGACAACCTTCCATAGTCACTTTTGCAATTTGTGGGGAAAGAAACAGCAGCCCTATTATATTAACCCCAAGAACCAGTCATTTGTTGCGTTTGGTCTTTTGAGCTACTTTGAGCTTCTGTTGTACTCGTATGCATGTACTCATGGTTGATTGAACCACTTTTAATCCATGTAAGTGGCCATTTAAGCTGTTATGTCCTGTTCTTATTCAAAACAGGATCACTTGAACTGCTCGATTGTAGGAAGTGATAGTTGTCTTTTATTTGGTCAACTTTTCTTATGGCTTGGATAATAATCTTCTTCTTCCGGAAGGTGATTGTTGTTCTTTTTGTTCTCCTTTGCCAATCTCGCCCGCTCTCTCGTTTCTGGGAATGCCACTGTGTGATGGTATCCACTGTTGTACTATCCTTCTCTTGGCATTTAGTTTGCCACTGGCCTTCTAAACCTCTGGTAGTTTATTATTCTTGAGGGCTTGCAGAACTGACATTGCATCTGTAAGGAATACAGGAATACAATCTTTTGACATTAGCTTGTTGTTTTGCATATTATTTCTGCAGAAATCTGTCAATCAATCAACCAAAGCCCATCGCTCCTCTCAGTGCACAGGCCATCGACAACATCTCACGAGTATGCACTGTCCTGGGATGCTCTTTCTGCCTCTCTCCAGGTGTAATTATTTTATTTTAGCTCCTTCTCACATTCTCTTCTCCACCTATTTTTGGGTCTACCTCTCTCTCTTTTCCCCTGAGGATTCCATGTAAGAGCCTGTCCGGCTATGTTAGACTGTGCCTTCCACAGCGTAAGTCCTATCCAGCCCATTTTCTTTGCTTAATTTGTGTTCCAATGGCTGCTGTTGGCTCCTTTCCCACAAGTCTTCATTCCTCACCATGTCCTGCCACTTTATGCCCATTATCCTTCGTAGGCTGTTAACGAAGGATTGGAGTGTTTGTTGTATGACCTTGGTTGTTCTCCATGTCTCTGCTTCATACAGCAACACAGACAATATATATGTGGGTGTGTGTGTGCATGTGTCCGTGCGTGCATGTGTGTGTATGTGCAGCAGTGCATGAGCTGACAGTAGTTAGTGACTTATAGATGGCTGCTTGCATCAGGGTCAGCAAACCATAGCTGACCAAGACCATATTCCACCTTCACATGGCAGCCCTGAAAACAGGTTGCACTAGTCACTAATGTAGTCTGGTAAAGTGATAGGGATGACAGTCGGAGGGCAAACCAAGTACTAAAAAAGCTGAAATCAGATGTGTTGCACTGAAAGGGGTAGATATTGCAGCCTCACTATAAACTATTCTCAATGTCTATTTCAGGATGAACACCAAAGAAGAAGATACATAAATGCTTTTTATCATATTCCCTCTCTCATCATATACAACTTCAAATTAAATTAAACCACACAAGCTAAGTTTATCCTTATGTAAGGCACATGTATAAATGTGATTTGAAACTACAAACCAGTTGTTTTGGGTCATCAACAAAACTGTCCTCCTTAACTGCATTCCACTGGTTGTCACAAGGAATCAATTCAGTTAGAAGGTGTCCTGAAAAGACATTCTATTGTTTAGATGGCTTATATAAAATGTCTGCTATTTTTAGTCATATAAAGTCATAAATGCTGTATTCTGATATCAGAAGTCAATTTTGATACTTATAAAAACATTTTAACAAAGTCAAACTTTTGAAATATGTAAGAATTTAAAATATATATATTTTTGGTTTTGTTTTTGCGCTCGCCATTTCTCTCTTTTCCCCAAATCGGTGTGCGTAGTGCATCCGACTTTAGCATGCATTTTATGAAATGGTCTGCTTCCTCCTACATTTTTCAAGGGTTTGCTTCCTCAAGGTAATGGCCAGTGCTGTGATGGGGAGCGACCCCAGCACCCTGAGTTTGTGAGCCTTGTCACTTAACCACTAGCTTACGCCATCACCCTACTGCATATATAAACATATAGAAACCAGAGCATATTCCTAAAGGGGATTTATTTGTAAAGCAAAATTCAGTCTTGTATTTGCATACAAATGCATTTTGACTGGCAAAAATAGTAAATAATGCACTATATGGCATTGGAAAATATGTGCAAAAGCTAAATAAACAAAAAATAAACATAAGTAAATTAAATCTTACCATTATAAATTTTTTCTGAATAATTTCTATGGCTAGAGGAATTTTGTGACTGATTTGGTTTTCAATTCACATATTTAAAGCCTTTTTGATATCCACCATTAAGCTGGCTTCCTTTATAATCACTTTTGTATGCATTAGTGTAACGTTTTTAGTTTCCTCTAACAATTTGCTGACAACTGTATTTATTGTATTAACTGTTGAATATGATAGTTTGGTGCCTATTTCACTCACACCTATGTCTTGGTCACTAAGTATGATCAGTTCATGTATTTCTTTCATACTGAGAGGCTTGTAGTTTTCTTTAGTATTATACTGTACAACAGCCAAAATGTATCTGAGACAAAAGTAGATTTTTAAACCTAATTTGGACATAATGATTATGAATTTGAACTTAGAATTGGGAATTAGCTCTAGTTTTTAAGATTCAAGATGGGGATTGGAGACCCGGTGGAAATATATGGGCTGTACCTGAAGTATGATATAACAAGTGCATGATTTTCTACGAGATGGATAACCTTGAGCACCAATTAGATGATACAATTATAATCTGTAGCAGCTCTTGCAACCACATTTCTGTCTTGTCATCATTTACATTGTGAATTCTGTAAGTGTAGGCATGTAGTTCAAGATGCCTTGTGAATATGTGAACAGTGTGGATTATTTTTACTAGATTTGCGGACAAATTACTTTGCTATCACAAAGGCGCCCATCATCCGAATGAAAACAAAAGCTTACAGTTTTTACTTTGGTTGTGAGATTAGTCACCAGTACTGGTATGGGCCCCACACATATGTTGTAAATCTTTAGCAATGAATATGTGCTGATGGTTGAATAGATAAGGATGATCAATGCAATTTGCAGTTCCTGTGGTGTGGACAAACCAACAAACTCTCTTAATGATTGTTACTTTTGCTGGACTCTTACAATTGGGCAAGGTATTTTCAAGAAGAAAAAAATGGCTTTTAACCAATTTGAATACTTTTTCTCCTAGGTGCCCAGTGCCTCATGGGGAAGGTCTCCCTGTTCTGGATCCACCAGATTCTTATATTCTGGATGATGAAGGCAAAAGTAAGGCCAGTGAACATTCGTCACCTGTGTGAGTATCTGCATCAAGAGATCTTGATTTTATGTCTATTGAAAAGTCTGCACAGTCACATAAAATTACTGAGAGTGAATTGAATGATCTAGTGAGATATCTGGAATTGCAAAAAAATGTAAAGCAGGTCTGCTAGAGTCCAGAATGCAGCAATGGAATTTTCTACAAGAGAATGTGCATGTGTCTATATTTTGTGGTTGCAAAACAAAACTGCTTCCATTTTAAAAAATGACAGATAACCTTATTTACTTGCGTTGATATAGTGGATCTGATGGCATCACTAAAAATCAACTACAAAGACAACAATTGGACTGTTCATTGATTTATCTAAGTAGGGTCAAGATGCAGCAATGAATGAGCTGACAGCAGCCAGCGACTTATAGCTAGCTGCTTGCATCAGGGTCAGTGAGTTATAGCTGGCTGCTTACATCAGGGTCAGTGAGTTATAGCCGGCTGCTTGCATCAGGATCAGCCAATCATAGTTTACCAAGACTATTCCGCCTCCACATGACAGTCTGGGAAACAGGATGCACTAGTGTAGTCTGGCCAATGGACAGGGATTGCAATGGGAAGGCAAACCTGGTACTCAAAGAAGTCAGTCGAAAGGCACAGATATCACAGCCTCACTGTAAACTTCAACACAACATCACAACATCCTTTACAGAACGAGCGTCAAAGAAGAAGATTCATCCAAGCTCAGTTCAAAAGCTGTGCTGCTCCATAATGGTAATGTTTTGACAATTGCTCCACTTGGGCATGCAGTCCAGATGAAAGAAACGTAGAATAAAATGAAATAACTGTTTCATACTATCAACTATGACAAGTGTAAGTGACAGGTTTATGATGATCTGAAGGTCACTGCCATATTGATAAGGCTACAGCAGGGTTCACAAAGTGTTACTGTTTCTGGGACAGCATGTCAGAACTTTCCATTACAAGATAATTGGCCCTTATGACAATCATTTGAAAATGAATGCACTTAACAAACTATTTATAGAATTCAGCAAGATCTTGCTCCTTCTTCTCTAAACTTGAACAAATGAAGAATTTTATAAAGGCCATGGATTGAAATGGTGGAGGATTTTGTGTACCTTCATGAAAAATTTTCAAGACTTAATGAGGCTAAAATCAAGGAAGGTGTATTTGTTGATCTACAGATACCGATAGTTCTTCCAAGATAAGCGTTTCGATGATATCCTCACAGATGATGAAAAGTGCTTTGAATGCTTTCCAACAAGTGGCCATAAGAAACAACAAGTCTGACAATCACCATGAGCTTAAAGAAACCCTTGTGCAGTGCTACAAGAGACTATGTTGCAGCATGTTCTTGAAATTACACTTTCTGAAATCTCATCTGGATTTCTTTCTGGTTAACTGCAGTGATATCAGTGATGAGAGCGGGGAACTTTTTTTTATCAAAATATCTCTACCATTAAAAAAATATACCAAGGGAAATGGAATGCTGCAATGCTGGCTAACTATTGCTGAATACTTTTGAGAGATGCTTCAAAACTAATGATAAATTATAAGCGACAGGTAAAATGGCGTTACTCTGAATTGTTTCCACTCTGAGGATTATCATAAGGTAATGTATTTGCAAATGTGCAAAACTTTTAAATATATTTTTGTTAAATTGGAGTTCAACTGGTATTTTAATGATCATATTTATATTAAGCAGTCAAAACAACATAAAGGCAGCTTTATATAATCTTAGATGCACACAAAAAGTCAAAATTTGTTTGTCCAGTGTTACAAGTAAACTTATTATCCATTATGAATATTATAAATACAAATACAACAGACACACTTTAACAATTTTTAAGAGCTGTGTTATGCATGGTATTTGAAATTAAACTGAAAAAAAATGAGTGCAGTCAATTTTGGAATTGATTGGTTTCAAAATCATGCTTGGAAAATGTTTGTAAGAGCGAACTCATGTTCGTATGTAATGGGTTCTGGTTATAATTGAAGACATTCGTATGAGTGAGTTTTTAATTTTTTTTAAATTTCATTACTTGTTATATATTTGGCTGTGTTTTACAGACCCATACTTGTTATATGTTATGCTGTGGTATATAGAACCAACATCACTGCACTTCAGGCTGACACATCAGTGCAAATAACATAGGGTAGGAATACTAATAGTTTTCATAACTTTTTGATTGCATACTCCTGCTCCATCTCCTAAAGCCTCCTTTAATGCTCAATCAAGCTTTGAAATAATACTTATATAGATTGCCATTTCATTAGCTGCAGTGTCATAATTCAACATGAGATCATTGACTGATTTCCACATGTTCCCCCAATCCATATCCAGCAGCCCAGTGATGATGTTTCAACTCAGTTCATTTCATGACATTTTTTTCTGATTTTAGATCAAAGCATCAAAATCTTCCATTAATAAAAAAAGATGTTATGGTTGATACCTGTCTCCTTCCCTTTAAAGTCCATAATGACCATGCTCTCATCCATGTCAACAAGGTAAGCTACTGACTGCAAGTAAATATGAGCAGTGCCAATCAACACTGGGGTTGTATGAGGCTCCCAGAATGGATCTTTATCCTGAAAAATTCAAATGAATATGTCATCAGATAATAACTGATAACTGTTTTATCTGGTTGCTTGTGTTTTAGAAGAAGCTTTTTTTTCTTTTTTCTATATTTTTTATGTGGGTTTTGCAGCACTTTACAATGGTAAGAAATAATCGGTGGAAAAAAACAACATAGAGTGAAGAGATAAGAACTGAAATGTAAAAACAGACAATACTGTTGAAGAGAGGAGGACAAAAAGAGAACATCTTGGATGGATTAACGTGGTATGAAAGAAAGTCAATGCCAGAACTGATGAACAATTCTCGGGACATGATGTTGCGGAGATTCCTGATCACCTGTGCTGACTAGTGTGGCACACAGTGAGGATGAACGATATCCAAAGATTTGAGTCCCTAGGAATGACATGTTGGTGTTGTAACATCAGAGTGTATCTTGAGATTAAAGGATTGAGAACTTTACTGATTTTCATGAAATGATTTTTCACAGAAACATTTCAAATTCAGTGGACAGACAATATCATGAAATGACATGTCACAGAAATGAAATCTGTCTTCTTTTTTTTTTTTGCATTCGCCATATTTCTCTGTTCCCCAAGGTGTTATATGTTGCACTATGTTTTTATTTTGAGTCTATCAGCCCAGTGCATCCAACTTCATCATGCATTTTATGTAATATTCTGCCTCCTCCTACATTTTCTATGGGATTGGTTTCCCGGGGTAACTGTCGGTGCTGTAATTAAGGAGCAAACCCAGCACCTTTGCATTGTGAGCCATGTCACTTAACAACTAGCCCACGCAGTCCCCACAGAAAGATTTACAACTCAGTGGGCAGACAATATAAAGAAATTTTGCAACATTTAAACATCTCTAAAACTTATATTATCTGTCATTCAACAGAAGAAATATGATTCTTTAGTTTTGCAAAAACTAGTTTAAAGCCATTTAAATACGGGGTGCGTTAAAGTCAAACCGGGAAAAAAAAATTTTTTTAAGTAGTCAAAATGCCATTTATTTTTCAATATAATCTCCTGCAACATTTATGCACTTATCTCAGCGTTTAAGTAATGCTTGAAAAGCATCAGCGTAAAAAGATTTGTCAGTATTTTTGAACTAATCCAGTACAGCCTATTTCACTTCATCAACAGTGCTGAAATGCTGAGTTCCCAGGAATTGTTTCAGTGATCCAAACAGGTAGAAATTGCTTGGAGCAAGATCTTGGCTGTAAGGTGAATGTGACAATACCTTCCAACCGGGTTGCTGCAGATGACATATAGTGCAGTGAGCCGTATGAGGTCAAGAGTTATCTTGCAGAAGCAGGACGCCCTATGTGATAAAACCCAACATGCATTAACCTTCTGAAAATGTAAATGTTCATGAATAATAGTGTTCCCCATACCCAGAGAAAGACTTGGCTCTTGTGCAATTTCATGACAGGTTATGCGTCGATTTTCCTGGATAAGGTTTTCTCTAAAATATTTACACTATTCAAATGTTCAAATGTGCAGCTTAGTGTCTCATCATCGTATTGTGATTGCAGTCGTCTGTAAATTTGTGCAGGTTTCATGCCTTCTTTCACAAGAAACTTCATCACAACATGCTGTTCCATGCAAGCACTAACAGTGTTGTCGGCCATTTTTATTTATCTGTCATGTGACTGGCCCATGGCAAGTGGACCACCTAGCAGTAAAAGAACACAGGTGCCCCTAACTAATGATAGTAGTGCCAACATGCTATTACCCATTTAGGTAGAACTAGAACAAAAAGTCCCAGTTTGATTTGAACGTCCCTCGTATGATGCTAAATAGAATAAAGATATAGTGGTTCACAAAAGGTTGTAAACATAACAAGTTAGAAAAACAGGTTGACAAAAACAGATGTGTTAGACCGAAAGGTGCAAATATTGCAGTCAAGCTATTAACTAGCGACACAACACATTCCGTTCTTCGGACTACATCCTGCTACTAGCAAAGCTCTGTTCAAAGGTGGTAGCAGGAGATTGAGAATGAATACACAAAAAGAAGAAAAACAGGCTTTGAATATAAATATAATCATAAATATAACAGGCAAAGATGACTACCACAGCAAGTCTTTTGTTTAAAAGTTTAAGAAGTGATTCCTTTCAACCTCTAATATGAATAAAGTGATTAGGATGCAAAGAAAGTTCTTTGTTTGCACTTTCATAGAAACTAATTTGGACTTTGACTTATTTTATATAGTGCTTACTTTTGGTACATCCCAATCAGCATCTCCTTCCATATAGTTCTGGTACATTTCTTGCATCAAGTACTTCCTGTTAATAAAATTATTGCGACTAAGTAGCCACCAACTTCCGTTCTTCAGATTTTTCATTTCAATCATGACCTGAAATAAATCATTTTAAAAAAACAGATTTGTATTAGCAGGAAGTGAGATATTAACATAAAAGATATCCTTTACTGTGAAAAGCAAACATATTAGTGACTGCAGGAATAAAGATATTAACATAGAATGTTTCAATGACTGCAAAAAAGAAAATTCAACATTAAAGATATATTTGACTGCAAGAATAAAGAATTCAACATGAAACATATTAGTAGCTGCAAAAACAGATACTGTAAAGCAATTTACGGACAGCAAAAAATGGACTAAGCAAATTTTGCCAAAAACGTTATATCAAAGACTAGGTAAATCAAAAATAACACTACCTATGTGCAGAATGGCACATCTCACAATATCATCAGCAAAGGATAACCTTGTTTCAAAGTTCATCATATGATGAAGAATTTATTTAGAATGTTTACATTAGTTTGTTTCCCCTATTTCTGATAGTAATAGTTTTCATCTACCAGCTCTCTTTGTATTTCCATTAAGATGGATGTAAATTCAAAATGTATTGCAGCTAATTTTATGTATTTTAAACAAGTATTCCCTTGCTTGTTTATTTATATATTTTAGTAAAACAAAAAACAATTTTCTTGAAGAATCAGAACTATCAATTGTGTTTTTAAGTTCATGCCTATAGAATGGTAAAAGAGGACACCAGCAACAAAATAATAGGCATGTCACTACAAGCCATTGTGTTTTTTCATATGTCTGAAATAACCAAATTTCTTCCCTGTGATGTTATTTTTAAGTCAGTTTTTATTCTTTTTTATACTTAGTTATTGCAAAATATCTTTTTTTTTCTGTTCAATCTATATTTCAATATCCTTCTATAACACTTCCTTTCAAAAGATTTCAGCTTTTTTTTGCAGTGGTTTTATTTAATGTTATGTTTGTACCCATATATACTTCTTCTTCTTCTTCTACGTTCGTTCTCAATCTCCCACTACCAAACTCTGAATAAGGCTTTGCAAGATCCGGCAAATTATAGACCGGTGAGTTTAACGAGCATAGTCTGTAAATTGTTAGGGTCAATAATCAAAGAAAACATTGTAATGCATTTAGACAAATTCAATCTAATTAGAAATACTCAGCATGGGTTTACTAAAGGGAGATCATGCTTAACAAATCTATTAAAATTCATGGAGGAGGTTACTAAAATGAGAGAATAGTGGTCGTTATGTATCTAGATGTACCTCATCAAAGATTATTTCGAAAGTTAAAATCACATGGAATAGGTGGGGAAGTTGCCAAATGGATTGAAAATTGGTTAACGTGAAGAAGGCAGAGGGTGGGCATAAATAAGGAGTACTCTGAGTGGTGTGAAGTGAAAAGTGGTGTGCCACAGGGCTCGGTTTTGGGACCAATTTTGTTCTTGATATATATAAATGATTTGGACATTGATATGGGATCCAAAATTGCAAAATTTGCTGATGACATAAAACTATGCAGTAGTGTCTCATCTAAAGCGGAAGTCGATATATTGAGGTCGGATTTAGATAAAATTCGAGAATGGTATGTAAGCTGGCAAAAGGAGTTTAATGTAGATAAATGTAGTCATCCACATGGGTAGATCCAATATGGAACATAATTACAGAATGGGAGAGAACAATATTAGAAAGATAGATAAGAAAAGGGACCTAGGGGTCATTATAGATCATACAGGAAAGGTGAGTGAGCAAGTTAAGGTAGCAGTGAAAAGGGCAAATGCAATGTAAAGGATGATAAAAAGAAATATTAAACATAGGAGTAAGGAAGTGATAGTCAAGCTGTGTAAAGCTTTAGTTAGACCTAGATTGGAGTACTGTGTACAGGTGTGGAGTCCTTATCATAGAGGGGACATAAACATGCTAGAAAGAATACAAAAAAGAGCGACAAAGATGATAGTGGGATTCCAGAATTACAGTTATGAGGAACGACTCAGAAAAACCGGCCTACAGTGTCTCGAAGAGAGAAGAATTCGTGGTGACTTAATACAGGTTTATAAGATGGTCAGAGGAATCGATAAATTAGACTATAACAAGTTTTTTAAAATACAGCCACCTACAATAACACGAGGGCATAGCTACAAGCTGATTAAAGAGAGGTCCAGGTTAGATATTAGGAAATATCTTTTTAGTCAGAGAGTGGTGTCTGCTTGGAATGCATTGCCAGGGGAGGTAGTGGAGGCAGGGACAGTTAATGCATTTAAGAATAAACTGGATGCGCATAGATTTTAGAGCAAGGTGATGTAAATGTAACTGGTTGTATACAGACTCTGCAGGGTCTTCTAAACCAGTATAAAGATGTTAAGTTAAGTAGCAAGCAGGATGTAGTCCGGAGAACGAAATGCGTTGTGTTGCTAGTTTACAGCTTGACTGTGATAACCATATGTACTAATCAGTCAGATGTTCATCTTTTTTCTGGTGTCCTGCCACATATTTTTCATCTGCATTAGTTTGCATGTGGCAATTGCAAATTTTGATCTTTCCTGAACTTTTCCCAGGGATTTCTATTACAGATCCTTAATACTAAAATTCTTTTTAATTCTTCTTTTTTCACATTATTTATGGTAATTATTGATTTGTTCACTACTTTCTCTGTTGTCATCATTTTAGTTTTTTTTTTTTTGGGGTGTTAAAATATAGATTCTGGGCTTCGCTGAGTTTTTTTTGGTTGACTCAATTAGCTTTCTCAGTCCAGCTTGTGTTACTGATAGGAGGACTGTGTCGTCCACGTATCTGATTTCTGGAATCTGATATCCTCCAATGCTGAATACATCGCACTGTGCGCATTCTAGATCATCTTTGACTTCCCTCATGATGTTCTTGGAGCTTTTGTTGAATCGATATAGGGAGAGGATACAGCCCTGTCTCTCTCCTTTCTGGACTACAAACCATTCTGATGTTTCTTACAGTCTGTTGTTCGTGGTACAGTTGTGCAATAAGTGTGTAATGTGTTTAGCAAAGCTAAAATTGTCCATGATGTTCCATACATGCAGATGCTGTAGTGAAACAAATACCAGATAGACACAAAGTACATACCTCAGTGAGTCCTTCTTTAAGTCCCCTTGCCTGTGGTGACACAAGACAAATTTCAAACTTGACCTTTTTGCCCAATTCTTCTGACATGGCATTAGCTTCCCTTAGCATTGGAAGTAACTGAATTAGATCTTCTTGGAGAATAAGATCCTCTGAAATACAAGTAATAGTCACTTCATGAAATCACTTCTTAACCTGAATATTATTGCTCTTAAATAATGCTGTCTATGTCTGTCAAAGATTGAATTATTGATGTGCCTACAATTTAGCATCATGTGAAATCACAACATTTATTTAAACTCATCTCATTTATCATTACAGATACTGTCTAGACCTCCTCAGGACCAGATTATCTATTAGGCTTAATAGACAGAAAACTAGAGGCCTGGACAGTCCATGCATAAGTTTAGACAAAGATTATAAATATGATTTTCTATTATGTACAGAAACAATCAGTCATATTCACAACATTTTGAAAGACTACCATGGTAGCAGATCTTCTTTCATTCGGCAGATATAGCCAAACCACTAAAGTTGAGTTTGCTCCACTTGTTGCTATAAGGTCTGGCCTTCAAGATCTTGTCGTACTGTCTGATTGCGAACTTTGCCTCTTTTTGCTATCTGGGACCACCTTCCTTTGACATCTCATTTCTCAAGTTTTGAGCTGACCTTTCTGGGTTGTTGTCATTGAGCATGACTCCCACCAATAAGTCAATATTGGTACATGGGTGGAGTGGTAAACAGTGATCTTAGTTTTCTTACATATTTCTCTTTTGCTGAGGAATCCTTTATTTACGGTATGAAAAAGTTTGCGAGTTGTGGTTTTCTTTGACATTCTCTTCCAGTCTTTCTTCCATGATTTTTGTTTTGTTGTTGGCAATGCTTTCTTTGCTTCTGTTCTGAGTGTTAAACATTCTTTGCATTTCTCTGTTTTTCCTACTGCATTCTTGACTTCCATATAATGTTTCCATGTCTTTTTCTTTTCCCTTATTAATCTTTTGACTTTTTCTGTCCCCCAGCGTGTTTTCTTTATATCTTTATGAATCTGATTTCCCTACATGCTTCTCTTGCAGTTGCCTTGATGTGAATCTTGAATAATTACTAGATACCTTCTAGATCATCAGGTAGTTCTTCTGCATTTCCTGTAAGTAAAGGTAACCCTACAACACATACTGTCTTCAACAATGAAGTATCAAAGAATCCAATGTTCAAAGTCTCAGCCATTACTTTAATCGCTGTCTTGCCTTCCCTAACAATATATTAATTTACAACTAGCTCAACAAGATGCAAGTGGGAGAGGCAAAGGCTCTAACCCCTCTGTCTTTAAGATACTTATATATATAATTTATTTATATATATATATATATATATATATATATATGTGTGTGTGTGCGTGCATGCGTGCGTGTGTGCGTGTGTGTATATATTGTATGTATGTATGTATATAAATACATATACCAGAAAAACACTGAGCTTAATGACTTAAGAGCAGCACTCTGCAAACTGTGCCAGCAGTCCGCACCAAAAAGGGTAGTGGTACAGTGGGTTCCGTCACACTGCAACATCCAAGGCAACGAGGAGGCAGACAGACTGGCAAAAGAAGGTGCAAGACTACCACAAACAGATACCAGTATGACGTACGAAGAGTCAAAACGGCTTATCAAAGCCAGATACATGACCAAATGGGAAACCGAACATACTGGTTACACCAAAAACGATACCTATTAATAGTTGAACCGAAGAGAGCAGGTCGTTGTCTTCAGACTTCGCACTGGCCACAACAGACTGAGGTACCACCTATTCAACAAATTGAAGATAGGGTGTACCGACGAATGCACGTGCGGTACTGGTAAAATGACCGCTGAACATCTGCTGCAGAACTGCCCGACATACGAGGATCAGAGAGAGCAGATGTGGCCATTACCAGTGGAACTGCAAGACAAGCTCTATGGCAGTGGCGACAGCCTCAGGATGGCCGCTGCTTTTTTCGAAAAAATAATGGTTACTGTCTGACTGCGTACGCAGAAGAAGAAGAAGAAGAAGAAGAAATACATATACACACATAAGGGTTGTTCAGATAGTCATGTCCACAACCCACATCTTTTTTCTTATCCCAGAATAAAGATAGCAAAGTGAAAATATGCAACATTGCTGTTTCCCATACATATGTGCATAATTGCAGGATGGCATGACAAACTTGATGGAAAGCATACAACATTTGAAGTGCTGATATGTTCAATAGATAGGTGGTTGTGCCATTATCTTAGTTGAAACTGCTTTTATGCAGACTCTGCAGAGTCTTCTAAACCAGTAAAAAAACGTTAAGTTAAGTTAAGATAGTGCTTCTGTAGTAGTCCATTAAAATGGTATTTGTGAGCGACACGCACTATAATTTAACAGAATTCTTTGGTGGCAAACTAAGAACTTGTAGGGAACATTCACAAGGGTTTGTGTGTTGTGTTATGTAGCTGATAGAGGCACTTCTGGATGCTGGGTTCAAAAAAGTTAAAGCTTGTTGCAAAAGGTTTTATGTTCAATTAGGAAGACATCTCTTGTGGTAGACTCAATGTTCTTATGGAGCAAAACATGAGATAAAATTAAAAGACAACAAATGTCACTTAAAATAACATAAATAAACAATGAAAAACCTTTGGACTTGGTTGCATTGCTATCCATTAGACCTGACTCCTTGGCCAGCTCCTCTTGAGCACTGTCATAGGTTGGCTGCTGTACTGGATTTCCTAACTTTATCTGTTTTGCATGGTCTTGAGGGTGGTGAAATACATACAAGTGGTTGGCCCCAAACTGTACTCTATAGATGGATTTGTGATGGAAGGATGAACAAGCAACAATGATTAGTTGAAGAAAAAAGCATCAAGTGTGTATGTGCATATATATATGTGTATAAACTAACACAACATTTTATCCCTCCAAGTTATATCATCCTATAGTCAGTCATGATTTAAAGAGGTTACTATAAGTAGAGATGTCTCTCATGATATGATCCATTACCATTTGTCTGTCCTGCTTTTGTAAAATCTTTCTGGCAGTCACTGCCTAGTTTCAACATGCATGTGTAAGTATATATAATTAATAACATCTTAAAAAATATTATTTGTCCCAAGAAAGTCATCTGACATCCTTCTACTATAATATTCTACTGTGTGTATATGATTGATTTATTGGCATCCTGTCAGTCTCAACAGACAATGAACCTCACGCTAGAGAGGGGACAGTCAGTTGTTGCCCTAACTTACGCCGCGAACATTTGCAGTCTGTATCTTGACGCATCATGTGTGTTTTTATATATATATATATATATATATATATATATATATATATATATATATATATATATATATATATATATATATATGCAAATTATATGATGTGTGTATCTGTGTGTAGAAAAGATTACAGGGAGCCTTTCAAGTAAATACAATTTTTAAATGCTGCCAAATTTATCAAAAGAAAGTTTTATAGAAATAATTTGGTGAGCAAATTTGTTGTAACTATCAATTAATCTTAATATTAACTATTCAGGATATTTTCAAATTAGTCTGTAAGATTAAGATTTTAATTCTACCAAGACCTTTCAACATTGGATTAATACTTTACAACAATTATTAAATAGAACTGGCCTTTTCTTCATTAAAATTAATAAGACTTCAAGATCTTGCCTTCAGTCTCACCTGTCATTGTGATGTAATTCCTGGTCTTCTTGTATTACTTTACCATTGACTAAGATCTTGGCATTGGACAGTGGTTTCAGAGTTACTGTGCCTTGCTTGTTTGTCACACAGGCATGTTCCATCTGAATGCTGTAAAATTATCAATGCTTTTACTGTTATCCACTAAAATCACTTGTTGTAGGAACAAATAATTACATTAATCTAGACCAGAGCTCTGCAACCTTAGAAAAGCAGAAGTCACATTCAAAGAAGTCGGATAGCCATATGTCATGTAAAGATTGACAAACTAAAAGTATATTAACTTTACATTGTCACACATGTCTTATCTGTTTTATTAAAAATGCTATCACTGATATCAATGATATTTCATTCCTATTAAAACACAATTCAGAGACAATTAAATTCTTCTGCATCATCTATATTGCCTCTATTGCTTCAAGCCATTCCCCAATTCTACCAATCATTCCCACAATCTTACTTTTGTTGTCACTTTCATTTCTTTTCCAGTTGTCTGTTATGAATGTCTAGTTTATTCTGTTTCATTTTTAAACTTTTCTGTTATTCAATGGAAGCACATACAGTGTTAGCACACTCATTTTATCAAAGTCTGATCTTTCAGTTATTTTTTTCTGCATTTGTTCTGAAAAGAGCATTGTAACATTGTATCGCTATTGAGCCTTTCAGCCTGACACATTCAATTTTAGCACAGCATTTTTGGGACTAAGTTTGCCTTCCCTCTGACCCTGATGTAAACAGCCAGATATAAGTTGCTGGCTACTGTCAGCTCATTCACTGTGACGCATTTTTGCAGAACTATTAAGACATTGAACATGCTAAAAAATAGATGCCATAAATACATGCCAAAAAATTGAAAAGACCATCTTAAAAAATAACACCAATTCTCAACAGATTTGCATAGAGCTGTCTCCAAAATCAGTTGGATCTTCCTACTTGTTACTCCTTTTTCTACAAAGTTATATTTCATTTGTTTGAAATGATTGTTCTAAAATTTGGCCTAAAACCAGCTTTTTTTGTCTTACCATCTCTTCAGGGCATGACATATTTACTGGAACCATTGTTCTATAAAAAAAATGTTTTTTTTAAAGGAGGCTAACCCCTTTCTAGTTGTCATAATTTATAAAATAGCCTTGAGTGATAAATAGAAGAAAGAGGATCATTACAATTCTCTCCACTCTTGAATTTATATATATTTTATAACTTTGTAGAGAAATGAGTAACAGGTAGGAAGACAACTGATTTCGGAGACAGCTCTATGCAAATCTGCTGAGATTTTGTGTTATTTTTTTATGATGGTGTTTTCCATTTCTTGGCATGTATAGCTGGTAAATGTTAAATGTCTTAATAGTTCTGCAAAAATTAGATCTATCCTCCTAACCACTTGTCTTTTGACTGCTATGCTATTTCTTGATTGTAGGAAATTCTGTTTTCCTAGAATCTATCAATCTTCTAAATATATTTAAACATAGAATGTTAAATCTGAATTTTTGCCTCTCTTTTCCCCACTGCACCATTCCGTCTATTTAATTCACTGCTCCTTTATTCCATAGTTTAATATTTATATTATTGAAAATATCTTAAATAAATATTCTGGGCAATGGCCTTTCTCAGCATTTAACTAACACTTGCTGTGTGAGGAATTCTGACCTCTGATCCTGAATGCTGCCTCGCACTCACTAAATGTATATAGATGCTTTCTTTCTGAATGCTTGGCTTACTTATTCAAAACAGCAAACTCAAAAGGTAGATGTATCATTCATGTTTAAATAGCTTTCCTCTGACCTGTTCAGCTTGAAAAAAATTATTGGCAACCAGTGCTGTTGTCAGCGTAACTCTTCACCTCATGAACTGGATATTCAAGCCCTCTTAGCATGGTAAAGATAGCAATTGTTGGCAGGTATTTTTTAAAATAATTAGTGGAAATAAGCATTTATTTAAATATGGAACACAATTCTCATACCTCAGGCCATTCATTAAAATTTCTGGAGCAGGTGTGGCATTTTTGTTACCAATCTTTGCAATCCCTGAAATGACAAAAGAACTGAATATTGAACATAACACAAAGAGTCATATAAATATTTGTTGTGTTATTTTAAAGTGAATTACTAGCACTAAAAATACAACTTGAATTTGCTGTACATAGATGTATTTATACGCAGTAGTGAAGGACTGTAAAAATAGGAAAGATCAAGGGTAATAAATATTCCGGTTGACAAGATAAAGAATATCCAGGATGGCATGACAAACTTGATGGGAAAGCATACAACATTTGAAGTGCTGATATGTTCAATAGATAGGTGATTGTGCCATTCAGTATAACACTTGATACTGATGACATGTTTCCAGCATTAACTTTTTAACAAACTCAGCCTCTTTTTTGTATTTTGCAGCTTTCTTCCATATCATGACCAGAGTTTATCTAGATGACAGAATAGAAAAGTGTTCAGATTAATTTAGCAGTGAGTTAAGTAAGAATTTGCATAAACAATTAGTGAAAACAAAGGTAAACTATAAGTACTTATTCCTTGTATGTTAAAATAGATTGTGAAAGAATCTAGGTCACCATTCAGAAGTTTTAAGGGAAGTTCAAAATAATTTTTGTTTTGATAAGATTTGCAAAAGTCATGTGCCTTTTATTTTAAATGAGAAAGCACATTTTTTTTTAAATTCACATTAAATGATACACTAATGGCAGCTTATAGATTGGCACAAGGATCTTTTAAATAAACCAATGAACCAACATATTGACTTTGGCAATTGTGCAACAAAATTCAATTTTTTTTTCCAAGCCCAGTTTTCCTACTTTTATTAATGTGTTTCATGGCAGAAGTTTAGACATTTTACTTTTCATTTCAAGAAGAGATTATATATGCATCATGGGTTCTTTCTGAAAATGTGTGATGTTTTCATTCTTGGATTCCAGAAATAAATGTTTGCAGTCATGAATCAATCCTCTTCATCCAGACTATAAAGAGTTTCTGCAGCATGGATTCCATGGCTTTTCTTCTTCCCGCTGGCAGACCCCAGAAATGTATCTCATTCCTTCCCTACCATAGGGAAAAGTGTAGTGCAGCCAACAGTGTGAAATGTCAATGCAAAACTAAAAAATTTTGAGGAGTCCATGGTGAGGTTACCATCTCTGCCAACATACATGGCCTTGAAGGGAGTCCTGTATCTGTCAGTTTCATCGTGTGTTAGTTTTGCGATAGAGCTTGAAACATGTTCCTCCCAGTGCAATATCAAGATGATGCATTTAGCTCTGTACAATGTCGAGTTGCGCACCCTCAATGTAGTGCAATGCTGAGTTTGAATATGCTCAGCTCAGCGCAATGCTGAGCTGGTACTGAAGAAGTCCTGGAGGCCTACCATAACCACCAGTCCAGTGGGCCTGGAAAGAGACCCTCATCCATTAGTTCCACAATGTTTAAGTTTTGCAAAAGGGCATGAGCCACTCTCACTAAGCCTATATTAGCTCTAGAATTGCCACAGTTATCCAAGTAGGATCATGTCATCTAAAGAACCGTTTTACAAAATTAAATTGTAAATTGTAAATTTTATTTTTCTGATGATTTACTTACAGATGTTTCTTGCAGTCACATGCTTCAGTATCATGATGATTTCAGTCATATACTTAATGTTAATTTATATTTCCTTGCAGTTACTAACAATTATTTATGCCTTTCTGAGAACACAACCCAAGCTAGAAATTTGAAGAATGGTAGCTGTTGGCTACTTAACATTTTTTAAATATTTGGACAAGCAGAACATATCTCAGAAAGCGAATAAAACAGCAAAAATAGACTTCGAAAAAAAAACTTGCTCAGAGGATCAAGACTGATAATAAAAGCTTCTTCTTAGAAATAAACAAAGAACAAAAGACAAAGTAGGCCCTCTCATAGACAGTACAGGGAAAATAAAAAGTGAGAATAGGAAAGCAGCTAATCTACCAATCAGTGCTTTTGCACAGTCTACACAAAAGAGGACTGCTCCAAGATCCCAGAGCCTATAGATATTTTTCAAAGAGACATGGATACAGCGAGATTAAGATCAATCTGTATTACAGAGGAAGTTGTTTTAAAAAAATTGGAGGGGTTGAAAGTGGATAAATATCCAGGTCAAGATGGTATTCATCCAAAATTGCTGTTTGAAATTAGATACCAATTAGCAAAACCATTGGCTATATTATGTTCTCAATCACTTGCAAAAGGGATTATTCCACAGGATTGGAAAGATGCAGGAGTGATTCCCTTATTCAAAAAGGGCAAAAAATTAGATCCAGCGAATTATAGACCAGTGAGTTTAACAAGCATAGTCTGTAAATTGTTTGAGTCAATAATCAAAGAAAACATTGTAATGCGTTTAGAAAAATTTAATCTAATTAGAAATAGTCAGCATGGGTTTACTAGAGGGAGATCATGCTTAGCAAATCTATTAAAATTCATGGAGGAGGTTACCAAAATGATAGATAAAGGGGAGCCAGTGGATGTTATTTATCTAGATTTTGCAATGGCCTTTGATAAAGTACTTCATCAAAGATTATTTCGAAAGTTAAAATCACATGGAATAGATGGGGAAGTTGCCAAATGGATTTAAAATTGGTTAACGGGAACAAGGCAGAGGGTGGGCATAAATAAGGAGCACTCTGAGTGGTGTGAAGTGAAAAGTGGAGTGCCACAGGGCTCGGTTTTGGGACCAATTTTGTTCTTGGTATATATAAATGGTTTGGACATTGATATTGGATCCATGATTGCAAAATTTGATGATAACACAAAACTATGCAGTACTGTCTCATCTAAAGCAGAAGTGGATATATTGAGGTCGGATTTAGATAAAATTTGAGAATGGTCTGTTAGCTGGCAAATGGAGTTTAATGTAGATAAATATACAGTCATCCACATGGGTAGATCCAATAAGGTAAAAAATATCTGAATAATTACAGATTGGGAGAGAACAATATTAGAAAGATAGATAAGGAAAGAGACCTAGGGGTTATAATAGATCATACAGGTAAGGTGAGTGAGCAAGTTAAGGTAGCAGTGAAAAAGGCAAATGCAATGTTAAGTATGATAAAAAGAAATATGAAACATAGGAGCAAGGAAATGATAGTCAAACTGAATAAAGCATTAGTTGAACCTAGATTGGAGTACTGTGTACCGGTGTGGAGTAATTATCATAGAGGGGATATAAACATGCTGGAAAGAATACAAAAAAGAGCAACAAAGCTGATAGTGGGATTCCAGAATTACAGTTATGAGGAAAGACTCAGAAAAACCAGGCTACGGTGTCTAGAAGAGAGAAGAATTCGCGGTGACTTAATACAGGTTATAAGATGATCAGAGGAATGGATAAATTAGACTATAACAAGTTTTTTAAAATACAGCCACCCATAATAACAAGAGGGCATAGCTACAAGTTGACTAAAGAGAGGTTCAGATTAGATATTAGGAAATATTTTTTTAGTCAGAGAGTGGTGAATGCTTGGAATGCATTGCCAGAGGAGGTAGTGAAGGCAGGGACAGTTAATGCATTTAAGAATAAATTGGATGCGCATAGCTTTTAGAGCAAGGTGATGTAAATGAGACTGGTATACAGACTCTGCATGGTTTTCTAAACCTGTACAAAGATGTTAAGTTAAATTAAGTTAACAACAATAGCTTCACTATAAGAAGCCAGTTGATGCAATGTGCACAGCAAACACAATTTTGCCACAAGATTTTATCTGTGTTTAACTTTTGCAAGTAGTTTAACTTGTCACCAAATATTAACGCAACATTGCTATGTCTCTATTCAAGCCTTCTCTGTTTCAGAACAAATGTCATTACATGTTTTAGAGCTTAAATAAAACTTCTTAGAGTTACAGTCCAGGAAGCAAAAAATAAATATTCAATACTTATGTATCAATGAGATGAGATTTATGCATCAAGTAAGCAAAAATATTAATAATTAGATCTTAGCATTTCATTGAGCCATACCTTCTCTACAGAAATGTATAATCATTCCAGTCAAAGCTGAATCTTCACTCAAATTCCAGAAATGTGGAATTACTTTTCTTTCTTCTGTCTTTTTTCTCTCAGCTTCAAGTTCCTCCTAAGAAGAAATTACCAACAATATTAATGAAATATACATTTCAAACAATTAAATAAATATTTGGTTATCAATGTATGTCTACGATTGTAAGGTCTACCTCTACCAAAGCTGAGTGTTATCAGGGCATAATGGAAGAGCAAAGAATAGATGCACTGTAACCTACCAGGCATGTTGTAAGAAGCAACTGAGGGTTTAGCATGAGGATGGCTACTTCATCTAGTAGAAACATTCAGAAATAAAAACCGTAATAGATACACGCAGGTCAACATTTGATCACTTAGTGCGTATTTGTTGAAGAGCCATGTTCCACAATGAGATGGAAAAGTTTTGATTGATTGATTGAAACTGAAAGATAATCAATATGAAACAGTATTAAATAAATGGTTATAGTTAGGGGGCTGCGGTAGCACAGTGGTTAGTGTCAAGCAGCCAGCTGCTTTTTTTTCCTATCGCAAACCAGCTCCTGTGGTCAACCCAGCCACAGAAATTGGGTACCATAAAAAAATCTGGAAGTAAAGGCAGCTGGCGGGATGCTGACTACATCATCCAATATGTGCCATTGGTCACAAAATAATATGGGTACAACACTATATTTCCCATATTACAAATGGCATGAAACAGGATCTTTACTATTACTATTCATTACAGTACTAAATCATAATCTACTAAGTATCTTATGGAACGCACATCTTTAATTTGATGCGCACTGAGAGAAGCGATAAGCTTTTATTGTTTGATTGACTTATATCAAACTGATTGTTTGATTGACTTATGTAAAACTCCTGCAACCTATTTGTTTATTATTGACCATTAGTTTTACTGAAACAATCCCTCTCCCTCCCTCATAGCAATACAACTCATATTTCATTTTTTCTTAATGTCCACCCTGCTAACATTGTAATCCTAGTACTATATGCTAACATTGTAATCCTAGTACTATACTAAAAATGCACCATTATATTTTTCTAATATGATGAATCCCTAAAATATGTCATTACAACAATTGTAAATCAAGACCTACTGTTAACTCTGCCTGTGATTCTTTCATTCTTTCTTCCCATGATTGTTTCATCTCCTCCAACTCTCTTTGATTTGCTGCCATTTGTTCTAACAGCTGCTTCTTCATATCTTCAATCTCTGGAAAGTCATGAAACATTACTTTTAGATCTTACATTTTACACTATTTGTTTTAAACAAACAGGTTATACAGTTCCACAATCACTTCTACATAAAGAAAAAATGTAATGATAATCTTACCCAAAAAAGTACACTACAGATCAGAAAGGTTTAAAACTTTTACTGGGTATGTCTTCTACTTTTGCATTCACTCTGAAATTGGCATTTTATTACATTGTGGCGTAGTGTACAGTGAGACTGTGAGATCAGCGCCTTTCAGCCCAATGTATCCTGTCTCATCTCAGTTCAGGATGAGACTTCTCTGCTAAGAGTGGGAAGTCTGGTTGATGCTAAGCATAGCAGGATATACAGAATAACAACCTCCAGTATGAGAATAGAGATGGAGGTAGTGACTTTAGTTCTGGGTTGGCTGTCTTAGACCTCTTTAACAAGGGTTGTCAACATGTAAGACTCCCAAGTCTCATTTCTAAATGTGCAGAAGGGCTGGCTAATGCATGAGTCAATATTAACTGTAGAGGTCTCAAACCATGAAGGGCTGGTGTGGATTGATTGTTTTGATCATGCAATGATAGAGCAAATATCCTGGCTACGCAAGCCCCAGTTGTGAGCACATCATGTGGACGGGGGTGACTAATTTGGACTATATTATAAATTACCTCCTTTTGGATGATGACAGTGCACTAGATAAATCAGCAATAAACAGTTTGCAGAACTTTGAAATCAAATGAAGGTCAAGCAGATTGGGGCACATGAGAATACAGAGCAAGAGTAAGTTCAATGAACCTTCTACATGAACCACACCATTTGCCATTTGCTGAGTGAAGTCTGTTTCTAGGGCCACCATTCGGAGGGGAAATAGGGTCATGGCAGTTCTCAATTAGTGACCCTAATGAAAAAAGCCAGCTTAGAGTTGAATGCTGCAAGCATCATATTCATTAAGTTTTCTGCCCCTATGGGCATGTTGTGAAATAAGGAATGTGTTGTAAGAATGCAAAATATTAGAGAAACAAACAAAATTGGTAATAAAATGTGAAATCACAGGCAGATTAAAAGCAGAAAGGACAAAAATCGTCAAGGTTAAAAAAATATTAACAAATATCAGAATATTGAGATTTTAACTCATTCACAACAAAGCAGTGTCACCAGTTCTATTCTATGACAAGAGGCTGCCTTGGTCAATGGAAATTGTACTTCACCAATATTTAGAACATGTGACAAAATCAAAGCAAGAAGCATTTAGTTTATCTAACTACAATGCACAGTGTCCAACATGGTGCACGAGTCTTCTGTATCGTGGAAAAAAAAGACACAAAAGTGTTAAAGATAGTTTGATATATGGAGTTATTGTAACATGCGAGTAAAATAGCCTAGGTCAACCAACTTGGCTGAGAATGAAATTTACTTTACTTTATATGCTTTGCTATATCAAAAACAGAAAATGATAGCATACCCTGGTTTGAGTAATTTTGTCCACTAGAAGGCAAAGCACCAGTTTTCAACTTCTCCATGAGCTGTCTATTCTCTTCCTTTAGTTCTCGAATGAGCTTCTCTGTTGAACTTTCATTGACCTTAGCTACTGTCTTGACGGACTTGGCTCTGTCCGCTAATGATAAAAAAAATCAATATCACAAACTTTGATAAAGACTAATAAATAATATCTATAATTTAAGTTATAACTACAAATTTAATTATTAAATATATTCAATATAAATCTTTGACAATCATCAGCCTGTAAGATTTAGAGCTAATGGGAAGCCAGTAATGAATTTGAAGACTCCAATCAAACATTTTTGTTAAGGTTTTAACATTGTGTTCAAAGATCAAATAAATATCAAGTCACATATATCACTTTCAACAAGTTCAGGTATAATTTATATTTGCAGAAAGTAAGTTAGAGATTTACTTTAAACTTGAAAAGAAACATGAGTTTTTTTTTTATTGATTAGATATTTATGCTTGAGAAATTTACTTTGAAGTATAGTTGTGTTTTTTTAAAACCCTATAATACAATAACTTGAATCCTAATTAGGAGATCAATATGCTGAGCAGTGCATGTGTTGTAGGGTTCGGTGACCCAAAGCTGACTGTGAGTGTCAGGGTCAACAATGCAGAGTTGCCAAGATCCTTCTCTACCTTTATGTTGTGATCCTGGATAACAGGCTGCAACAGGGCAGACTGGCTAAGGAGAAGGGATCAAAGAGCCAAGGCTAACCCAGTACACAAAAATGCCATGCTGAAGTTGGATGTGTTGGACATAAAGATGTAAATATCACAGTCAGGCTGTAAACTACAGCCCAACGCATTTCATTCTCCAGACTACATTCTACTACTTGCAAAGCCCTTTTCAGGGCTTGGAAGTGGGAGTTTGAGAACAAACAATGAAGAAGTAGAAGAATAATCCTGATTATGTAAGTCAATTTATTGTTTCCAGCAATTTATGCAAGTATTTGAGATTAAAACAATAGATGTAATGTCAATACTGCATTGTCATGTTTTTTCTTTTAACATAGCAATAGTAATAATTTCGTTAACTATATTCTTTATAACAGTGTTAGCACACAACAAAATAAGCTAGTTAGATAAAAATAGAAGCATGTAAAGTGGAAACAAATAATGAATGGGGTAAAAGTTTACTTTCTTCAGCGCTGTTAAATAAACTTGCGTGATACAGGTTGTTAAGTTAAACTGCATGATACTGGCTGTTAAGTTAACTTGCGCTGTACTGGCTGTCAAGGAAACCTGCATGGTATTGGATGTTAAGTTAACCTGTGTGATATTGGCTTTTAAGTTAATCTGCATGAGATATAATGTTAAGTTAACCTGCGTAGTACTGGCTGTTTTTTATAAGGAGCTAAGTGGAGCTAATGTTTTACCATACCTGCTAACGAAATAGTTTTTATGTATATTCTCATTCTTACCAAATCTCAAGGTGGATAATGTCTCATCATAGTTGATATCAGCAGGACTCAGTGCTGCTATCTGATAGTCAAAATAATAATAAATTAAAATATGTATCTCATTATTTTTAAATTTGTTTCAATGGTACAAACAATGAATACAACTTTTTTTGTTATGTATAAAAATCTTTCTTTTATGTTGTCAGAATTATGTTACATAATTACACAAATGAAAATATTTAATACAAATATGAGACAACTCAGTTTCTACTTTGGCAAAAATTTAATACAAACTATAAAAAAATATTACCATCACTGTCTTGCTGTTTCCACCAAGTGCATGTTGAAGAAGCTTTGTTAACACCGAGTCACGGTATGAAACTGAAAATATAGACACATGTCATGGGCATTATGCAGATGAATTTACTCATTACGAGGCTTCAGTAATTGTGACATTCATTATATCTAGCACAAACTAATGGTTATTTATTGCAGTAGTGTTTTATACATAGGTGATCCCGCATATAGGCTTTTACTTGTGCCAGTTTATGTCTGGATGTCACCGACATGCATCGCATCATCACAATCAGGGTATCTCTAGTGCAACCCAGAACCAGTTACATACCTTCATTCTGGATGCATTCCAACCTTTCACACTGTGTTTTTGATAGTGTGAGGATGCCCAGCCCGTAATCAATAACAGACAACACGACTTGACGAAATAGGATGAACAGTGTGATAGTTATTTCGCACGTTACATACAACGGTCCACATCATGCATTCCCACCAGTTTTTGTTCTCTACGTCATTGAATGCTGTAGGCCACTGTGACCTAGTCAACGTTTGTCAATATTACTATCACTTTTTCATGGAGATATCATGCAGAAAATCTATCCTCCTCCTCCTTTTTCTATGTTTGTTCTCAATCTCCCGCTACCAAACCCTGAACAGGATTAGTGCCCTTCTCAAGGGACATCCAATTAACAAGTAAACAACGGATGGCAGAGGAAGCGGTGCAGCAGCCAGACAGATGTAGTGACACCAACAACTCTGATCATGACTGGTCTTTTAATCCGGAAAGAGATGGCCAATGCCAACCACAGATCCATCCGCCCAGATCTCTACAGCACCAGCAAGTCAGTGCTGAATCGACTCCAGTGGGCATTGGCAATCCAATCATCCACTTAATGACTGGAGACAGGGTTGGGACAAACACAAGATTAACTACCTAGTTAAGGAACAAGTCACTTATGAACTTATAATCGACTAATCACAGGAAGATTAAAAAGTACCCCAAATCCAGGCAATGTCTTCTTCTTGTTCTTCTTCGTACGCTGTCAGACGTCAACTTGAATTTGTTCGAAGAAAGCAGCTGTCATCCTGAGGATCTCGACACTGCCATAGAGCTTGTCTAGTGTTGACACTGGTGATGGCCACATGTGCTTTCTCTGGTCCTAGTATGTCGGGCAATTTTGCAGCAGATGATCAGCTGTCATTTTCCCTGTACCACAGGTGCATTCGTCAGTGCCACCTATCTTCAGTTTAATGAATAGATAGTACCTCAGTCTGTTGTGGCCTGTGCGGAGTCTGAAGACCATGACCTGCTCTCTTCTGTTCAACTGGTAGTAAGCATCATTTGTTGTGTAGCCAGCATGTTCTGTTTCCCATTTGGCCATGCATCTGGCCCTAATAAACCTTTTGGACTTTTCATAGGTCACACTAGAATCTGGTTGTGGTAGTCTTGCACCTTCTTTTGCCAGTCTGTCTGCCTCCTCGTTGCCTTGGATATTACAGTGGGATGGAACCCACTGTACCACTACTCTTTTTGGTGCGGACTGCTGGCATAGTTGACAGAGTACTGCTATTAAATCATCAAGTTCAGTATTTTTCTGGATTTTTAGTGCTGTAACCACGGACAGGGCATCTGTAAACAGGACTATCTGGCTTTCATTGCTTTCGCCTGTGAGCATTTCTTTTACTGCAGCCTTCAGTGCCTCTGCCTCCGCTCTGAAATTGCTTGAGAATTTTCCAGTTGCCACTGACAGTGTTATTTTTCTACCATTTGTTAGGCTCAGGAATACCCCTCCCCCTCCATTCTGTGTTGTGTTTGTTACAGAACCGTCGGTGTATGCGTGGGTCCAGTCCATGCTTGGGTAGTTTTCCGCGATGGACCTCAGGGTTATGTCTCTTCTTTCTTTTTCATTCTGGCTGTTCTTGTTTCCAATACCTGGTATATTTTCTACCACCTCCAGAATGATATGCTGCTTCCATGTGGGTTTGCGTACAGTCGGGATGGGCTTTAAATCCAGGCAATAGAAAAACACACCAAACTCAGACCCCTGCACAATAGACGTGAAGAGAAGGTGCTCGTGCACCGCAAGAAGTTTCAATGCATGCCAAACCATCCCATGCAGATCAAATACCAAAATTCAGGGGGAAAAAAGGTTGAAAAGGACTAGCTTCATACATACATCAAAACAAATATATAGCTGGCACAGAGACCTCCTCCCAGGCGAAAGCACAGAAATGGAAATCCTGGTGGGATACGAGGAGCCAAACCACTATCTAGATAAAGTTTTTACACAAAAAGAAAGGTCATCAGGCTGCACTACTTGAATCCTTTAAGGAAACAAAAACTGCCTGACTGAAAAAGAAAGGAGAGATACTACCCTAAGCTTTATATCGAAAAACTACCCAAGCATGGACTGGACCCATGCATACATCGACGGTTCTGTTACAAACACTACACAGAACGGAGGGGCAGGAGCATTCCTGAACCTACCAAATGGCAGAAAAATAACACTGTCATTCGCTACTGGTAAGTACACAAGTAATTTCAGAACGGAGGCAGAGGCACTAAGGGCGGCAGTGGAAGAAATGGTGACACATAAAGAAAATGAAAGCCATATAGTCCTACTTACAGATGCTCTCGCCGTAGTCACAGCGCTAAAAAGCCAGAAAAACACTGAGCTTAATGACTTAAGAGCAGCACTCTGCAAACTGTGCCAGCAATCCGCACCAAAAAGGGTAGTGGTAGTCCCATCACACTGCAACATCCAAGGCAACGAGGAGGCAGACAGACTGGCAAAAGAAGGTGCAAGACTACCACAAACAGATACTAGTATGACGTACGAAGAGTCAAAACGGCTTATCAAAGCCAGATACATGACCAAATGAGAAACCGAACATACTGGTTACACCAAAAACGATGCCTATTACCAGTTGAACAGAAGAGAGCAAGTCGTTGTCTTCAGACTTCGCACTAGACACAATAGACTGAGGTACCACCTATTCAACAAATTGAAGATAGGTGGTACCGACGAATGCCAGTGCGGTACCGGTAAAATGACCGCTGAACATCTGCTGCAGAACTGCCCGACATACGAGGATCAGAGAGAGCAGATGTGGCCATCACCAGTGGAACTGCAAGACAAGCTCTATGGCAGTGTCGACAGCCTCAGGATGACCGCCGCTTTTTTCGAAAAAATAATGGTTACTGTCTCACTGCGTACGAAGAAGAAGAAGAAGAAGAATCCTTTAAGAACACAATAAATGAAGACATGACACATAAAATCAGAACAGAGCTAAATGCCATTCAAAAGATCTCAAAGATCACACTCCCGTGGTTCCCCTCTCATTGTGGAATTACGGTAAACACGAGAGCCGATGCACTATCCAAAGCAAGTGGGAAAAATTAAACAATGCACCCATAAAGTGCCATATAAGGAGGCTAAAACTATCATTTGAGCCAATATAAAATAAACTTGGAGAAAGTAACAGTTCAGACCCAAACCACAGCTACAAAGGCACCAGTAAACTTCCGCCTGAGAACAGGCCACTGCAGCAGTCTACTGGGCCACATACATCAGTTCAAAATCTCCCAAACAATTGAATGTTCATGTGGAACAGGAGTCCAGACCCCTGAACACGTATTTCAAGAATACCAAGCCCATGAAGAACTAAGATGCCAGACCTGGTCAGATGGAGCAGAACTTGGACAAAAGGTATGGGGCCACCGCTCAAACCTGGAAAGGACTGTGGAATTCATCCTGGCGATAGGACTGAAGATTTAGCATGATCAGAAAACCCAAAGGCAGAAGAAGAAAAAGAAGAAATTATTATGATGAACATAAAGGAATATGCAAAAAAGAAAAAATAGCAAAACATTTGTAATATACTTATAAATATAAAGGTGACTAGAGCATTCATCAGGGCAACATACAGTACAAAATGGGAAAAAGACGACCCTGGCCACATAGAAAATGATGCCTACCATCAACTCTCCAGGCGAGACCAGCTAATCATTCTCCGGCTACGCACAGGTCACAACAGACTTAGATGTCATCTCACGATCCTACTTGGATAACTGTGGCAATTCTAGAGCTAATACATGCTTACCAAGCTCCGACCCTCGCGGAAAGAGCGCTTTTATTTGTTCAAAACCAATCATCATTTCCCCTCGCGGGGTTGCGGCGTCCCCACTGGTGACTCTGGATAACTTTGTGCTGATCGCATGGCCTCATGTGCCGGCGACGCATCTTTCAAATGTCTGCCCTATCAAATGTCGATGGTACGTGACATGCCTACCATGTTTGTAACGGGTAACGGGGAATCAGGGTTCGATTCCGGAGAGGGAGCATGAGAAACGGCTACCACATCCAAGGAAGGCAGCAGGCGCGCAACTTACCCACTCCCGGCACGGGGAGGTAATGACGAAAAATAACAATACGGGACTCTTTCGAGGCCCCGTAATTGGAATGAGTACACTTTAAACCCTTTAACGAGGATCTATTGGAGGGCAAGTCTGGTGCCAGCAGCCGCGGTAATTCCAGCTCCAATAGCGTATATTAAAGTTGTTGCAGTTAAAAAGCTTGTAGTTGGATCTCAGGCGCAGGCGGGCGGTCCGGCTCGCGCCGGTTCACTGCCCGTTGTCTCCTGCCCTACCGTCTGCCGGCTCTCTCCCACGGGTGCTCTTCGCTGAGCGTCCTGGGTGGCCGGCGCGTTTACTTTGAAAAAATTAGAGTGTTCAAAGCAGGCCTCGGCTGCCTGAATAATGGTGCATGGAATAACGGAATAGGACCTCGGTTCTATTTTGTTGGTTTTCGGAACTGGAGGTAATGATTAACAGGGACAAACGGGGGCATTCGTATTGCGGCGTTAGAGGTGAAATTCTTGGATCGCCGCAAGACAAGCTACTGCGAAAGCATTTGTCAAGAATGTTTTCATTAATCAAGAACGAAAGTCAGAGGCGCGAAGACGATCAGATACCGTCGTAGTTCTGACCATAAACGATGCCGACTAGCGATCCGCAGGAGTTGCTTCGATGACTCTGCGGGCAGCTTCCGGGAAACCAAAGTGTTTGGGTTCCGGGGGAAGTATGGTTGCAAAGCTGAAACTTAAAGGAATTGACGGAAGGGCACCACCAGGAGTGGAGCCTGCGGCTTAATTTGACTCAACACTGAAATGACTGACATGCCGAGACCACTTTCCTGGGGTCTAATATGGAACTGGTGCTGGATTTAGACCCTCAGAAATCTGGGTCTATGCCCCCTGTGGCTCGGTTGGTCTGCATCCAGTGTTCTGATAAAGGAATTGACGGAAGAGCACTATCAGGAGTGGAGCCTGAGGCTTAAATTAACTTAACACGCCAATACTGTAGAATGACTGTCAAAAGAGAGCACCTTCGTAGGGTCTAATAGTGAACATGTGCTGGTATTAGACCCACGGAAGACAGGTCAGTCTCCAAACCCCAAAATGAAAGAGCGCCTGCTACGGTAATCTGGTCTTCACCCTGCAGAAATCGCAGGCTCCAGAAACTTGGCCATTGACAAACTAAAAGCCCTCTATTGATATGTTCTGGCTAATATTGAACGGGTGCTGGAAATAGACCCTCGGAAGACAGGTCAGTTTTACCCTACTAATGACAGGGCGTTTCTACGGAAATTCTGCTAAGCCCGAGAGGAGCCGCAGACATTTGGTTCACGTAGTAGGCGGATAAGCCAACGGTGCGAGGTGAGGAATTACGGCCGAACGCCTCTAAGCCAAAAATCCCGCCCAAAAGCAGCTCAGCACGAATGCAAAGGGAGGCTTCGACATGGTGGGGACCTGGGGCCCACGCTCCAGCCCCGCCCGGTCAAGCCGCAGAATGAGGTCTCTGCCGTCCGCTGATAAAAGCGGGCGGGAAGCTGCTCGATATTCACCCCATACGGCGATGAGGTATGAAATCATTTGTAGAAGACTTAGTTCTCGGTCGGGGTGCCCTAAGCAGTAGATCAGCTACCTCACTGCGAACTGCTGAGACTCAACCCTTGACCATGAGATATGTCCGCTCCCTAGGCGGACAACATCTCCGTGCAAGACTAGGCTTGTCACCTGGTCAAATGCACTATTTCGAGAGGAATCACAGATCTCTGACATTTGGTCCACGTGCTTGGCTGATAAGCTACCATCTGAGGGATTACGGCCGAACGCCTCTAAGCCAGAATCCCGCCCAAAATCTCAGCACCGCTGAGATGGGAGGCTACGACATGGCTGGGGCATGCGTCCCGGTCCGATCGAGCCGCAGGAATGCACCTGGTAAAATGCACTCCTTCCTCGCTCTTTGCATCTGTCTGCTATCAGTCATTCCAATGGACGCAGAAGAGAGGCAGTCCAGCGGACATTGCCCCTCCTGCCCTATGGTGACAAGCTCCCGGGTGGCGGGGAATGCTAGGCGTACCATCACTGCAGAAGAGCCGAGAAAATAAAGCGAGCAAAAAGATACCTCACTCATATGCATCTGCTACGTTTCTGGCAGGACGTGACGATCCTGGGAAAAAGTCACACTGGACTGCCTCTCTTCCGGGATAGTACAAACTAGTACATAGTCCATCATATCATTGCTTAACGCTATAGACACGAGTAGGGAAGACTCGATAGTCCTGCAAGACAACTTCCTAAGAGAGACAACTCTGACCAAAAACATCTGCTGCCTTGCAGTTAGGCTGGGGACAGCCAAAGGCTAAGGAGGGCAACCCTACAGAAACGCCTGTTGAAATCGGATGCACTGAGCCACTGGCTAACAAATTAAATCAGTGCAACGTAAATATCGATGTAAACAGCGTACGATGAAGAAGAAGATGTCATCTGTACAACAAGTTCTAGATTGGCACTACAGACCTTTGTGCCTGCAGCATGAAGGCAGAACATATTTTGCAGTCCTGTCCACTGTATACTGACAAAAGAAATAGCATCTGGCAACAGACAGTGTCCTTCCACGAGAAGCTGTACAGAAGTGTACAGAGCCTTGAGTCGACTGCTGCCTTCGTTAGAGTCATTGAAGTTGAGGTCTAAAGACGAACGAGGAAGATAAATATAAAGAGAGAACAATGGGACAACACAAGAGATATAATGACAGATTGCCACAGAGTTATATTAACCCTAGACAGGGCATGCAGAGAGTGATGCAATTGGAAAGCACAGCTCGAAGTTAGCCACCTGATAAGTGTTAACATTCAAGATAGTTATGCCTTCATATATACAGATGGATCAAAACTATGCAGTGAAAAATCAGGCTGAGACTTCTCTGCTAGAGGTGAAAGGTCTGGTTGGTGCTGAGCAGAGCAGGATATACAGAACAACAACCTCCAGTATGAGAATAGAGATGGAGGTAGTAAATTCAGTTCTGGGATGGCCGTCTTAGACCTCTTTAACAAGGGTCATCATCATGTAAGACTCCCAAGTTTAATTTTGAATGTGCAGAAGAGCTGGCTAATGCATGAGGTAAATGTAGAGGCCTCAAACCACCAGGGACTGGTGTGGATTGATTGCTTTGGTCATGCTAGAGTTTCAAGCAATGATAGAGCTAACATCCTGGCTATGTAAGCACCAATTATGAGCACATTATATGGACAGGGGTGACATTTTGGACTCTATAAATGACCTCCTGTTGGATGATGATATTGCACTAGATGAATTAGCAATAAACAGTTTGCAGAACTTTGAAATCAAATGAGGGTCACGCAGATTGGGGCACATGAGAGTATGGAGCAAGAGTGAGTTCAATCAACATGCTACATGAACCACACCATTCACCATTTGCTAAGAGAGACTGAGCACCTATGGGTATACCAGAAGTGTGGTGATGTCAATTCTAAGAAACAACACAGAACATATAATATATTTTTATCCTATATGGTATTTTAAAGCTTGCTATTGAGGGAACAAAATGGTAGACTAATGTGCACTTTGAACAATAGAAGCAACTAAAGGGGCTGTGTATGAGACTGACTTCATATTACAAATAAAGTGCTTTAACAAACCCACGGCAAAAAACACTAGAAGATCTTTCACATAACTCTCAAGCAAAAGAATCAATTGTAATGGTGTCCTTAACCTCCTTAGAAAGTAAAAATGGGAAAATATGCATCTGCCCTATTGAGTATCGGCTCTAATTATATGCTCTTTTGTCAAAACATGCACATGTCTGAAAATGGTATGTGACAATTGATAAAATCAGTAAATCTAGATTTACATTCACAATGTATCTAATTTGAAATTTAGAATTTTAAAAATAGAAAATGGCTCATAGAACCAGCTAAATTGCACCTGAGTACCCCAATTTGTTCTCCCTTTCATTGCTGGTAATAGAGGCAATGAAGCATGAACTCTGTAGCTCCTAAATTTACCCATGGCCTTGTCAGGTACCCATTTACAGCTGGATTGACTGGGAGAAGCGGCCATACCATGAATAGCCCACGACATGCCCAGTCTGTCAAACCGAATGCAACTTGGTACGTTTGGTTTGTAAGCTGAGCTAACAATCCTTAGGTCAGGCTCCTTTTAGATTAAAATTTGAAATCTAATGCAGCTTTCATTTATTGTACTGAAGATGTCTGAAATGTTTTAGGTACTAAAATCCACAACCTAATTTTCAAGTCATTTTAAAATTTCATTTCCTTTTATTAATGCCTGCAACAAATAATTCATTTTCATATGACCAGTAAGTATAAACTGCCATTTGTTTCTCAAAGTGCATAATATATGTGATGACCACAAATAAGGAGGTCAGTCAGCATAATAAAGTAGCTAGAAAGAAAGAATCACATTGGTCCCAGCAAACAAGAAGAAAGACTTTTCATTAAAAAATAATGCTCAACTGACTTGGAACACTTAAGAAAAAACGATGTACAAGGGTCTCTCAAAAAGTAATGCCACACATTTGTTTGTTCATCCAAGAATAAAAATAGCAAAGTGAAAATGTACAGATGACAACATTGATATTTTCCCCACACATGTGCATAACTGCATAATTGCATGGTCTTTTGGCAGATACCTCTACTATAATAGTCCATTAAAATGTTATCTGTGTGTACATGCGGTACAAACAATAAGATGTAATTGAATTCCTGGTGGCAGAGAAAGAAAGTGTAGGAACATTCACAAGTCATAAGTGTTTGTGTGCCGTGTACAAACATTATGCAACTAATAGAAGCACCGTTGGATACTGGATTCATCAAGTTAAAATTTCAGGAAGTGGAGAGATGAAGCTCTATGATCAGCCACGATCTGAGCATCTTCCCACAGTCACAAGCCCAGACAAGTTGCAGAACTCTGATTGTGAGGATCATCACATCACAAGTTGATAATTAGTTCTACAGCTTTCAGTCAGTAGCTGAAGTGTCATGGCAATTTTCTACAATCCTGAATATTTGAAGCTATGCACAAAATGGGTTCTTCGTTGTCTTATATCCTACCACAGATATTAAAGAAACATGGCTACATGAACATGAGCTGATACAGAAAAGGCATGCTTGCCCTTGTAATGCGCTGGTGTAAGGTCATAGAAATGGTTGGAGATTATGTGGAAAAATAGTATGTGTAAAGTAAACATTTAGTTTTACTGTGTGTGAATTTCATACATTTTCGAGAAATAGTTTCCACACAAAAAATTGTGGGGTATTACTTGCTGAGCAACCTTTGTATTATACAGATATTGTTATTAAAAATTATTTAACAACAGAATGAACATGTTGTTCTTTCTGGTCTTAATAGTGTTGATTAACTCATTAGCAAAGCATATTGTACAGAAGTTAACTTAAACATCAAAATTATCAACTTGTACAAATATTAAAAGTGAGTGAGTACCAAATATAGAAAATGCAGATTTATTAATCTGTCAATTATAAGTTTAAAACTGAAGGCACACTTATAGAAACATACTTGGTGCATTTTTGTTCCTATTGTTTTTGTCAGCCAAAGCTCTAATACAGTTACCCAGAGTGCTCAATGACTGATTTATGATAGCTGCTTCCTTAAGTCGATCACCAACTGCGCCTGAGCTATCTGCGCGTTCACTGTATAATAAGCAAATGTTGTATTAATAACACTCATAGAACAATGTATTCTGATTTATATAGTATATTTAAGATAACAGATACTGACTGTACAACAACACCATCTGTTACATTTAACAATAAGGGATCAAGATGCTGAGCACGCATGAGCTGCAGTGGTCAGCGACCCATAGCTGACTGCTAGCGTCAGGGCCAGCGAACCATAGCTGCCAAGACCCTTCTACACCTCCACGCGGTGATCCTGGATAACATGCTGCAGCAGGGCAGACTGGCTAAGGAGAAGGGATCGAAGAGGGAATGCTAACCCGGTACTAAAAAAATGCTTGCTGAAGTCGGATGTGTTGGCGCGAATGTTGCAAATATCGCAGTCAAGCTGTAAACTACAACACAACACATTCCATTCTCTGGACTACATTCTGCTACTTAAGCCCTTTCAGGGTTTAGTAGCAAGAGATTGAGAACGAACGAATCCAAGCCAAGCCATGTAACAATAATAAAGATCTATAAGAGGAATTAACAACCAAAACTCAGCTAGAAAATGTAATTAATAAATAGTAATCTAAAAAACTGTAATTTCCATAGTGCAGCATAAAAGTAAATGAAATACTTTTTAAATTTGTCCGTAGAAATAAATACATGGATACATTAATTTAATAACATATTTAGGATGGAATTAAAAAATAAAGACCACATGAACCTAAGCAACAACAAAAATGAATAAGGAATATTGAAGATATTTGCCATAGCAGAAGTAGTTATATCTATTTTACTTATGCATTTGATCTGTTTATTCAAATGTGGTCCCATTTCTGTAGACTCGAGTATCATCTGCTTAGCAGTTTAAAAATTTAGACACACAGATGTGTGTCATGTCTCTTCTTCTTGTCTTTTTTTTTTTGGTTCCAAATAAAGCATAGGACGACCACTGTAGCTGATCACCTTAGACGAAGCACTTACATGTGATCATGTTTCTGTAGAAATTCTGTTTTACATGACAGGTTTATTAGCCACATGAACCTGTCTTCATTTGCCTTCTAGGATATGCCTGGATGGTTACAATGACTGAGCCATTTCTATTTGGGGACCACCTGGGTAATGTACCCTTGTTAGGAGAAAAAAACAAACTAGAACAGGTTAGAGTGATGAGAGGGGCATAGGGACCTCATTTTAGGAACAAAACTTAGTGCATCGGAGACAAACATTAATTTGTTTCTTTATTTTTCTTTTGAATCACTCAACAGAGAAAGACATTCAAATTTGAGTTTGTTTCAGGTTTTTGTTGTCACGCTGCTGACATGTTTAGTTGTATTCATTCATCTTTCTCAGTTAATCACATCTTTCTCTGACTTCCAACCCTCCCTAGGTTTGCTATGTGAAAAAATAGTATCTAAACCTTTTATTTCTTGCTGTCAATAGAATTCATTTCAGCTCTTTGTATAAATAAACTAAGAACTGATCAAATTCCTGTGTCTGCATGTTGGTGTGTAAAACCTTTTGGTTGCTTCAAGCAAGCAGTTCTTGATTGGTACCAGAAAATTCTATGAATGCTCCTTAGAAAGACTGTGTGAAAAGATGATCATTTTGATATTTCTATTTCTGTTACTCTCCAACATCTTTTCTAGTTCTTTGCTCCCAATTTCAAATTGCATAAGACTAACTACATTTAGTGTCTTGACTTATATTTTCTTGAAATGAATGCTCAGTCTCACTTATTTATCATATGTACACAGCCTGTTAGCCTTTTCTTGAATATGTTGGTGAAAGTGTGCAAAAAGTGTAATGTCCATCTTATTCCTCTTGTGTGTAATCTGTGATCTGGTGCATCATCCAGTCAGTAATAGGAAAAGAATGGCTGCTAAGGAACATCCTTGAAATACTTCTGTTTTTATCTAGAAAGTTTGACCTAGCACTGAAAGGGCAACATTTGTGTAAAGACTTTTAATGATTGCAACAATGCACCATTTGCTGGAGACACTGACGTCAGAGCACGATCTCCGTAGCTTACGCGATGACTCTTATGTGTGGTTTGTCATCAGAGTTTTCCTTCTCTTAGAAGAGTTGCCTGCGGGGCTAACGCGTCTCCTCTACTCGGTTTGTGGTCGGTTGTCGTCGCCATTTTTATCGCGATGTCACATTACCGTACGGATCGACGTATGCACACCTGTGCTATTCCACGAAACAATGGGTGAAGCACAACTACCAGTCCATCTGTCCAGGTATTACTTGTTTAATACACACTCTAGCGTTCTTGTTATCTCAGCCTTTAACTGATCAGCACCACCCTGAGCACGCACAGCAACACACGTTGACCTAGCAAACCGTTAAAAATCTTAAATCAAATTGACCTTCGCGGTTGAACGATTTTGGCCTCGGTCACTGCGAGCCCACTCGTTGTCGATAAAAGGGATTTATAGATACAAGATGCTATGCAACGGTACACTAGACGGTAAACTAGGTATATAAATGCACACAAACTTCCACAGAACGTGGCCCTGAATGTTAGTCATCAACTGTAAAAATTTAAGTCCGATTTGAAACTTGTAATAGCCTAAACAAATACAAACAGCGGAGTGAATCGTGAACACAGCCTGTCCCTAACTCTGCGTTGATTATATGTTGGTCAAAGACATCCAGGAAACCTTGCAAGGAATCTCACAGTGGTGTAGCGACTCAAGATCCAAGACCAATCCAAACAAGGCCTGCATGATGTGGTGCTCTTTGAATAATTCCATAGTAAAGGCTGAACTCCCGATAATCA
This sequence comes from Ariolimax columbianus, assembly GCA_036924085.1. Lineage (NCBI taxonomy): Eukaryota > Metazoa > Mollusca > Gastropoda > Stylommatophora > Arionidae > Ariolimax > Ariolimax columbianus. The sequence continues at coordinate 122,013,260 of JAVGWX010000001.1, forward strand.
CTTTTGATGTACCATCGACAGGTGTGACAGGTTGAAAAACTTTGGAGTGACATTTGATTACAGTCTTTCCTATAACTGCCATGTTGACCACATCATACAAAGATGCAAGAGAGAGTTAGGAGCACTCAAGACCATGCTGTTGCCGACTTGGAACAACGCCTCCTGTTCATCCAATTTCGTCAGGTCGTGTTGTCTGTCATCGATTACAGACTAGGCATCCTCACACTATCAAAGACACAGTGTGAAAGGTTGGACCGCATTCAGAATGAAGGTATGCGTCTGGTTCTAGGCCCCGATTGTGATGATGCGGTACATGTTGGGATTGTTATCGGTGACATCCAGACATAAACTGGCACAAGTCAAAGCCTATATGTGTGTCACCACAGACACTCAACACCCTCTGTACAGTAGTATCTCAGACATCAAGGGATCAACAATCAAGAGAGGGTCGTCATAGATGGCACAGGCTGAGACAACAATCGGACACGTCACTCCAGCTGAGACGATAGCCAAAGGAGAAGAATGGGTCCACACTTGTGATAGAATGATAGAGTACCAGAGAGTCATCATAACCTTAGACATGGAATGCAGAGAACGTAACAACAAGAGTGCAGAATACAAGGTAAATCAGCTGATAACTGAGAACACCCAGGAGAGTGACGCTGTCATATACACCGACGGATCAGTCGTGCGCAGTGGGACATCAGGCTGGGGTTTCTCGGCTAGAGTGAGAGGAGAGGTCATTGCTGAGCGCAGTAGGCCATACATGTCAACAACCTCCAGTATGAGAATGGAGATGGAAGCAGTGACCTCAGCACTGAAATGGATATCTGAGACTTCTATAACAAAGGCAGTCACGTGACAGACGCGTAAGCCGTACTTCAGAAAGTATAGAAGGGATGGCATAGGTACGAGTGGATAGCTGCTGTTGAGGCCTCAAACCTCCAGGCGCTGACCTGGATCTACTGTCCTGCTCATGCCGAGGTTCAGGGCAATGAAAGAGCGGACATCTTGGCTTCACGGGCTCCCATCAAGGGCACATTGGTGATGGACAGAAGTGACATTTTGAAATCAATCAATGACCGCCTGCTGGATGAGGACACTGCAATAGATGAAGCGGCAATCCACAGACTGCAAAGTTTCGACTTTAAACGAGATTCGAGCGGAGTGGGGCGCATGAGAGGACGGCGCAGGAGCGTGTACAACCAGCGAGCTACAGGGACCATCAGGGACCATTTGATGAGAGAGACTGAGCACCTATGGGTATGCCCGGAGTGCAGTGACGTCGATTCTTAGAAACAGAAACAATGCATCTGTGGCTACCATAAGAATTTCATGCATTCATATTGTTCTAATTCAAAACATGTGTTATGAAGTACTAACATTGGCAGTAGAGACGGGGGAGTAGGAGCATTTCAACCCACCTTCCGGCTAGATCAACAAGGTTTATGATGGATGACTTGGTCATGTTCTTCCCTTGTTCATTCTTTTGTTTCTGTACAAAGTGGATGGCCACAATAGTGTGTGCTCGGCTTTATTTCAAAATACAAAAGCATGGTTTTACAAAAAAACACAAAGCTCAAAACAAAGCAAAAAATTATTATTATGATGGGGTTACATTTATGAAAATTCAGTCATAAAATGAATTGTTAAACTAGTAAATTTAAAAATATATTTTAATGGAATGTATTTTTGCATACGTGTACTTATTTATAAACTTATTTTCAAATTAATTGTTTTTAATTTGCCTTTTTACTTATTCAAATATGTTAGATAACAAATGTAGTTACACATAACAGATACAGATTAAAAACATTACCAAAAAAATCCTTTTCTTTTATAAAATTTAAACATTTTTGCATTTTAATAAGAAATTTCAGTACCGTAAAAGAAAAAAATTGCAACCATAGGTGCTTTGATTGTTTCTTCTCTAGTCCAAGATTGTGTAGTAAGGGGGGTCATTAATGTTTTTTTTAATGTACAACTGCACTCTCAGTCAGGTGCAATGTTGTATAACTGCTGGGTCACATGATCTATAGCTGTAAGAATATGCTGAAGGCACTACATCTGTACTGAATTGAAAAGTAATGTGCGAACTCCTATAGTTTTTAATTCGACAGAGACTAATTTAAAATTAAATAGTATACAACATAAGCTGGATATTGTACGCTATGACATAAAGCCAGAGTCAAGCAACTAGCTACAGACTGTGAGACAGAATGTATGCATTGCTGCCAAGTCAAAAAAAATTATTTTGTATAAAACTCATCATGGGTTGAAAAATAAAGTGTTGTAAACTGAGCGGTTGTTAACCAAGGCCCTACTGTATTTCTAATTATACAGTTGTATTTTTCTTCATAAAGGATTTCTTACTTAGTGACTCTATAGAGATAATCATTTTAAATAATCAATTAATATAATAATGTAATAATAGTTGCCCAGCGCAAGCAAAGACAACGACAGCATCAGCGTATTACTGCAAAACATGTCCTCTCTGATGACTGCAAAGTCCAATCCTGGAATGGCACATTCTGTCACAGTTAGGGCACACATGTGGGAAGCTGGTAGTGGAATTGTGATTATTTGTTTTTTCAGGCAGCCGACTTTTGCTGAGCTTCCGCGATGACTGTACTCTCTGCGATCTGAGCTTCTCGGGTGATACTAGCTCGCCAGGTGGTCCAGTCTTGTGCAAGCATCCTCCAGGAGTGACATCAATGTTGAAGCATTTCAGAGACACTTTCAAGGAGTCTCTGTAGCGTTTCTTCTACCTGTTTTGACGGGCGAGGAAGACTAACATCTGGTCAGGCAAAATATACTGATCAGAAATGTTAGTCAGGGTCAGGCAAAATATACTGGCCAAGACACTCACTTTGATTTCCCAGCAGTCCTTCCTGGAAACGGGCTGTTTTCATGGCCCCCTGGCTAACAAGGTGAGGGATCGATGTGATCCCCGTAGTAGTGAGCGACACACAGTTGAAGTTTAGCATAGCACGCTCGCTGCCACCTAACGCCCTTTTCAATGCGCATAAAAGAGTAAGCCTACTCATTGTGGTCATTCGCCTATGCTGACACCTCAAGTGAAAATGATTGAACTGTCTGGTATTTCCGCTATACACTGTCCATGTCTCACTAGCATTCAGCAGAGTGGATAATACCTCAGCACAATACACTTTTATCTTAGTGGCGACACTGATGCCTTGTCAATTCCAGATGTTTGTTTGGAGCTTCCTAAATGCAGTCCTCGTCCTAGCATTTCTGTTACAGGGTATTTACCTCACTATCAATATTTGCCTCTCTAGTGAGGGTACTGTCTAGATAGGTGAAACTAGCAACTGCTTGGAAACATTGGTTCTGTACAGTAATGCTTAGTTTAATTTACGGCTTCCCGTGGGCAGGCTGGAATAGTACCTCCGTTTCCTTAGTATTTATCATAAGACTAAAGTTACTGCATGCCGCCGAAAACTTCACCAGTGTCAGTGAGCATTGCTGCAAAAACTATGCTAAAGAGAGTCTGTGCCAACACATAACCCTGTTAACACTGGTGGTGACTAGGAAGGCTGTAGACAATTCTCTTTCATGCAGTACACAAGCCATAATTAAATTGGCAGACAACCACAAAGAATCTGCAGGGGCAGCCAAACTTCGCCATGATTTGCCAGAGCCCATCCCTGTTGATGGTGTCAAAGACTTTGGTCAGATTGACAAACATTGTGTACAGATCACATTTTTGTTCTTGACATTTTTCTTGCAGTTGACATGCTGCACATATCATGAACACCTCACTCTTACAGATTAAATCCTGCTCAAGGTGACCATTTGTGCCTGAATTTTGCCTGTGATTGGCAGCAGAGAGAAACTCCTGTGCTTGTTGCAGGATTGACAATTGCCTTTTTGCTTGTACAGGTGCACAATTGTGGCATCCTTCATCTGCTGTGGAACTGTCTTGACTTCCCAAATACAACAAAAGAGTGTAGTCAGTTCTTGAAGAAGCACAGAACCCCTGGTTGGTAAATCTCTGCCAGAATGGAATCAGAACAGGGAGCCTTGCCTTTGGACATCAAGCTGATAGTCTTGTTGACCTCTACCTCGGTGGGCTCAAGGTCAAGCCTTTGGTTAATAGTAGCCTGTGAGCTATGGCTTGTGCACTGATGATAGATGGAAATTATTCATATACAGTTCTGATTAAACTACATGTCTGACAAGCCTACCTGCTCGTGGCATTCATGTCTGTTGATGCTACTGTACGATTTCTGGTGCCTTCATTTACCTTATTTTCAATTTGAGCATAACTGCCAACCTTGACAATTGTCAGAGTTTCCACTGGGAAAAAGAGATGATTAAACAACAAAAAAACGTGAATGATTTGAGTATGTTATGCAGTATTTGATGTCTGCTTTTATTTAAAGTAAATAAGTTATTTGTAAAATTGTTCATTTTGCTCCTTCAGAACATTTGGCTGAAAAAGTCTCCCATCATCCATTTTCATTTTAGATTGTCTTCTTAAGTTCCATCAATGAAGCTCCAGTTGATTTAGCTTCCTCTTCTAACATTCTATTTTACTCACTGTTCTCTTGCAGTGTGGGTTCCAATCCTGTGCATGTCTGATTATATTTTTCACTGTCTACATGAGGACATATCTTTTTTATCTCTAGTCCCTTCTTAATCTCCAGCTGTAAATGTACATAATGAAGTTGTCATTCACAAACATGTCTAAGTTATTACTTTTGACCTTCTCATATTATAGCAGACATTTCTGCTGGTTAAGGCCTGCAGTTCAGGTATGAAAATCTTGGTTACATGTAATTTCTCAGTCATAGAGTAGAAAATATTTTGCCATTGGTGTGAACAAACAAATTCAATACTGAGAAGAACTTTATTTTTTTAAGAAAATTTAACTTCACTGTGCCAAAGTGAATTGCTCAGCACACTATACAAATCTTATTTGATTTTTAGTGAGTGTTGAGTTCATGGGAAATTTTCTACCTTCTGGCATTTGTGAGGTTGGATGCTCATGAAACATGAGTTTACAATAACAGAAATCACTCCATAAAAATTATTTTAAAACACAATTTTGAAGATGGAAAAGGCAACTGTACAATTTATTAACTGTTGAGTAACAATATTTTTAGTTATAAAAAATTTCCAAATTCATGCAATGTCGTAAATCTTTGATTCTTCTTCTTCATCGTACGCAGTCATACAGTAAACATTATTTTTTCGAAAAAAGCAGCCGTCATCCTGAGGCTGTCGACACTGCCATAGAGCTTGTCTAGTGTTGCCACTGGTGATAGCCACATCTGCTCTCTCTGATCCTCGTATGTCGGGCAGTTTTGCAGCAAATGCTCAGCGGTCATTTTGCCGATACCACACGGGCATTCGTCGGTGCCACCTATCTTCAATTTGTTGAATAGGTGGTACCTGAGTCTATTGTGGCCAGTGCGAAGTCTGAAGACCACGACCTGCTCTTTTCTGTTCAACTGGTAATAGGTATCGTTTTTGGTGTAGCCAGTATGTTCGGTTTCCCATTTGGTCATGTATCTAGCTCTAATAAGCCGTTTTGACTCTTCGTATGTCATACTAGTATCAGGTTGTGGTAGTTTTGCACCTTCTTTTGCCAGTCTGTCTGCCTCCTCGTTGCCTTTGATGTTGCAGTGAGATGGAACCCACTGCACCACTACCCTTTTTGGTGCGGCCTGCTGGCATAATTGACAGAGTACTGCTCTTAATTCATTAAGTTCAGTATTTTTCTGGCTTTTCAGTGCTGTGAATACGGCCAGTGCATCTGTAAGCAGGACTATGTGGCTTTCATTCCTTTTACCTGTCACCATTTCTTCCACTGCCGCCCTCAGTGCCTCTGCCTCCGCTCTGAAATTGCTTGTGTATTTTCCAGTAGCGAATGACAGTGTTATTTTTCTGCCATTTGGTAGGCTCAGGAATGCTCCTGCTCCTCCGTTCTGTGTTGTATTTGTTACGGAACCGTCGGTGTATGCATGGGTCCAGTCCATGCTTGGGTAGTTTTCCGTTATGTAACTCAGAATAGTATCTCTTCTTTCTTTTTCAGACTGGCGGTTTTTGTTTCCAATACCTGGTATATTTTCTACCACCTCTGGAAATATATGCTGCCTCCAGGTAGGTTTTCGTACAGTAGGGATGGGCTTTGGTGTGGTTAGTGCGTTCATAGGGTCTTCGTGCATCTTTGCTTTGGCTATTTCTGCAAAGTTTCTTCGCTTTAGCTTCATATTTCCGAAATTGTTTAGTCTCTGGTGCATTGGATGGTCAGTCAGTCTTCTGAGTTTCTCTGATTGCAGCTGGGCTCTGCAGTCTCTTCTGTCGGTCATGGATTGCAGTTTTGTAATCTTTTCAAGTTCTACAATTGTCGTTGACTTCATGCCTCCTGTTATAACTCTCATGGCTTGGTTTTGGAGTTTGCTAACTTTATCGAAGTTCGCTTTTGCTGCTGTTGTCCATGCCGCAATGCCATACTCGAGAACTGGTCTCACTCTTCCAGTGTACAGTTTCTTTAGTATGCTTTCGTCTGCTCCCCAGCTTGTGCCAGCAAGTTTCCTCATGATTGCCATTCTTTCTCTGGCTCTCATTCGGTTTCTCTCGATCTGACTTTTCCATGTCTTGCGCCGATCAAATGTGACTCCAAGATAGTTTGGGTTGTCGTTTGGCTGAAGGTATTTGCCATTTAGACTTAATTTGGTGTTTTGAGGTTTGATTGATAGCGAGAATATTGTACATGTGGTTTTGTCCTCGTTTATTTTGATCAGCCATGAGTTCGCCCACTCTTCCAGCGATGTTAGGGCCTGCTGCATCCGATTTCTTGCTATGGTGAGATTTTTTTCAGAGGTCCACATAGCCAGATCGTCTGCAAACATTGAGCTATGAACTCTTCTTGGTATATTCTCTATAATGTCATTTATATATACCAGGAAGAGTGTGGGTGACAGTACTCCCCCTTGGGGTACTCCCTGCTCAAGTGTCACCTTTTTGCTCCTCTGCCCTTGTACTTGGACTCTGGTCGTTCTGTTTTTGAGGTAGTGGTTGATCCACTTGTACATTTTCCCACAAACATCACTTCTTCTTAGCTTGACTCTAAGTCCATCTTTCCAGACTTTGTCAAATGCCTTTTCCAGGTCCACCCAGACCGCAACTGTGTGTTTCTGTTCCTGGTAGGCATCTTCTATTTCCTAGGCTATGAGGATGACCTGATCCTCAGTGGATCTGTGCTGTCTAAAGCCTGCTTGCTGTGGAATTAGTATCCGTTTTTCTTCCAGATGCCACATCAGTCTGGTGTTTATCATACGTTCCATCAGTTTGCCGACACAGCTCAGTAGGCTGTTAGGCCTGTATCCATTTGGATCTGTTTTGTCTTTTCCTTTCTTTGGTACTGGTACAAGTACTGCGTCTTTCCATGCCTGGGGTACAATACCCCTTTTCCAGCTTTGGTTCAGGACTGATAGCAGTTTCCTCTTTGCTGTTTGGCCCAGCCCCATCAGCATTTCGTTTGTTATCCCGTCTTTTCTGGGAGATTTCCTTTTCTTTAATGTTCTCATGGCCTCTTCCATTTCGCTCATTAATCTTTGATTCATTATATGACAGTATTTTTGTAAAATTCATGTTATGTTCTTTTAAATAACTACTTTTTATACTAAAGAAACTGTACACTGGAAGAGTGAGACCAGTTCTCGAGTATGGCATTGCGGCATGGACAACAGCAGCAAAGGCGAACTTCGATAAAATTAGCAAACTCCAAAACCAAGCCATGAGAGTTATAACAGGAGGCATGAAGTCAACGCCAATTGTAGAACTTGAAAAGATTACAAAACTGCAATCCATGACCAACAGAAGAGACTGCAGAGCCCAGCTGCAATCAGAGAAACTCAGAAGACTGACTGACCATCCAATGCACCAGAGACTAAACAATTTCGGAAATGGGAAACTAAAGCGGAGAAACTTTGCAGAAATAGCCAAAGCTAAGATGCACGAAGACCCAATGAACGCACTAACAACACCAAAGCCCATCCCTACTGTACGAAAACCTACCTGGAGGCAGCATATATTTCCAGAGGTGGTAGAAAATATACCAGGTATTAGAAACAAAAACTGCCAGTCTGAAAAAGAAAGAAGAGATACTACCCTGAGTTACATAACGGAAAACTACCCAAGCATGGACTGGACCCATGCATACACCGACGGTTCCGTAACAAATACAACACAGAACGGAGGGGCAGGAGCATTTCTGAACCTACCAAATGGCAGAAAAATAACACTGTCATTCGCTACTGGAAAATACACAAGCAATTTCAGAGCGGAGGCAGAGGCACTGAGGGCGGCAGTGGAAGAAATGGTGACAGGTAAAAGGAATGAAAGCCACATAGTCCTGCTTACAGATGCTCTGGCCGTAGTCACAGCACTAAAAAGCCAGAAAGATTCTGAACAATAATTTAAGAGCAGTACTCTGTCAACTATGCCAGCAGTCTGCACCAAAAAGGGTAGTGGTGCAGTGGGTTCCATCTCACTGCAACATCCAAGGCAACGAGGAGGCAGACAGACTGGCAAAAGAAGGTGCAAAACTACCACAACCTGATACTAGTATGATATATGAAGAGTCAAAACGGCTTATTAGAGCTAGATACATGACCAAATGGGAAACCGAACATACTGGCTACACCAAAAACGATGCCTATTACCAGTTGAACAGAAGAGAGCAGGTCGTGGTCTTCAGACTTCACACTGGCCACAATAGACTGAGGTACCACCTATTCAACAAATTGAAGATAGGTGGCACAGACGAATGCCCGTGTGGTGCCGGGAAAATGACCGCTGAGCATTTGCTGCAAAACTGCCCGACATATAAAGATCAGAGAGAGCAGATGTGACCATCACCAGTGGCAACACTAAACAAGCTCTATGGTAGTGTCGACAGCCTCAGGATGACCGCTGCCTTTTTCGAATAATAATGGTTACTGTCTGACTGCGTACGATAAAGAAGAATAAGAAATAACTACTTTTAAGGAATAAATGCAACAATATTATGATAAAATCAAGAAAAACAAAAAATAGATTTTTAACTCATTCACGCCTAAATATTTTGTACATCTGGACACAATTTTGTTCTAATCTAAAACTCAAACACAACAACATTTAGTTGTGATCTATTTATCTTCAATATAAGTTCCCTAAAATAACACATTTTATTAAAAAACTTCACAATTGCAACCAGAATACCATGGAATACACATATTTTACAAATGGAGGTGAACATTTGTATATGAGGGATTATAATTGCATAATGGTTTTTATTTTTGAAAGTTATGAAAAAATTTGTTTGCCACATCAACATGTTATTCAACTCTAAACAAATAACGTAATGACTTTCTATTGACGTTTATCCACGAGGGAAGATTTCATTAAAGTTACACCTAATTTGCTTCAGTTGTTTTCACAGTATTCATATTTTACTGAAGGCACGTGAAGTTAAAAACATGCTAAAAAAACGCACCAATCAACATTAGCGTGAGTGTTTACAATCTACGTACACCTAGAAAGAATGTTCCTGCTGTATTAAATATTTATATGTATAATAATAATAATAATGTTCGCTAATGCATCTGAGGCCCGTTGCGTTGGTTGGCCACATCCATGACCCACAGCTGTGGCGTGGTTCTAGGCCTCGTCCAGGGCGGAGGAGGAGGTTGCTACTTGCTGGAGCCATACTGTTCAGGGACGGCCTCTTCTGCGCCTCCATACTGTTTGGAAACAACCTCTTCTGCCCCTCCAGTCGGTCAGGGGAAGACTTTTAGCACCAAGGAACGAATTCTGTAGTATCTTGTGGGCAAGGGTATCCTTATCCAGCCGTACAACATGACCGAACAAAGAAACTCGGCGCCGGTCAAATGTTTCTGAGATTAGGTAAAGGTATCATTTGGCAGAGACCTCCAAGTTGTGAATGTAGTCATGCCATTGAATGCCCAGGATACACTGCTGGTTGCGCATGTGAAAGGCTTCCAGTCTCGACATGTCATGTTTCCGCAATGTCCAGGTTCCGGAGCTGTAAAGCAGGACTGGGAACATGCAGGACTGGTAGATGCAGATTTTTGTTCCAAGGGAGGTCTTGCCATTACTTCATACACATCAGAGGTCATGCATAGCGGACGAAGCTAGTCTGATCCGCCTTGACATATCAGCTACCGAGATGAATTAGTTGGTCCCCACTGCAGTATGACCTTGAGTTTCAATAACCTGGGGTGCTGTTTTGGAAATGAGGTTCTGAACTTTGGTCTTGATCCAGGATATAGACATGCCTAGGGAGGGCATTTCATTTCCAGAGAGTGCTGCAGCACAGATCTGTCTGTGTCGCTCATATGTATATATATATATATATATATATATATATATATATATATATATATATATATATATATATATATATATATATATATACACACACACATTTAAATTTTACACACTAGTATGGCTGTGCAGGATCTTGAACCTTTACTGAATTTGTGAACTATTACTACCATTGTTTGAGACAAAAAGAGGGCACTGCTCTCTCATCAGTAGATATTTTTGATTTCTTTATTTAGTCTTAGTTCTAAGTCGAGCGATTAAAACTAAATCTACTGATGATAGAGTGGTTATTATTATTATTATCGCTATCAGAACGATCTATATCTTCATCGTCACTACCATTTGCAATAATTTAATCTAACAATTACCGAGTCTGTACTGTAAAAACTCTATTTGGTTTTACTGAAAGGGCATGGGCTAGATTCAAGGCTGCCTCCAACAAAAAATTTGGTTTACAAATACGAAAATAAACATTTGTTTAATGAAACCCATGCTAAATCTTCCAGAAATGAAAAGTACAATATCTGGACTTCCGCCAATAACCAATATGAAACATTTAGGAGAACTAAGAAAGGGAAAATATGTGATTTTGTGAACACTTTGAGAACACAGTTGCAAAAGCCGATATATCGGCTCCTGGGTTTTCTGAAAAAAATCAGGAAGCCGATGTATCAGCTCGTGGGAGTGAATGAGTTAAAAAGAGATTAGCCTTTGAATAACTTTGTTTCCATCATAAAAATCAAACTTACCATAAAACCCCTTTGTGGGATGTTGTCTCACTTTAAGGCCTCCTTTTTCTTTAGTTTTCATTACCAACAGATCTCGCACCTGCTCATTATAAATTTCCAACATGCTAAGGCTAACCTGTTATGAGCAGAATAATCTCAGGTTACATTTTTACAGCCAAAAAGACACTCACAAATTAAATAAAATAAATATTTATTAATTGCTTTTTTTCACAACTGAGAGAAGGAAATAGGGGTAGGAATTAGAAGTAAGGGATGTTCTAGAGGGAAAACAGAACACAGGGCAGAGAATTTTGTCGAAAAATATGCAACTAAAAGAGAGGTACAGTTTTGATAGTAGGGGATTCATTAGTGAGTGGGTTGGCAAACATTTATCAAAACAGTATCAAAGGTTTGAAAAAATAGATATTGGGGGAGAAAGATTTAAGATATTGAAGGGAAAATAAAGATGATAGGTGATGGAGTGAATAGTCATGTTGTGGTAATGGTAGGAACAAATAATCTCAAGACGAATGGTACAGAGAAAATTTAGCAAAGCTATAAAAGTGTGATGAGGACAATTAAAGAAAGAAAGTACAGGAAGGTCAGCGTGATGGTATTATAAATGGAGCAGATGGATCAGAATATTTAAACAGTAAGAAAATAGGTATCAACCTCAAGTTGTAGGTGATGTATGCATATATGGGTGTAGAGTTTATTGATGAGAAAACAGACAAACGTAAAATGCTAGACAGAAAAGGATTACATTTAAAACAGATAGGACAGTATGCAGTAGCTAAGTATATGTTTCATCATTATATTAAACTTTTAAACAAATAAGGTCTATGAAATATGAGACTAAAGATAGGTCTAAAACAGGGGGCTATAGAGAATGCAGTCAAAGGGATAAGTTGGGGTCAGGGAAGTGGAAAATCAGTGACGGAGAAGCAAAAATAAAAATGATAAAGCAAAAACTAAAATTGGAAAAACAACAAAATAACAGACTAAAATGTTGTTATGCAAATGTGAGAAACATAGTTAATAAAAGAGAAGAATTGGAAGTGTGTGTAGAAAAAGAAAAACTAGATATAATAGGGTTAACAGAATCGTGGACAAATGAGAACATTGGAAATAGTGAACTTGAAATAGAGGGAAATAAATATGTTAAGAAAAGATAGGGTAGTTGAGACACGGCTAAGGGAGGTGGCGTTTTATTATACTGTACGAATTCATTTAACATAACTATCAGAGATGATATATCATCTGGTAACATAAATTAAAGTTTATGGGGAGAAAGAGAAAGTGTGGGTGAAAAAACAGTGGTTAGAGTATGCTCCAGATGTCCATCGGGTCAAAAAGAGGAAGATGAGAAGCTCATTAGTAGCATAGAAAAGGCGAGTATAAGGAAATTATTATTAATGGGAGATTTAAACTATTCAGAAAAAAAGATGGGAAATGGCAGAAGCACTTGTTGAGTCAAAACAGTTTGCTAAGTGCATAACTGACAATTTTGATATTCAACATGTTGAAGAAGTTACCAGCGGCAAAAATACACTCAACCTAGTATTTACTAGTATATATATAGAGGAAAATATGATTGAAAATGTTACGATTGAGAACTGTTTGGCTCAAGTTATCATAAGATCATCCATTTGGATCTTGTAGCAAGGAAGGAAGAAACATAAGTATAAAATCATTCAACTACTCTAATACAGATGTTCAGAAGTTGAAAGATGCAGTGAGCCACATAACGTCAAAAGATATTGTGGGTGGAACAAATGTTGAAAAAGAGTGGGGGAGTTCCAAAATAGTTTTAGAATACTTAAAAGAGAAATGTGTTTCATGTAGGCAGGTAAACTCTAAGTGTAAAAAGATGTAGATTTGTAGTTAAATGGAGAATAGCTAAAAATAAAGCATGGAAACAATATATAGAGGCAGGTAATTCATTAGAAACATATTTGAAATATTTTGACAAGCAAAACATAGCTCATAAAGTGAATACAACAACAACAATAAACTTCAATAAAAAACTTGCTCATAAGATCAAGACTAATAGCAAGGGCTTCTTTTCTTATGTTAAAAATAAACAGAGAACAAAAAAACAAAGTAGGCCCTCTCACAGGCACAGAAAAAATAGTAAGTGAGAATAAGAATGCAGCTAATCTACTCGATCAGTACTTTGTACACAGTCTACACAAAACAAGGCTGCTCCAAGATCCTAGAGCATATAGATATTTTCCAAAAAAGACATGGGTACAATAGGATTAAGATCAATCTGCATTACGGAGGAAATGGTTTTTTTTTAAATTGGAGGGGTTCAAAGTGGATAAATATCCAGGTTAAGATGGTATTCATCCAAAATTGCTGTTTGAAATTAGAAATCTGCTAGCAAAACCATTGGCTATATTATGTTCTCAATCACTTGCAAAAGGGATTGTTCTTGGAGAATGGAAAGATGCAGGAGTGGTTCCCTTATTCAAAAAGGGCAAAAAATCAGATTTAGCAAATTAAAGACCTGTAAGTTTGACGAGCATAGTCTGTAAATTGTTAGTTAAAAATCAAAGAAAACATTGTAGTGCATTTAGACAAGTTTAATCTAATCAGAAATAGTTAGTGTGGGTTTACTAAAGGAAGGTCATTCTTAACAAATCTATTAGAATTCATGAAGGACGTTACTAAAATGGTAGATGGAGGAAAGCCAGTGGATGTTATTTATCTAGATTTTGCAAAGGCCTTTGATAAAGTACCTCATCAATGATTATTTAGAAAGTTAAAATCACATGGAAAAGGTAGAAAAGTTGACAAATGGATTGCAAATTAGTTAAAAGAAAGAAGGCAGAAAGTGGGAATAAATCAGGAGTACTCTGAGTGAAGTGAGGTTGTTATTTGTGAATGCCCACAATGAGAAGGTTACGCTTTTGTGCGCCCTGAAAAGGACGTTACGTGGCGGGTTGCAGTAGCTCTCCTCACATGCCGAGCAATCTGATGAAGGTTGCCCAGGGTTCTCCAGACGGTTGTGCTAAGCTTGGCTTCATCTGCTCACTACTACAGGGATGACATCGAACCTCACCTTGTTAGTCAAACTGTTGTCCTCGATAACAGTCTCTTTTCAGGATGATCAATGAGGAGGTCAGGTGAGGGTCTTATTATATTTCTCCTGATCCTGGCTAACATTGTCTGATCAGTGTGTTTTTCCTGACCAGACGTTAGCCTCATCATCCCGTGGAGTGAGGTAAAAAGTGGAGTGTCACAAAGTTCGGTTTTGGGACCAATTTTGTTCTCGATTTATATAAACGATTTGGGCAATGATGTCGAATCAATGATTGCAAAATTTGCGGATGACACAGTAGTGTCTCATCAGCAGAAGTGGATATGTTGAGGTCGGATTTAGATAAAATTCTGAAATGGTCTGAGAGCTGGCAAATAGAGTTTAATGTAGATAAATGTTCAGTCATTCACATGGGTAGATCCAATAGGGAACATAATTACAGAATGGAAGAGAACAATATTAGAATGATAGAAAAGAAACTGTAAAAGGTCATACAGGTAAGGTGAGTCCAGGTAGCAGTGAAAAAGGCAAATGCAATGTTAGGTATGATAAAAAGAAATATTAAACATAGGAGGAAAGAATCAAAGTGTATAAAGCATTAGTTAAACATAGATTGGAGTACTGAGTACAGGTGTTGAGTTTTTATTATAGAGGAGATATAAACATTCTGGAAAGAAGAGCGATAAAACTGAAAGTGGGATTCCAGAATTACAGTTATGAGGAAAGACTCTGAGAAGAATTCGAGGTGACTTAATGCAGGTTTATAAGATAATCAAGGGAAAGGATAAATTAGACTATAACAAGTTTTCAAAGCACAACCGCCTATTAAAACAATAGAGCACAGTTATAAATTAATTAAAGAAAGGTCCAGATTAAATATTAGAAAATATTTTTTAGTCAGAGAGTGGTGAATGCTTGAAATGTACTGAAATAGGAAATAGTGGATGCAAGGTAAATCAATGTATTCAATCATAGATTGGATGCATATAGTTTTTAGATCAAGTGAATGTAAAAAAAAAACTGGTTGTATATAGACTCTGCAGAGTCTTTTAAACCAGTATAAAGACGTTGAGATTATAAAAAAATCCCTTCCATTTTTCTCACATTTCCAAATTGACTGTTTAGTCCTGACTTTACAAATCCTACTAATCTAAGGTAGTAACAAAATCAATTTAACTACATAAAATATCAACAAATACAGAAATGACATTGTCACTTACCAATAGAATACTCTCGTACCTGAAACTCATTATCTTTATCAGCGGTTACTCTTTTCTCATTGATGCTTTTGAAAAGCTCTTCACATGTTAATGGAACAATGCCTTTGTTGCTTCCAAAACCTACTATACTGTAGGATTTTCCACTGCCTGTTTGTCCATATGCAAACAATGAGCAGTTGTATCCCTTCCAAGCGTTATCCAGAACATCACAGCCTAAATCATCAAAGATCTTTTTCTGAAAATTTACAGACAAGGAAATAGAGAGAAAGATCAAAGAGTTATTTTGGATCTCTTCTCTTTCTCTCTCTCCCCCCTCCCCTATCTCTCTCTCTTTCTGTCATTGTGTGTGTGTGCAAATGTGCATGTGTGTGTTTAGCACATGTTTTTATCAAATCTTTTTATTTCCCGTCATTGTTAATATTATGCCAGTCCACAAGGTAGATAAGGACGGGTACAAAGAAGTAGTCTTGATCTTAATACACAATCTGTTTCATCTAGAGAAACTACATACTATACTGGTCAGAAGATCTGCAGAAGCTTCAGGAAAAACTATCAACTACAAATCTAGATATACAATAGTTTTCTTCTTCTGCTAGTGTAACATAGAGCTAGTAATGTCATAAGAAACAAGGGTGCCAAAGATGCAGCAGTGAATGAGCGGACAGTAGATAGTGATGCATCAGGGTCAGTAACCCATAACTGACCAAGACCCTATTGCACCCCCAAGTGGCGGCCCTGGGAACAGATTGTAACCATGCAGTCCAGCTAAGAGATTTAGAGATTAAAGAGGTAAGGCAAACTTGGTCCCAAAACTGCAGTGCTGAAATTGCATGTGACGGGCCGAAAGGCACAGATATCGCAGTCTCAATGTAAACTACAACAAATATAAATGCACTTTCAAGGTGAAGCTAAAGATAAAGAAAGATACTAAATTGTATATGACTTACTAAACAATTAATAAACCAAAATTATCATTGGCCGCCATTGGGATAGAACTTCGTGGGCATAAACAATAAGGAGAAGATGTCATGGGCCATCTATGCCAGGTCAATTCAAGTTGTCGTAGTCTCTTTGATATTTACTTCAAGCTCTCTCTGAAATGAATGCATAGGACTACCACCTCTGCTTCTTTGTGTTGCTAATCAGATTTCCACCCTTATCTTAAATAAGGTCAATCACTTGCTTATCTTGCTTATATTTTCCTTGCTTTCATATTTCACTGTCTTCTTTTTCTTTGTACTCTTTCAGACAACAATTTCAATATATCTTTAAAAAAAAAGCAGTGCTTATTCTAAGACTATTGGTATCTTTATAGAGCTTGTCCATAAATGGAAATGTGTTTTGGACACCTTCGTAGCAGATTTACAGGGATATGTTATCAGTGTCATGGACACATTCAACAGTATTTCCTATCCCTTGTTAAATAGATGGTATCTCAATCTATTGTGCCCTATGAAGAATCTAAAGACTACTACCTGGTCAGCTTTGTTGAGCAGGCAAAATGCGTTATTTGGCTGTTGCATGTGTACTATGCTTCTCACTTGTTATTGTATCTACACTTGATGAATCTCTTGAAATATTTATTCGATATATATGGTTCAGGTTGAGATAGCATTTCATCTTCTCTTGACAGTCTGTCAGCTTCTTCATTTTCAAGAATAATACAACAAGATGAAATCCACTCTGGGATCAAGATGCTGAGCAGTGCATGAACTGCAGTGGTCAGCGACCCATAGCTGACTGGTAGCGTCATGGCCAGAGCTGCCAATACCCTTCTACACTTCCACGCGGTGATCCTAGATAACAGGCTGCAGCATGGCAGACTGGCTAAGGAGAAGGGATCGAAGAGGGAATGCTAACCCGGTACTTAAAAAATGGTTGCTGAAGTTGGATGTGTTAGACCAAAAGGTGCAAAAATCGCAGTCAAGCTGTAAACTACAACACAACACATTCATTTCTCTGGACTACATTCTGCTACTTAAGCCCTTTCAAGGTTTGGTAGCAGGAGATTGAGAACGAATGAAGTCCAAGACAAATCCACTTTAGCACAACTCTCTTGAACAGAAGATATAGTTTATGGAGTACCACTCTTAGTCTCTTTAGGTGTTTATTTTCTTGGTTTCACATTACTGCAACCACTGACAGCACATCTATTTAGAGTACAATTTTTCGCTGTTGCAGTCTTGAAGGTCTCAGTCTCTACTCTGGTTACATGAAAATTTTCCAGTCAACACTGATAGCTTTCTTTGTGTACTGTTTTTTAGGCTCAGAAAGATTCATTCCCCTCCATTCTCTGCTGAATTTGTTGCTAATTCATATGTATTTACATGTGTTCAACTGTTGTTTGTGTAGAATTTCTCTATGTGTTTTAGAGTTATGGCACTTCTTTCCCTTTTTGTCTGGCTTATTTGTTTTCACAATCCTGGCAATGGTTTCTATCAGCTCTATGTTCTCTTTGTGGGAATCACATGTAAAGCGTGCCTAGATTTTATCTGTAATGTGCCATTTATAGGATCTGTTGTTCACTTTGCTTTTACTGATGCTACAAAGTTTACCTACTTGAGTCTTCCTCCTTCCAAGCCTATTTATTCTCTTGTACATTAGGTGGTCTGTCAGCCTTCTGAATTTCTCACCTTGTTGTTAGGTTCTGCTGTCCCTTCTGTCATCAATTGGTTGCAGGTTTGTAATTTGCATCTAGTTCTCCAGCAAGAATGATTCCCTTGCCAACATTATGATTCTTATTGCTTGATTTCGGGCTCTAGTTATTTGGTCAAAGTTTGATTTGGCTGCGTTACTCGTGCTACTATGTCATTTTCTTAGACTGGTCTCATACATTCATTGTACAGTTTCTATAATACTGTCCATAGTTGCCAATTCATAGTTATCAATAGTGATGGTTTGGGTGGTATCTACGTCTTGTCTCAGTACATTTGTTTTATTCAAGCTTATTGTGAGGCAAAATCTTTGCACGCCTGGGAGAAGCGATCTATCAATCCCTGGAGTTCATGCACACTGTCAGTGACAATTGCAGTGCCATCAGCAAATAACAAGCCCCTGACAGTAGCTTCCCTGATCTTGGTTTTATCTTTGAGTCGCCCAAGATTAAACAGACGGCCATCTGATCTAGTGTGAAGGCAAATCCCTTCTGTTGTATTACCAAATGCATGCTTCAGTAGCAGCGCAAAGAAGATTCCAAAAAGTGTTGAGGCCAGGACACAGCCTTGTTTTACACCACATTGAATATTAAATTATGGTGATGTATTACCGCAGAATATTTATATATATAGATATATATTTATTTATTTTTTTCATTTAAAAAAAAAAATATATAAAGGAAACATATGTCAGCATTGAAGAGTAATTAGCAAATATTTTATAAATGTATTATTCTTACTTGATCTGCATATTTCTTGTCTTTTGGTGATAAATGGCCATCTTTATCTTCTGTATAACCATCATGAGACCAATAAGAGTAGTCAAATGTAAATGTTTTGGGGGCAGCATTCATGTTATCAGGATCCTTTATCGTTGTCTGCTGACCAGACATATTTATGATCAGTTGTGCCTTACGAGTAATTTCCCTAGAATTCTTTGATTAGTTAAGTTAATATTCATGTGAGATCAAACGTAATATTAAACAATCATGGAAAACAATGTGCAGTGCATGAGAAAAAATATCATATATCTTTATTTAAGATAGACCATAGTTTGTGCAATGTAGCAACCCCGCTGTAAAAAAATGTTCTATTGCATTGAAAAAAACTTTGTGTAAAACAGACTTGTCACATCTTTTTAGTAGCTATATTTAACCCATTACACCCTTACATACCTAATATATATTGTTTAAAAACAGTAATTATTATACTGTTCAGTGCAACCCTTTCACTTTTATTTTGTAACAGAAAAACATTTAAAATTATTTGTAAACAAATAGTACATGAGCACAGCAATAGAAATATCTCTTTTGAATATATATTTCATGTTTCAAAGTTTAGGGTGTAAAATGTTAAGGCTTATCTTGTTAGTATTAGTATTTATTCTTGCAGGATTAATTACAGCTAATTTTTGAAGTTCTGTGTACATTATATTGTATATGTTATAGTACTCCTGCATTAAAAACTTATACAAAGCAATATATGAAGCAATTATTATGTACAGCTCCAACATATAAAAAAAATGTTTGTAGAAAAAAATTACAAAAAGCCATAATTTAATTTTTTTAGCTATATTCTTTCCAATTAATGAGACAGAAAATATGAAACTATCGCCAACACTAACAGCACTTTTGAACTGATTGAGGATGCACAGTAACAGTTACAACTTACATGTAAAATAAAAAGAACGCACACTGAATTGAAATTAATGAAACCTAAAAGAAAACTTTACATGAGATGCTTGCCTAATAAAAATACTATAATATTTTATTTGTGATTTTCATATATACAAATTAAAGGATACAAATGGCCGAACCCTCACTGCAACTTTCACATTTTCCTCTGACATTGTAATTGTTGTTTCTTGCCGAACTTGCCGCAGAAAAAGATTACTAACAATTGTCGATCCCTGAATAGTGCATCTTTATTTTGTAGAATTGAATACGAATGCTGCAAATGGTTAATGTTCGTGCATAATAATGCAATACTTAAAACGAGCCACAAATCTAAAACTTAACTAATTTGATTTGCATAATTTATGTCTTTTATATATTCAATCCAGTCTCTAGTCTTTACTAAGGGCTATAATCTCTTGTATTTACATTATCTTGCCCTAGCAATAATCACAACTTCCGTAAATAAAAGGGATATAACCTATAGCAACAATCGTTTCCGCATTGATAGGGGAAATAACTACATTTTAAAATGTAATCTTTGCAGCAGCTGTTACTTCCCCATGTCATTTTGACGACGAAGCCGAGTAGCAGACGATCGAGCAGAAGTAGAGAAATCCAGTGTCAACCCAATGGCTTTTGTATGATTTATTACAGATTTATTTATATCTGGGCCAAGTTAATTCTTTAGCTTGTATTTTAGTAAAATTTACTTTTCTTTTTTGTAAATGTAGATATAAAATTGATTGCATAAAGTCTAGCGAGGAGATTCATTAATTTTGATCATGGCAGCATAAAAATGGTTGAACATGAGCTTGTTCTTATTTTAATATAGTGTTTAGTATAAGTATCCCCTTTCAGTAATGACTGACTATAGGATGATGACGCCTGGGAATGGTAGCTCTCTAATGAATTTTTGGATTGATTTTTCCTTGCGGTCTTGTCATTTCCATTACCCCATGTCCCAAGAACTTATTTTAACTCAGTCTAATGTGTTTCTTTGGGTACATCTTCACTTAGATCGATATGCATCTTTGTCTAAGACTAATGTCTTCCCAAGATGTCAGACTAGAGACATATATATACACCAAGTGCCTTAGTGTCCCACTTACACATGTCTTTGCACCTCACTGGGGTCGGCCAACTGTCCACATGATATCTTCCATGTAACGAACATGGTCCAAGTTACCACTGTTTGAGTGTTTCGCTGCTTAAGGAAAGAGTAAATACTTGGAAGACCGGGGCGAGATGAAAGTGTTTGGCATAGATTG
Source organism: Ariolimax columbianus (assembly GCA_036924085.1). Taxonomy (NCBI): domain Eukaryota; kingdom Metazoa; phylum Mollusca; class Gastropoda; order Stylommatophora; family Arionidae; genus Ariolimax; species Ariolimax columbianus. Next base: position 122,034,211 of record JAVGWX010000001.1, read on the forward strand.
CTCAAGTTTTGCTATGATATAGGATTGTGCTTATGACACATACACTGTAAAAAAATAGCCTTAGTTTCAGTTGTAAGTTTCTGGTTTTTCCAAGCACGCATTGTGAGACCAGCAAACGTGACAGGAGCTTTCCTAAGTGTTGCATGATATATCACTTCTGATTGTATAACTAGCATATTATTTCATAAATGGAGCTGTGTTCCATTATGCAATTGCTTGTACATTTCCATGTTTTGGGCACTTCCATGCCAGTTAAAATCTCCTGGGTTAAATAATGTGGAAAGAGCAAGGACTGAACTATGCACATTTAAAACACTATTTCGAGTGACATATATTTTTAGGGAATCTTTGTAACATTGGGCAATTAGCAGCTTATGTGAATTTTGATTTTTTTAAATGACATGTATCCAAGAAAGCCTTGGCATGCAATAACTGACATTTAGCAACAACAATAACAACAGTAATGTATATTATAAGCACTCAGAAAACACCCAGACCAATAGATAATCTAGTGAAGTAATAGGCAATTCAGATTTGAACCGCTGACCTCCAGATGAAGGAATCACCTTACTGCAAAGAATGACAGTGCATGGGCTGATCCATAGCTGGCTGGTAACATCAGGGTCAGCGAACCAGAGCTGCTAAGACCCTTACACACCCCATGCGGTGATCCTGAATAACAGGGTATAGAGGCTAAGGAGAAGGGATCAAAGAGGTAAGGCTAACCCTGTACTCAAATAATGCCTGCTGAAATCAGATGTGTTGGACCGAAAGCTGCAAATAATGCAGTCAAGTTGTAAAGTATGACACAAATAACACCGTTCTCCGGGCAACATCCTGCTACTTGTAAAACCCTTTTCAGGGCTTGGTAGCGAGAGATTGAGAACGAACAAAGAAGCTGCTGCAAAAAAAGACATTAGTTAAGAGTTTTAGGCAACTAGATTGCATATTACTTCACTTTATTTTCTTTTGTATGTTTTCTGAGTGTTTATAATTTAATTGTCTTTGTGATTGTTGTCGCTACATATATATTAGACATTTACTGGCCTGAGTTTTCTTTTGTTTTGTAGCTTATCCCATGTTCAAACTACAAACTTTGACCAAGGGACGTTTCCATAGTATCATCCATATCAGGTGATCAGGAGCAATAATAAACATAACCAGCAGTATAGATTCAAAATGTGGACCTTGATATTTCTTTCAGTAATTTGTATCGAATTATGTTATACAGAATATGTAACACTTCACTCTGGGCAAATCGATAGGTGTGCAGTCTCTCTCAGTAAATTGCATGGGTGCTGAAGATTCCTGTAGTTTGCTGATTGTACACACTCCTGCTATGTCCTCTCAAACAATTGATCTCAAACTTCTGAAATATGTGGACTGCCATTCTATCCATTGTAATGTCAATCCAACATATGGTTATTTATTAATTTCACTATGTAAACACCCCCTTCACAAGCTACCATCATAAGCACCTTAGGGGAAGGATGTGAGTGATATTTTGAAATCAACAACCATCTGTTGGATGAGGACACCGAAATAGATGAATCAGCAATCTAGATTGCAAAGTTTCTACATCAAACGAAGTTAGAGCGGAGGAGGTCGCATGAGAGGACAGAACAGGAGAGTGTACAACCAGCAAGCTACAGGAACCATCAGTATCCAGACCCTGCACCATTTGTTGAGAGACTGAGCACCTATGGGTCTGCCTAGAGTGCAGTGACGTCAATTCTTAGAAACAGAAACAGCTTTGTCACATCCACTCATCGTAGCTATCCCTTTTGTACCTTTCAAAGCTAGGATATAGTCAGACAAGATGACAGCCACTTTAGAGTTAACTTGTGATTGAGGATACCATTTCATACTGAACATTATTGCAATATATTCCCTTCTCCACTTTGCTTACCCTGCTTTCTTACTGCGCAGCACACATCCATCAGCATATAAAACAGTGCCATATTTAGTTTAAGTATTATCACCTATCAGCTGTTTAAGCTCAAACTCCAATTTATTATTGCACAACTCTCTGTATTCCTTACCAAGGGTGATGATGACTGTAGGACCAGTAGTCATTTGTCACCAGTGTATATCAATTCTTCCCATTAAATAGTCTCAACTGTGGTCACCAGTTCAATCGTCTTTTCTACCATGATATTCCACTCTTGATTCTCATTCCCTTAACATTGTTGGCGCCTCTTATCTGCAGTGACTTGCAAAATCTTTGAAGAGTTCATATCTCGATTTTACGAACAGAATTATCAGATAGATAGAAAAAAAATAACAGACTTGCAGCAGAGAAGAGTCAACAATATATTAGGTAGGAATTTCATATATTTTCTAACTAATATTTGTTTGGCCCGGACAGCGGCTAATAGCCTGCTCCTTTCAATTTACAGATGCTGTGGGTTCTTTTACATGCACAATAGACCTCTGAGTTTATTGTCTCTCTTAAATAGGACTAGGCACAAGGTCTCACCTCACATGAGACTTGTGGGATTCAAACACTCACTGTTTTCTGCTTTTGTTTCTTGAGGGGGCAAGTGCCTTACCTCTCTTCAAAAGAGCCACCACTACAGCTGGCCACTTAAAAGGAAGTCTGTATCAAAGCATTTGTAGTGGCAGTAGTCTGTATCAAAGCATTAGTTGTACATGAGGTTGCTATCCCCATACACATCCCTCTTTAATCACCTTTTACAACATGTTTCAAAGGTTTAATAGTCCTTCTGCTACCAAGCCCTGAACAGGGCTTTGCAAACAGTAGGATATAGTCCGGAGAACGGAATGCGATGTGTGGCTAGTTTACAGCTTGACTGCGATATTTGCACCTTTCTGTCAGACACATCCATCTTCAGCAGTTAATAGTCCTAATTTGATCAACTCGGGTACCACATTTGTGTAATGCAATGGCGTGTATGGACATGAAGGATTTCTAAAAACAACAGAGAAATTCATTTAGGCACTAACATTTGGCAGGAAGTGTTATGCTTCAGTGCATGCGTCGTGCAACATAAATGAAAGACACTGGTTTTTTTGCAGCATAGTTTCATTGCTTAAGAAACATTGTACATATGTGTTTTAGTATGGCTTATAGAATATTAATTTCTAGTTGTGAGTTTAAAGATGATTTTTTTTTAAACAATAGTGATGAGACAGTAAAAATCTTTCACCAAACTTATTTCAAAAATGATTAGTGTCTTTACTTCACTTTTATTTCAGGATCATCCAACCTTTATGCTTCAGTTTGACCATGATTCTTCACAGGAAGATCACAGTGCTCATGAATCCATCTCACGTGAAATATCGACCAAAACGGCTGGACAAAACAGATATAATGCAGGGTATAACAGCTTGAAGTCTGATAAAACAATATCCCTGAACTCAGGATGTTCTAATAAGTTAAACTATAGCCTCACCAATTCTCAGACCAATGACGATCTACCATTGGGTGCTGATAGAGACGATCAACAGGCTTGTGGTGTAGATGAAATTATGGGTAATATGTCTGACATTCATGATTCAGAAATAAGCAAGTATGCAAATTACTCAGAGATGTTGCGAGAGTTGGGACAAGAATCCAAGATGGTCCTGTTACAGTACTCACAAGTGTTTGGAGACAGTGAATCATATGAGCAACAAGCATCTCAGGCTATTACTGATCTAACAGCACATGCCGAATTGCTTTTACAGAATCTAAATGACCAGAAGAAAATACTTTGCAGCCGCATAAATAGTATTTCAGAGGCACTGAAACACGAGTGCTGAATCATCTAAAAGGGGAAAAAAAAGTCAGCCTTTGTAATTGATTGTATGGATTGTTAAGTTACTGGCATTGATTTTTCAGGTTATTTTATTGTGCATGTTCTGTTGATTTTCATAGCATTGGTATTAAAAATTACGTAATTTATGCCAGTTGTTATTGCATATTGTTTTAGCAAGTAAGAAGTCATCGAGAGATAATATAGTCACATCTTCAGATCAAACACTGTTAACATCACCAGAAATGTCTTGTTATGGATACAAGAAGGAAGACAAAAGATAGGTCAACCTTAAATAATATGAGAAACTACTAGAGAAACCAAGATAAAAATAATGAGCCAGCCCTGGGAGGAAGTACGAAGGATGCTGTAGACAGTGAAATATAAGTTTATTGTGTGGCACTGATAGAAATCATCTGAGATGATGGTCACCACTGACTACTTTGAAAGCTATCAGTCAAGAATAAATGAAGATTAATATAGTTTGAATGATAATTTTACATAGCCATCTGCATCATATCAACTTCCAACAAAATCTTTCATATCCAATCACAATTTTAGAAATTAAAAAAATAACAACATGGTTTATGTTTTTTCTTTTCTTGTATTTTTTATTTAAAAACAATGTTGCATGTATTTAAAAAAATAATTTAGTAATTATCTACATTTTAACTGTTGAGTAATTTTTCTGCATTCACTTCCAAAATAAATTATCTAGTTGGTCTCCTTGAAATGCTATAAAACTGGTCTTTAGAAGTGGAAACTTAAGCCAACCAAATGACCCTATATCAAAGGAGAACATTTTAATACCAAAACGATAAAATTCCATATGGGACTGTATAATGTTCACAATAACATGCTAATCATGACCAGAAACATTTTTTATACCAAGTATTAAAAAGCATACAGGGTGATAAGTTGTTCGCATCACAATCAGGTACACCTCATGTCCATGCTGTGTACTTGAAAACAGATCATGTTACAGCAACCTGACCAACAAGGTGGAATTTGATCCTCATAGTGGCAAGCCCACTGAGAAGTCTAGCATTACATTAGTCACAAGGGCTCTGACCCACCTTTGTCAGACTCTGGGATGTAACAAGAGCAGCTACAGCACGCTACCAGAGAATATTCAGCAAGAGTGATGTACTCAGCACAAGTAGCTTCAAATAACAAACGCACACAAACCTCCCTCTCGTGGTGTATGTATATGTATGTATGTGTGTATATGTATATATATATATATATACACACACACACACACACACACATACATACATACATTTATATATAGAGAGAGAACAATTTCTCGTCACATTAGCAATCAGTAACAAATGACTTATTCAATTCAGTTCTAACAATACATTCACATTTTCCTTGCACTATTACAACCACTGTTCTGAAGAACTAGCTGATATGTCCATAAGTTTCCATGCTGCTCGTGGATTCAGCTCCTCTTGGTCTCTACACAGTGCCCATACATACAATATACGCAGAATTTTATCCTGTGAAGAGATACAAATTAATTTGTCACAAATATTAACAGCTGCAATAGATTTTTCTGGGGTGACACAGCTGGTGTTAAATGAATTTGTTTACATATCCATTTAGTGAGACGCTTCTATAGCAGAGATAAAATGTAAAATAAAACAACGGGTTATAATAATGTACCTTTACATTGGCTTTACTTAATAAGTTACCTGGTACTGTGTGTGATTATGATTATAGTACAGAAGCTAATTATTGTATTTTAACTGGGATATAGAAAAACAAATTTGTAAGATATGTTCATAGGCTACAATAAGTTATTTATTGAACAAATGATTCTTAAAATAATTATTAAACAGACATGCATGGACACCACGGATGCTTACCCTCCATTTTTAACTGGATCAAATGAGCATGTGCAAATTCTTTTTTATGGATCATAATTTTATTTCCATACACACACACACATAAAGAACTGTTTTTTTGTATTACATATCTCCAAACTAACAAACCCTGCGCATACACATTCACAAATTTCGTTACCTATGCACATTAAAACTATGGCAATAATCTTCTTTTTAAATTAAATTTACTGTTTTTATTTGTTTTTCTTGTCCTTTGTCGCTCGTTCTCAATCTCTCGCTACCAAGCCCTGAAAAGCGCTTTGTAAGTAGCAGGATGTCCGGAGAACGGAATACGGTGTGTCATAGTATACAGCTTGACTGCAATATTTGCACCTTTCAATCCGACACATCGAACTTAAGCAAGCATTTTCGAGTACCGAGTTAGCCTTCCCTCTTCGATCCCTTCTCCTTAGCCAGTCTGCCTTGTTGTAGCTTGTTATCCAGGATCACCACATGGAGGTGTAGAAGGGTCTTGGTAGCTCTGGTTCCCTGGCCCTGACGCTAGCAATCAACTTTGGGTCGCTGGCGGCTGCAGCTCCTGCACCGTTCAGCATCTTAATCCCATTTGTTCCACCTTTGATAGAAATCACTAGGCCGAAATGTTGATTACATCTATTTTGTGCTTATGTAAAACTAACTTGTTAGCCTCCACCATATTCCGTTTTATTTTGCATTCATCAAATACAGCATCTGACCTAATTATGAATTTTAGAGAACAGAGTATTCACAGCAAAATATTAGCTGCTAAAGTGGACATTTGGTTTGGTGGCTACATTTGTTTATGATCAAATAAAAAATTAGGTTTGAAAAATCAGTACAGAACAAAAGCAATGAGAGTTCAGAAAATTGTTTGCTGTGAATAACCATTGTACACGGCGTGGGCTAGTGGTTAAGCTATACGGCTCACAATCTGGAGGTACTGGGTTTACTTCCCATCACAGCATTGGCCGTTACCCCTAGGAAACAAACCCTTAGAAAATGCAAGAGGAAGCAGACCCTTACATAAAATGTATGCCGAACTCGGATGCACTGGGTCGACACGCGCAAACAAAAAACATAGTGCAACGCAACGCACACCACCTTGGCGAATAGAAAAATAAGGCGAATGCAAAGAAAACAAAAACCATTATGGTAGGGATAACAAAATGATACAATACTCGTTTAATTTACATCTCAAATCGACCGTAGTGGTTGACGGGCAATAAGAGGGTGACACTTGGAAATCATAACTTGGTATTCTATTATTTTCTCACTGAGCTGTCACAGTGCATTATTGTATCAGTGCATTATTTTATATTCCTTTAATTAACTAGTTTCTTGTTCTGCCATTTGCATTATTATAAAAATGGTTTATATATTTTTTAAACATGATACATAAGGGAACAGCCGAGTGTTTAATTTCCTTTTCTATAATATGACAGCTACCAAGAAGATATGCACACCACCACCATCATAAGTAACCTTTGTACTATCACCAGAAGAGCCATACTATTCGCCCCAAAAGGAAGACAAAAGAGAAGCTGACCTAAGACAGTTTGTTTGACGAATGATCACAGAATTCCAAATGAAAATGATGAACAAGATTTGATGCACCAAACAAGGAAAGTTCCAGATTGAATTAAATGGAGAGAGTTAGCTGCTTCCCTGATTTACTCCCATCAATGGTCACTGAAAGTTTGTCAGTTATCAGCAAATGATCCAAGAACAATATGATGACAAAAACCTGCTGCTTATCATTTGGTGCTTCTCTCGACCATGTCATTGCGGTTTACTCAAATGCTTTAATTTTTTTCTTTTCTTTATAGCCTCTCTATCTTCTCAATGGAAATGTTTATTTTGATTTTCACATCATAGAGACAATGATTTTGCCAGTCACATGATCTCTGGTGTTATTTAATCATATTTGAAGCATTTTTACATTAGTTTATGAGCGTATCTCATGGAAAGTGTTCAACTTGTTCTATTTGTTGGTCATTAAATTTAATTTTGTTGTGTGTAGAGACACAATTGAATAAAGAACTTGGTGTTATTTCTTTTATTGTGTGTTTATTAGTTTCTGAGATACAAGAAGATGAAGGTGAAAAATTACCCCCAAAAAATAAAAATTTGTCGCTCTGATAGAAATCCACGGAAATCACAACGTATCGATACTGTGTTTATAATATCGACACAACTGTTAGTATCCAATTCAAACATATTTATTACATCTAACATATAATTTTTAAACCGACAAAAATCTGTGTAGATGTGGGTGGTGTATTCAGAAGTAAAATAATGGCTATTTGTACGATCTCCATGCTTAATTATTCATGAATAAAAGGTAAAAGGCAAATGTGTGGCTGACGTACGACTGCGGTGTAGGTTAAGAATACTTACTGGATCCCCTTCAACTACTTTTCCTTTAGCATCACGGACAATCATGATTTGTTGTGCATTGAAGTTGATTACCAATACTGGTCCCTGTTCCATTATTTTTCCAGCTATAACCTAAATTAAAAGATAAAAATATTCACAAATATTTTTATATAGTTCAAACATGAATGTATGAGAGGAATGAATTATTTCAGTATTGTAATTCAAAATTCCCAAAGACATTTTCAATAAGAAAATTGATCACACTTACCACATTAGCAGTGGAATGTGCCGTAACCACCAATGAAATGTTACTTCCATTTCGCAGAAATAACCATAAGGGGTGCTGAGTATGATGCTCTAAGCAATTTAAGCCCTGGTTGACTGAATTTTAAACTCCACTTGTCATTTATTTTAAAGCAACTCATTTTCATTTATATTAATCATTAATAATATCAGCTTCACTGTCAAAGTCGAAATTAAGTTATATTCAATATGGAAATCTAATTTAGATGAACCATCAGTCCTGCTCCAATATTAAATCATCGCTCAGTTACTGAAGCAAAGATTGCTTTGCTTGAAAAGCCTCATCTTTAAAAATGTGTAATTTAATACAAAATCAATTGTTTGTCAAATAATTGTCATAAAATGGAAGCCATTAGGGAATTCCTTTATAAATCAGGACTTGCTAAATAATGAAATCTTGTTGCTATGCAGCAACAACAAATAACATTGACATTTTGCAAGCAATTTTAGTTGTCAAAAGGTTAGGTATGTACCCTCAGTTAAGTAACAACATATTTATGTGAATTCTATGAAATGTATGCTCTCCTGTGAGTCTTAAGTCTGGTAATGTTATCCTTGGTTAATTAATATTTCACCCAATTCCAGCTCAGTAATGCAGTAATAATACAACAAAAACAGAGCTTAATCAAGGCTGGTGTACATCATAAACATAGACCCACAAATACATGCATCTCATTTCTGCCTGTTTTCAGCCCGGCATGGAAGGAATCAATGGTACGCAAAATATCAGTTAACAGCCAAATCAGTATCCAACACAAATATTGCACTGTGTCGTTTAGCTACATCAATCTGAGTTTTGAGATAACCATAACAATGGTACAATGTCCTGCTTATATGCACCCTTCCATTTAATGTTTTTTCTTAACAATTGAGCAATGTTTGCATATATTTCAAATGTGCCAAAGAAGTGTGTTCAAAATGTTTTTTTTCAATTGAGCGAATGATCATGTATCTGGATTACACATGGATATCAAATACAAATCCTATTCATACTTTTACCAAGACACAGAGGAAATTAACTGTGATATTCTATTGAGGGATATTATCGCAGAAATACATATGCTGTTGTAAGTACCAACAAAATTGTTTCCCCATTTATTTTTATCTCCACATTAACCATTTTCAATTTAGACTAATTTAGCTGATTAGTGTCTTTCTGTCCGAGCCAGATGTCGGAGAAATCTGTGCGTCAAAGTTTTATTCAAAATAAAATTAATTAATTTTGAACAAATTAAGCTAAAATTATAATCTTAACATCATAACACACATTATTAAACTATGACATGAATTATTCACAATAAAGATTATATATTAGCACGAAGCATTAAATTACATTAATGCAGAAGGGACAACAATTTTTGGTACTTACGTCATGTGTTTCACCAATATATTCATCAATTCCTTCACATATACCTTTAATATTGTGTATCCCAGTCAAAGTTTTAATCGAGCGTGTGTTGAATATCCAACAGTTATCATTGGATTGATAAATTAATAAATTATTTCTAGCATCTTGAAGCCCAACTTGTCGTGATAAATATGTAGACTTTCAAACAACATAACACACACAATTGTCCAATTACGGAAATAGCCTCATAGATAAACGCCAATTGTGCATTACAGGCACAATCATTGTGTAGTGTTATTTTAAAAAAAAGGAAATTCCATAAACTAAATCACAAAATGCAAACGCATGTTTCACAGAGGTCAGTTTTGGTCACAATAGGCCACAATTTTCAGTAGCCAATTTAACATTTAACACTTCATACTAACATATATGTTTTTTATGAATACTTCATCTCATAGAAAAATTAATTATTATGCATCTTTATATCGTAATTTAAGATCAATATTAATCCTTTTCAGTCATGGCTAATGTTGCAGAATTATGTCTGCTGTCCGAGCAAAATCCTGAAATTCCACATGTCAAGTTTTATTTAAAATAAAAAATTAATTTTGAGCAATTATGCTACAATTGCAATCTAAAACATATTTAAACTACCTATGACATGAAGTATTCATAATAAAGATTATATATTAGCATGAAATGTAAATTGATATTAATACGAAGGTAGAAATTAGAGAGAATAAAAAATGCGTACTCGCAACGTCATTTGTAAAAGATCTTAACACGATAGTGTCACACATTGGGAATATGGTGTAAGGCCCATATTTATCTTGACCAACAACACACTAGCGATGATGTGATCAAAAATTAAATTCAGCAAATTAAATTACAAAAAAAACCGCATGTTGCAGAAGTCTGAACTGTTCATAGGGGGCTACAATTTACATTTTTACGGCAGTTTTTACACTGTCTTTTACCTGGAAAATGGTAATTTTATTTAGAAAAAAACTATTTTACATACAGAGTTGCAATACTTGCCGTTATCTGTAAGAACAATTCCTAAAAATTAGCATGCACTTTAAAAAGAGTTAATCAGAACCAAATGTTAATTCTAAGCCATAATTTTCGTATTATAACCCTTAACCTTAGCCTCACTGCACTAAAAATGAACGCAATTTCCTCTGCACCAGCATTATTTTTCAGCACGTTATGTTTTACTATGGTTGTTGACTTTGAGAGCCTGTAACCTTTTTATTTTTTGGTCTATAGAAATGATTTTTGTGTGTGCTGTTATTATTATCCCAAAGCTGCTGAACAAGCCTGCTCTCTGCAGCCCAATGCCATTCTAATATATATATATATATATATACAGGTCTTCTTCAGTCGTACAGTGTGTTGATAATTGTCGACAGTGCTTGTAAGAATCTTTTTCTCATGTCTACAAGCGCCTTGCACTCAATGAGTAGATGTCGAACTGTTTCATCAGGATGAGAGCAATGTCTGCACAAGGGCAGGTGCTGGAGATTGATACAGTTCAAGTGGCTATTGACTCTGGTATGTCCTGTTCGGAACTGAAAGATGAGACTTTGATCTCTTCTATGTAGTTTATTTATGTCGTCATTACTTTTTGTGTGACATTTCGCTAAATACACTGTGACCTGTTGTTCCCGTCGCCCACCTGTTCATCCATATTTCGAGAGTATTATTCTTAATAGTTCGTTTTACTGTGTGGTTACTGCAGGGTCTATCCAATTGTTGTTTCGGGGGTCCTGTTTTTGCCAATCTGTCGACCATCTCGTTCCCTAGTGTGTGTGTATAAAGGCATACATTAATAAAGAACTTATTGGTGTTATTGTTTTTGTTGTGTGTATATCTAAGCTACAAGGAGATGATGGTGAAAAATATCACACAAACAGCTAAATAAACATACTAAATAGTCTATCTGAAAGTCCATCCGAGTGAAAAAGAGAAGCTAGCGTTTCAAAACGCGTATAATAATCTACAAGCACTTTTGCACCATCGAAACCAGCAGGAAAGAAGAATTCTATTTTTAACTCAAATCCCTGTATGTTCAGCCGTTTCTATAACAATGAACCTATGTTTTAACACGATACAACCATCGACATGCGTATGGTCGACGTGATGACCTGCAGCTAGGAAACAAAGTTTTTATTTTACACCTGTTGTTGTTACGGATCCAGCAGTATCTGAGCTCTCGCCCTTCGACCCAATGCCATGTAATGGTATCTGCATGTGTTTATCAGGTGTTGTCTAGTGCTATACAAAGTGTTCCATGCATGTGGCCACGGAAAAAGAAGCATTTTTTTTTAAATCATTGAACGCTGAGCACTCAAAGAGATGATGATCAATGGTTTCATATGGGTGTGTACGGGATCAAGATGCTGAGCAGCGCATGAGCTGCAGTGGTCAGCGACCCATAGCTGACTGCTAGCGTCAGGGTCAGCGAACCATAGCTGCCAAGACCCTTCTACACCTCCACGCGGTGATCCTGGATAACATGCTGCAGCAGGGCAGACTGGCTAAGGAGAAGGGATCGAAGAGGGAATGCTAACCCGGTACTCAAAAAATGCTTGCTGAAGTCGGATGTGTTGGATCGAAAGGTGCAAATATCGCAGCCAAGCTGTAAACTACGACACAACGCATTCTGTTCTCTGGACTACATTCTGCTACTTACCCTTTCAGGGTTTAGTAGTGGGAGATTGAGAACAAACAAAGAAGAAGACGAAGAATATGGGTGTGTACACAGCTGGCACCCAGGAGTATGTTGTGGTTGGATTCTGTTCAGGTGTTTGTTTACTGGAATGTGTTGGGTTCTCAGTCAGAAAATGGTGCTCTGATCCTTCCTTGTGAGATAATTTACACTGTTATTTGGACTGGGACTTGGCATATGTCTATAGACCTTCCTTCCTGTGTTTCCCATGGCCCATCTGTTCAACCAAATTTCTTTGTTCACTGATCTTATGAGCTGTTTGTAAAGTTGTTGATGTGTGTGGATGTTCTTGTCTAGATCCCTCTCCTTAGTTAGTCTGCCTACCTTATAATTGCCAGATCTGCTTGAGTGCCAAGGGATCCACTGCAGAGCTATTTTGACAGCACTGGAAATGATAATGTGGCCAATGTCTAGACATATTTGGATAAGGTCAGGTGTACAATGACCAGCAACTTCTAATGCTTGAAGAGCTGACATTGAATCTATGAAAATAAGTCCTCAGGTAGTACAAAGTGGCTTCAAGTGCAGTGATCTCAGCTTCATAGTTGGAGCAAACCCTGCATGCATTAGTTCATCAGAGGACCCGTCCGGGTATTTTATATGAACACCATAACCTGCTTTGATGGTGGCTTTAACGCAGATCTATCAGTATATACATGTATCCATTCATCAGTACAGGCATGAATAGTTCTTTGAGCTGCTCGAATGAGATGACTTGAATCTGAACTTTTGGTTGTATCATCTATGAATTTTGCTTGTATTTCTCGTGTTTTAAGGAAAGCTTGTAGTGGTATGTCTTTTATTACTCTGTAACTCTTGTCTTCTTTCTGGTAGATGGTATCTGACATGGTGAAGTACATACTTTTATTTAATTCTGCTTTTTGGCTGCCAGTTTTCCACAAGGAGTCTGTTGGGATGATCCCATTTAATTCTGCTACTTCGCTCATAAACTTCCATCGAAACCAACAGAAAGGGAGAATTCTATTTTCAACTCAAATCCCTGTATGTTCAGCCGTTTCTATAGCAATGAACCAATGTTTTAACACGATACAACCATCGACATGTGTATGGCCTGCAGCTAGGAAACTTAGTTTTTATTTTACAGCTGCTGTCCAGTGTTAAATAACATTAAAAGGTAATAATAACATTAATTCTTTGTATCTACCTTATTGGAGCATTTTTACAAACAACAAGTATTTTAAAGTGTTTGAAAAAACAACAAAAATGTTACTGATAATAAACACTTTGTGTAAACTTACATCAGCATGGCTTACATCCAGAACTTTAGAATCAAAATAGTACCCAACCTTCTTTGCTTGCTCAATAGGATGAGCCAAGGTATTGTATGGCTGAAAATCATACAGGAACAGTTTTTAAATCATGTTTCAGACACAGTTCACTGCAAATTTAGAGAAATAATGATATTGATATGAACAAACAAAAAATAAAAATGAGCGATGAAATATATGCTGAAACTTGAAAGAATTTAAACTCTTGAAATGTGAATAGGTACTTACAGCTTCATAGCACCAGTCCTTTAATACTACTAAGTCCCCTCTAACCAAGGCCTGGGGATAAAAATAATGATTAATGCAGTGAGTGTATAAAACCTGGGTAACAATAGTTTTTTCATATACATTTTAAAATAAATGTTAGTTTAGCCATTTTGTAGTGAATATTAAAGCTAAAGGAGAAAAAGAACTACTACAAAAATCAACACGTGCAACCTGCCCAGAAATGCTAGCAGCACAGTAAATATTGAACACTTTCCTAATAAATGAGTAAACTTTTTGGAAGGTTGTGTGTGGCAAATACTATCAAAAATGAAAGTAGCTTTGGTGGTTGTTTCAGATCCTGTAGAATTCTGGCTCTCGTCCTTCAGCCCAATGACATTATAATCTGCACATGTCTGTTAATTGTTGTTTAGTTCCAAACAAAGTGTTCCATTTATTTGGCAACGGAGGAAAAAGCGTTTTAATATAGAGCTGGGTCAGCTGGATTGTACCACTAGTTGAACCTCACACATTTGCCACGGAGCTAATCAGACACTCACTGATACAAAGACAATCTTCACAATAAATAAAGTACGTGAATTTTAAAATTCATGAGATTCTGTGGTTTTCTTTGAGCAATTTTTCAAAGATATAGTCTTCAGTCAGAAATGAGATGCAGCCAACAGGCAAGAATGTTCACACTGTAATTGTTAGGTGTCCTGAAATCACACAGATTTGTTATTAAGACACTTAAAAATCAAAACTAATTCAATCTTTCTATCATTTACTTACCTCTAAAATATTGGGTATTATTTCTCTTTCACACAAGCGTATAAACTGCTCTTTATTAAAATGTGGATCAATTTTGCAAATCTCTGTTAGCACCTCAGACATTTCTGTTTTTGTGAACACACCACCTGGGAAACACAGTTGAAACTTTTTTTTTTTGGACGGCAACATAATACATTTGTGAAACTTTTTAACATTAAATAGTACACAATTTATGTGACACAAAATAAGACTAAGAAAATGATTCAACTATTTCCATAAAAGCTTCATTTGAAGGGGGACAAAAATCATACCCTTTGTTTTAGAGCGATGTGTGCACTATAAAATATACTGATTTCTCTTGGCTGTTAGTGATTACAGGCAACAAGAAAAAAAAAACACATTGTTTTTAAAAAGACAATCAGCTTGAATACACTAAACACAAGCCTTACTAGATGTTACCTAATGTGGTGTGAATTTATTAGGTCATTATTACAATCTTATGCCAAAACAAATACAGTATTTTCATTTACTATTTGTGTCTACCTAACATGCTGTATTTATATGCATTTACCAAATGACTTGATCTACTTAATCTTTCATAAACATATGCGTAATAATTCATATCCAACATCTGCTCAGTTACAGAAGTATAAGTAAAATGACAAGTATTTCATAATATTTGTAAATTAATTTTAAAAAACAGCTCTCTCTATCGTAACTTGAACAACTCCAACCAAAATTGTGGAACAAACCAAATATAATTGCAATGAGAATTCAAAAAGAACAAGCGCAATACTTACCAAATACCTGACCCACTTTATCAGTAAAAAATCTGGTAGCTCTAATCATCACATTGTCACTTTCATCATATTTTACTTTAAGGTCAAATAACTCTGAAATATTCAAAATATTGATAAATTTACATCTTTAAGGGTTATTTATCATGGTAACTTTCAATTCCATAGTTTATGTTAACACATGTACATGTATGTTAAGTAACACTACTTCTGCATTCGGGTATTTGGTCTTGTTAGATCTGCAGTCCTGTCACCAGGACAAACTTCAGTCTTTTCTAGGTCTGGACAACAGCCCCATAGGTCTGGCTTCGTAGGCCTGGACAGTTGGCCATTTGCTCTATTCTGCCTCCTCCTGATCAATAAGTTAGCAGAGGTGCCAGTCGAGGTACTGACTGTTCCTTCCTAGTTGTAGCTGGTAGAAACTATGCCATGACGAGAGCATAACATCACCAAAGGATCCAGTGTGTTCATGAGCAGATGTAAAACATTTCAAGCTTCGTATTTATTAGCAGTGGCCCATAGAGCAGAACAATTATCTGATGGTATTTACAATATATATGTTAAAGGGAATGAAGATTTAGCAGCATGTTTTAAAACAAATCTGGCAGAAAAATGAAGCCAGCCATAATCCATACAATTCATTATTAAGAGTTGTGACAACTGAAATACAAAACTGTATTAAAACATGGACAGAAACTTTAGACCATTAGTCTGGAAAACACAACATGATCTTAAGACTAGATAATAACAAGAAAATTATACAAAAATTATAATGAGTTCTTAGATACATCAAGATCACTTTTAACAACACACATAAACAGCAGAAGAATTTACCTAAGTTAGTTTATTTCCTAGTTTCCTAACATACAGACCTCTGACCATAGCTAACATAAGTAGTGTCAAATCTCTACATAGATGCCTGGATTAGAACATCTCATTAGGTAATAAACCATGCAAGCTACACTGTATTCATAAATAATATCTACAAAAAATGTAATTTAAACAACAAAAATTGTTAAATCCAATTTGCTGTTGAGATATTTCTAGTTAGGTTGTGTGGCCACCTCTGTTGCATATTTCCACTATTCAAAAGAATCTGTTCCTCTGACTGTCATTGTTACATCTTTCCAAAACCTTAGCATAAGGCTCTAGTACATGCTGTCTGTCATTCACCTAACTAAACTAGTTCACCCTGTACTTCTCTTTGCATACTATAAATGGTCAAGTTCTAATATTTCCATGCATTAGTATTTTTTTTTCTTACATTTCACAGACACTGCACTTCATAAGGTAGATGCATTTTGCAGCCGGACAGTAACAAAGGACTAGTGTATAAGTGATACTTGCTGTTTTGCTTTCAGTGAGATGGTAATGTGTCACATAATTAATGAACTAATCTTCTGTACACTTTAAAAATGTGTTTATGAGAATTTACAAACAGGACACCATGATAAATACTTACTATTTACATATTGGTTGTTGTCCTTGAAATTCTGCCAACTCTGATAAAATCTAGAGTCTTTGTGAAGAACCATGCCAGTGGAATAACTGGAAGAAAGTAAGAGCAATATCTACAATTCATTTTTTACATTGGTTTGAAATGACAATATCCACAAATTACATTTTGGCATGGCTTCGTCCGTTCTCAATCTCCCGCTACCAAACTCTAAAAGGGCTTAAGTAGCAGAATGTAGTCCAGAGAATGAAATGCGTTGTGTCGTAGTTTACAGCTTGACTGTGATATTTGCACCTTTCAGTCCAACACATCTGACTTCAGCAAGCATTTTTTGAGTACCGGGTTAGCATTCCCTCTTCGATCCCTTCTCCTTAGCCAGTCTGCCCTGCTGCAGCCTGTTATCCAGGATCACCGCGTGGAGGTGTAGAAGGGTCTTGGCAGCTCTGGTTCGCTGGCCTTGACGCTAGCAGTCAGCTATGGGTCGCTGACCACTGCAGCTCAAAATTACATTTTAATTTAATAATAAGTTATGTAGTTATTTTCCTTCAAAACCTTGATATGTATCTATGAAAATTATTATAATTTCTACAAAAACATTATTAGGAAGATCACTTTTAACAACACACATAAACAGCAGAAGAATTTACCTAAGTTAGTTTGTTTCCTAGTTTATATACAATAAGTTCAAATCTGCAGTTTATACAAACATTTTCTCGTAGGGCATTTATACCTGCTAGTACTACAGAGCGAAGGACAGACGCAGATTCTAGCAGATTTTAGCTACCTGGCATTACGCAACTTTGCCTGATGGAATACCAGGATTCATGTTTAATAAATAGTGACAGCATTTATTGCCTCCTAAAGCCCAATCCTACATCTATGTTGTAAAAGGCAGAAACAGGGTAAAGTACAGAAACACAGATAAAATAGCAACAATAATTGTTCGTAGGCTTGGTGGAAAGGAGCAGATCTTTTAGAAGTTATGAAAATAAAATGAAGATTGAAATTTCACGATTAGAACATGTTAAGAAAAAGCGATAGAACATCCAAGTGACCCATGAAAATTATGTACTGGTATGGAGCGGTGTAGCCTCAAAGGAGAGAGCAACACAATGCATGTTTTCTTGCACATCCAGAGAAAGCAAAGTTCATTGTAAAACAGAGTACATCAGCGAAAGGATTAATATGCCGACAAACAGCCGAAAGAAGTAATAAATACAAAGAAATATGCAATCAAATGGCAAAGAAATTGGAGACACATAGAAAAACAAAAGAAATATACAGTGAAGGGCAATCTTGAAAACAGCAATGATGGCTAATGTCCAGGATACATGGAGATTATATTACTCATCAAATAGCCATACGGATAATCAAAATCTCTTAAGAAGAACCATGGAAAACATTTTTTAATAAAAGTACCAAAATAATGTGGTTAAGAGATCTTACTTCAATCAAAAAGGGATTCTCAATATTTAATGAGTATGTAGACAAAAACAATGAAAAAAGCACTACAAAAAACTTTTTCACAAAGAGGCACTCAAGGACAATCATCTGTAACCTGATATATTGATTGAATAAATAGAAAGGTCTATAAACAATAGCTCTAGAAACAAAACACCAGGTATGAACAACATTACTGGAACAATTCAAGTTGTGGGAAGATAGTTGAATTGGCTAGAGAGAATCTTTATTAGAACATGGAAAGACAGAAGACTTTCAGGACAATTGGCAGCAATTTCCAATCTGGAAGAAAATAGACAGTAAAATTGTTTGTGATACACACAGAGGCATACTGCTACTAAATTATACAGGAAAAATGTATGCAAAAATCAAAAAATTATCTCAAATGTTGAGCCTCGGTTTGGATTCCAGATAAGAATAAACCCTAGATAATATTCAAAGTTTATGTAATACAAGGACAACTAGTAGACAATGTGTGAGCATTTATATTGCCTTTCACGCCTTTTCTACCAAGGAGGGGCCCATGTCTTTTTTCCTGTTTCTTGTGGTTTATATTTTCTACAGGATAGGTTAGCCTGCCCTATGCCCAAACTTCATCAGTCACCTACGAGGCGTGTTCAAATGAAACCGGACCGACCTGCACCAAGTTAACATACGTGCATACGCATGATGATGTCACTTCAGGTGTAAACAGCACATATCAACCATCAAGTTTGCAAAATTTCATTATGGCAGTCAGTGTATGGTGACAAAAGTGTGTCCAAGACAACAGTGAAGAACTGGACAACGATGTTTAAAGAAGAACGTGAGTCAATGAAAGATCTTCCGTAGCAGTTTTGCTGCTCGGCTCAAAGTGGTGGCACCACGATTCATCACCTGCCCCTATGTAAAAAAGAATCCCATCATCATCCTCTTTGTATCGCAGCAAATGGTTCAAACTCCACCTCATGTATTCTTCCTTATGCTGGTTGTACAGCAACCGAGGTCCCCATTGTGAACACACCTTCCAATACTTCAGTTTCTTGCTAACCACCACTTGAACTGTCCCTGGCGACACAGCAAATTACTCTGCCAGCAAACCTAAGCTCCGGCAACGGTCCACCCGAATTGCTGCATCAATTTTGGAGATGGCATCTTCTGACGCAACAATATGTGCCTGACCTGGTAGACCTGGTCTCGGGAGATCATTCTTCTTCTTCTTCTTCATCGTACGCTGTTTACAGCGATATACGTTGCACTGTTTTATTTTGTTAAGTCTGTGGCTCAGTGCATCCGATTTCAACAGGTGTTTCTGTAGGGATGCCCTCCTTAGCCTTTGGCTGTCCCCAGCCTAACTGCAAGACAGCAGTTGTTTTTAGTCAGAGTTGTCTCTCTTAGGGAAGTTGTCTTGCAGGACTATCGAGTCTTCCCCACTCGTGTCTATAGGGTTTGGCAATGATATGATTAGATGGACTATGTACTAGTTTGTACTATCCCGGAAGAGAGGCAGTCCAGTGTGACTGTGTCTCAGGATTGTCACGTCCTGCCAGAAACGTAGCATATGCATGTGAGTGAGATATCTCTTTGCTCCCTTTATTTTCTCGGCTCATCTGCAGTGATGGTACGCCTAGCATTCCCCGCCACCTGGGAGGTTGTCACAATAGGGCACAATGTCCGCTGGACTGCATCTCTTCTGCGTCCATTGGGATGACTGATAGCAGACAGAGGTAAAGAGCAAGGCAGGAGTGCATTTAACCAGGTGCATTTCTGTGGCTCGACCGGGCCGGACTGAGACGCAAGCCCCAGGTCCCAGCCTCCCATCACAGCGGTGCTGAGATTTAGGGCGGGATTCTGGCTTAGAGGCGTTTGGCCGTAGTACCTCAGATAGTAGCTTCGCACCATTGGCTTATCAGCCAAGCACGTGGACCAAATGTCAGCGACCTGCGATTCCTCTCGAAGGAGTGCATTTGACCAGGGGACAAGCCTGGTCATGGCACGGAGATGTTGTTCGCCTGGTGTGCGGACATATCTCATGGTCAAGGGTTGAGTCTCAGTAGTTCGCAGTGAGGTAGCTGATCTACTGCTTACGACACCCCGACTGAGAACTAAGTCTTCCACTAGTGGTTTTCTACCTCATTGCCGTATGGGGTGAATATCGAGCAGCTTCCCGCCCGCTTTGATCGGCGGACGGCAGAGACCTCTTTCTGCGGCTCGACCGGGTCGGGCTGAGACGCGAGCCCCAGGTCCCAACCATATCGTAGCCTCCCATCACAGTGGTGATGAGATTTAGAGCGGGATTCCGGCTTAGAGGCGTTCGGCCGTAATCCCTCACATGGTAGCCCCGCACCATTGGCTTATGAGCCTGGTACGTGGACAAATGTCTGCGACTCCTCTCGAATTGAACAGGATTACCGTAGCAACGTCCTGTCATTAGTAGGGTAAGACTGACCTGTCTTCCGAGGGTCTAATACCAGCACCCGTTCACTATTAGATCCAACGAATCAATAGAGGGGGTGATCATTCGTCAACTCACGTCCTTTAAACATCGTTATCCAGTTCTACACTGTTGTCTTCGACACACTTTTGTCACCATACACTGCCTGCATTCTGCGATGAATGTCAACTGGTCGCCATCATTCAGCTGCTAGAAGCCGAATCACCGCTCGCTGACCTACAGACGGATTCCGTATCACCCCAGTCATGTTTTCAACGGCCTGCTGAGAAAACTATGATTCTGAGGATAATAAAACGTTGCAAACTTGACGGTTGGTATGTGCTGTTTACACCTGAAGTGACATCATGCGCATCGTATGTATGTTCACTTGGTGCAGTTCGGTCTGGTATCATTTGAACGCGCTTCGTATTATAATATGCCTGGTAGGTTACAGCGTTACTATTTGTTGCACCCCTTTCAGGAGCCAGCAACCTTAAACAATACTTTCCAAACACACCATTTATAATTATATTATTCAAATTTCATTTTAAAAAAGACAGCACCGTATTTAATATGCAAATCTTACTTACTCATCTGCTTGAACATCCTTGTTATCTTTTGGCTTCATTGATAATTCAGATCTTTTCTGTAATACTTCTGCAATTTTAAAATAAATATGCAGCTCATGATAAACAGGTTTACTTCTTCCAACAGAAATTTATTCATTAAAGAAATGTTCTAAATATTGCCAAGTGTTAATTCAGCAATTTTTAAATAATGAGATTACTTCCATTTACTTTGTCCTTTCCAAATATCTTTTAAATAATATGTGTGCATTTTTGAGCTGACCCAGCATACCAAATGTATTATGTGTATAACAATGATCTGTATAGTCAGCATTACAAATGCAGATGTGTAGTCAGGAGAATCATGTATGCCAGCAGAAACATGCACAGCCAATAAAGACAATTTTGCCACTATCAGAACACAGAATACATAAAATGCAAATCTACAGAAGTACATGACTTTGCAGCCTCTCATTAAGACATGGTATACCAAAATTCTCCTTTGTGTTACTGGACCTGAAAGCTGAGCAAATAATAGCATCACTGTAGCCTGCCAGGCATGTCATGAGAGATGAATGAGAAGGTTGGGTATGGGATTGGACAACCCATCCTTCAGAAGCTTTAAGCCCCAAGAAAAAGAAAATATACCTACATGCTATAATGGTGTAAGATGAGCAACCAAGTAGTCCAGTCATCATATCAAAATTGATGATGCAGATTTATCAGAGGTCAGGAACGGAAGGGGGTAATGGTGGAATAGATCGGTGTAGAAGATTTTAATAGTGTTCTCAATTTTCTGTCGTGAAGTTACACGCGTTCCGTCTGCAGTTTTCAGGCAGGGAATTTGTGTTTGTGTTCTCTAATATCACAAGTCACCGTTTGATGCATTTACGGGACTCTGCTGCTTCGATAATTCGTCTTCTTGAGGAAAATGTCTATCTGAGTAGGCTCCTCAACATGGAGAACAACATAAAACCTGAGATCGCCAGACAGAAACGGCGGGCTGGGCAGCCTTCAACTCCATCATGACAGCAACAGACGCCAGACTATGTGCGGACATCTTCGACTCAGTAGCTCTATCGGTGCTCTGCTATGGTAGCAAAACCTGGTCTCTAACCAAAGAGCAGAGAACCAACTGAGAACAGTACACACATCTCTTGAAAGACGCCTCATGGGCATAACTCTCAGACAACAGCGGCAGAGCGAACACAATAGCGACATCCGAGAATGTCACACATCAAGGATGTCCTACAGTACATCAACCATTCGCAATACCGCTGGGCTGGTCATATATCAAGAAGACCAGATGAAAGATGGAGTAACATCACCACCATGTGTTACTCCGCGTGACAAAGAGACCTCAGGAACAGCCCCCAACTCGCTGGCGAGATTAACTAGAAAAATTCTACATTCACAACCCCAAAACACAGACAGACTATTATCACACTGGGCAACACGGGCCCGTGACAGAAACGACTGGATCCTGTGTTGGGACCCGCTCAAGGGTGACCACCCCTTGACGAAGAAATGGGTCGAACTAAGATTTATCAATTAAGAAATACAAGTTGAGGTTGTCTGTATGCCCAATTGCAAGGTCATAGAAGAGAAACAAAGGTTTTCTACACTACACTATACCCATTACGAGGTTTAATGGTCCCTTCAGCTTTCTTTCTGTGTATACTTCTGTATTAACAGCTAACTTTCAAATTCAAAGGTCATTCATGTGTCATCCACCACACAGCTAATATGCATGGTAGGAGGAAGATAGGCTCCTCTTTCAGGGGATATAATTGCAGGATTTTAAATGTAGTAAATTCACAAGACTGCTTTAATCCTTTATAAATTCTCTGCACACCTTAGCTTAAAGCAAAAATCATGCAAAACATTTTTTTCTAAATTATTTTAGTAGTGATCATTTTACCTGGCGCTTTGTAATGTCGAGCTCTAGAAAGTGTGATCTCATCAAATTCTTCTTTTGCAGATCGTACTCCCTGAAATATATTTGTTAACATTTTCACAAGATTTTATGTATGTAAAGATTGTGGACTCATAATAAATCTCAACAAAACAAATGTGCAGGGACAGGAAGTAGATTTTTTTTTTTTTGGTCGTTCGCCTTATTTCTCTAATCCCCAAGGTGGCGTGCGTTGCACTGTGGTTTTTATTTTGCGCCTGTCTACCCAGTGCATCCGACTTCATCATGCATTTATGTAAGGGTCTGCTTCCTCCTGCTTTTTCCAAGGGTTTGCTTCCCCGGGGTAATGGCCGGTGCTGTGATGGGAATCGAACCCAGCACCTGCGAGCTGTGTCACTTAACCACTAGTCCACGTCGTCCCGGAAGTAGATGTCATGCTAGCTCTTAACATCGATAATTATGAATTGGCAGTCGTGCGCCAATTCACATACCTGAAATCCATCAACGAAAAGCTCTCTCTAGACCCAAAAATATATAGTCACACTGGCAAAACTGCTGCTACATTTGCTCGCCTTACAATGTGTGCGGGAAAAACCAGAAACTACAATTAAAACAAAAGCCATAGTTTACAATGCATTGTTGTCAGCACGCTCAATATGGTAGCAAAATGTGCACAACCTATGCCAAACAAGAGAAGACTTAATACCTTCCATCTATGGATTATTTAAGGTTAATGTCATTCTATATGGCTTGGCTTCATTCGTTCTTAACCTCCCGCTACCAAACCAAAACAGCTTAAGTAGCAGAATGTAGTTCAGAAAACGGAATGCATTGTGTTGTAGTTTACAGCCTGACTGCGATATTTGCACCTTTTGGTCCAACACATCTGACTTCAGCAAGCATTTTTGTAGTACCGGGTTAGCATTCCCTCTTCGATCCCTTCTCCTTAGCCAGTCTGCCCTGCTGCAGCCTGTTATCCAGGATCACAATGTGGAGGTGTAGAAGGGTCTTGGCAGCTCTAGTTCGCTGGCCCTGACGCTAGCAGTCAGCATCTTGATCCCTATTCTATATGCAAATGTTTTTACATTTTCACAAGGTTTTATTAATAAATATTCTATATATACACATATATGTGTGTGTGTATATACATTCTTATTCTGTTGCGATCATTGCTCATTTAGACTGGGACTCCGGATTCTTCAATAAATTCTGCTCTTTTTCAGGGTCTCAATCCCGCAACAGTTTCTCCTTGTCAGGAGTCGGCATTGGTCACATCCTTCTCCTCTGATCTGTGTGCTGGTTGCAGTCTTGAAGTAGAAGTGCTAATGTCATGTTTGCCAGGCCGCAGTAACATAGGCTGGTGGTACCTATCTTGAATTTAGTGTACATGTGGTGTCATATTAAAACACATAACATTACACACATATATATATATGTATAATAATATAATATGTATAAAAGAAACCTTTGCAGTTGCTAATCGAAAAGAGCAAGCCGGTATCCACTGAAGGAGCAAACATTCAATATTATGAAAATGTAAAACAAAAACCTGCATATAGAATATCATTAACTACTTCTTCTTCTTCTTCGTACGCTGTCAGACGTCAACCTGTATTTGTTCGAAGAAAGCAGCTGTCATCCTGAGGCTGTCGACACTGCCATAGAGCTTGTCTAGTGTTGCCACTGGTGATGGCCACATGTGCTTTCTCTGGTCCTCGTATGTCGGGCAGTTTTGCAGCAGATGTTCAGCGGTCATTTTCCCTGTACCACAAGTGCATTCGTCAGTGCCACCTATCTTCAGTTTATTGAATAGATGGTACCTCAGTCTGTTGTTTCCTGTGCGGAGTCTGAAGACCACGACCTGCTCTCTTCTGTTCAATTGGTAATAGGCATTATTTTTTGTGTAGCCAGTATGTTGTTTCCCATTTGGCCATGTATCTGGCCCTAATAAACCTTTTGGACTCTTCGTAGGGCACACTAGAATCTGGTTGTGGTAGTCTTGCACCTTCTTTTGCCAGTCAGTCTGCCTCCTCGTTGCTTTGGATGTTACAGTGGGATGGAACCCACTGTACCACTACTCTTTTTGGTGAGGACTGCTGGCATAGTTGACAGAGTACTGCTCTTAAATCATTACATTAACTTCAAATAATTAAACAATGCCAAAGCTTCACACAAGTTATAGTCATCTTTGCTTCATACCCAATATCTGATCAAATCTGATGCAAAGTCAAGGTGAATCAGCTAGTGAAACACATGCCTAGACAGAACATGATTTTGAAAGCTGAGAGTGGAGCTACAAGCTAAATGAACAGATACGTATCAGTTTTCATAAACCATAGGAGGAACTAGAAATTCTGACCCGTAAACACAATTCTTCTTCTTCTTCGTACGCTGTGAGACGTCAACCTGTATCTGTTCGAAGAAAGCAGCTGTCATCCTGAGGCTGTCGACACTGCCATAGAGCTTGTCTAGTGTTGCCACTGGTGATGGCCACATGTGCTTTCTCTGGTCCTAGTATTTAGGGCAGTTTTGCAGCAGATGTTCAGTGGTCATTTTTCCAGTACCACAACTGCATTCGTCAGTGCCACCTATCTTCAGTTTATTGAATAGGTGGTACCTCAGTCTGTTGTGGCCTGTGCAGAGTTTGAAGACTACAACCTGCTCTCTTCTGTTCAATTGGTAATAGGCATCATTTTTTGTGTAGCCAGTGTGTTCTGTTTCCCATTTGGCCATGTATCTGGCTCTAATAAGCCTTTTGGACTCTTTGTAGATGACACTAGAATCTGGTTGTGGTAGTCTTGCACCTTCTTTTGCCAGTCTGTCTGCCTCCTCGTTTCCTTGGATGTTACAATGGGATGGAACCCACTGTACCACTACTCTTTTTGGTGCGGTCTGCTGGCATAGTTGACAGAGTACTGCTCTTTAATCATTAAGTTCAGTATTTTTCTGGCTTTTTAGTGCTGTGACTACGGCCAGGGCATCTGTAAACAGGACTATCTGGCTTTCATTTCTTTTGCCTGTCAGCATTGCTTCTGCTGCAGCCCTCAGTGCCTCTGCCTCCACTCTGTAATTGCTTGAGTATTTTCCAGTTGCCACTGACAGTGTTATTTTTCTACCATTTGGTAGGCTCAGGAATAACCCTGCCCCTCCATTCTGTGTTGTGTTTGTTACAGAACCGTCGGTGTATGCATGGGTCCAGTCCATGCTTGGGTAGTTTTTCGTTGTGTACCTCAGGATTATGTCTCTTCTTTCTTTTTCAGTCTGGCAGGGATGGGCTTTGGTATTGTTAATGTGTTCATAGGGTCTTCGCTCATCTTTGCTTTGGCTATTTCTGCAAAGTTTCTCCGCTTTAGTTTCCCATTTCCAAATCTATTTAGTCTCTGGTGCATTGGATGGTCTGTCAGTCTCTTCTGTCGGTCATGGATTGCAGATTTGTAATCTTTTCAAGTTCAACAATTGGCGTTGACTTCATGCCTCCTGTTTTAACTCTCATGGCTTGGTTTTGAAGTTTGCTAATTTTATCAAAGTTCGCCTTTGCTGCTGTTATCCATGCCGCAATGCCATACTCGAGAACTGGTCTCACTCTTCCAGTGTACAGTTTCTTTAGTATACTTTCGTCTGCTCCCCAGCTTGTGCCAGCAAGTTTCCTCATGATTGCCATTCTTTGTCTGGCTCTCATTCGGTTTTTCTCGATCTGACTTTTCCATGTCATGCGCTGATCAAATGTGACTCCCAGGTAGTTTAAGTTATCGTTTGGCCGCAGATATTTGCCGTTAAGACTTATTTTGGTGTTCTGGGGTTTGTTTGAAATACAATTCAACACTGAATGAATATGCTGAAAGATTAAATGTAATGAGGAGGGGATGGTGTGGGCTAGTGGTTAAGTGGCACGGCTCACACCCGAAGGTGCTGGGTTCGATCCCCATCACAGCACCAGACGTTACCCTGGGGAAGCAAACCCTTAGAAAATGCAGGAGGAAGCGTTGGACCGACAGGCGCAAAATTAAAAATGACAGCGCAGCGCACATCACCTTGGGGATTAGAGAAAATAAGGCGAATGCAAAAAAAAAAATGGGCGTGAAACCTGATTTGTTAGCTTACCATGAACATACTAACACATGTATATATAATATGACATCCTTTTCAAACAACACTCTGCTTCTTTTACAGGATTTCATTGATGTATAAACTCTTGGTACAGGTTCAGATTTTAATGTCAGATTTAGGCTTACCTGACTAATCTGCTTAAATGCATCACTCTGTCCAATTGCTTGTCCTGACTTCTGAATGCTTTCTGCAGCCTTGGTTGCAGTTTCTATGCCTTTTTTGACAAATTCAGTCTTTTGAGCTTCCTCAACTGTCTGGAAATGTTTTAAAAAGTTGAACAAAATGTTAGTGTATGAGTATAAAATGAGTAAAATCACATGGAATAGCAGGCGAAGTTGTAAAATAGGTAGAAAATTGGTTAACCAGATAAAGGCAGAGATTGGGCCTAAATAAGGAGTTCTGTGAGTGGTGTGAGGTAAAAAGTGTAGTGCCACAGGGCTCGGTTTTGATACCAATTTTGTTCTTGATATATATAAATAATTTGGACAATGATATCAGATCCAAGATTGCAAAATTTGCGGATGACACAAACCTATGCAGAAGTGCCTCATCTAATGGAGAGGTGGATATATTGAGGTTGGATTTAGATAATATAGATAAATGTATAGTTATCCACATGGATGATGATGATAACCCCTTTAGCTGTGAGCTGGCAGCTCTTGACAGCCCAATGTCTCCAGAACAAAAGCACACGTCCTCCTCAATTGTTGTAGTGATGTGTAGTGTGTTGAGTATGATGGGGTGTGGTGCTAACAGCAGGTTCTGCAGATCGGCCAGACTTGAGCACAAAGTCAGAAGGAGCTTGACTGACTCCTCGTGGTCATGGCAGAATCTGCAGTTTGGTTCACGTAGTGAGTCTAATCGATTCAGATGTTTCTTGAGAGGGGCATGGCCTGTTCTCAGCTTAAAGATCAAACTCTGATCCACATGGATAGATCCAATATGGAACACAATGACAGAATAGGAAAGAACAATTTTATAAAGATAGAAAAGGAAAGGGACCTAAGGGTTATAAAAGATCATACAGGTGTAAGTGAGTGAGCAAGTTCAAGTAGTAGTAAAAAAGGCAAATGCAATGTTAAGTATGATAAAAATAAATATTGAACATAGGAGCAAGCATTCATTAAACCTAGATTGGAGTACTGTTTTCAGGAGTGGAGTCCTTATCGTAAAGAGGATTTAAACATGTTGCAAAGGATACAAAGAAAAGACACAAAACTGATAGTGGGATTCCGGAATTATAGTTATGAGGAAAGACCGGCCTATGGTGTCTAGAAACGAGAAGAATTCCAGGTGATGTTATACAGGTTTATAAGATAATCAAGGAAAGGATAAATTAAGACTAACAAATTTTTAAAAGTACTTCCGCCTACAAGAACAAGAGAGCACAGCTACAAATTAATTAAAGAAAGGCCCAGATTAGATACTAGGAATTATTATTTAGTCAGAGAGTGGTGAATTCTTGGAATGCTTTACCACAGGAAATAGTGGAGGCAGGACCAATGAATGCACTCAAGAATAGATTAGATGCAGAAAGTTTTTAGATCAAGTGCAGTAAAAGACATTGGTTGTACAAATCTGCAGAATCTTCTAAACCAGTATATAGACTTGCAGTTAAAGGATCTAGAACATTTCAAATAGCAAAATTCTCAATAAGTAGACGGATATAAAGTTCTGGTAGTATTAATGGTGTCACTCACACCTAAGGAATGCTACTAACGTGAATGACAATTATTATCTTACACAGCAACAACATAGGATATATATACAATATAATATATAATCTATGACATACCTCAGATACTTTTTCTTTAATATCATCTAATGTCTTTTTAATTGCAGTTGAGCTCTTCAGTGTTTCCTCCTCTATACTTTCCTTAATTATAAAAACAAAATACAATTGACAGATGCATTTAAATAACACATCAAATTGTAACTTAACACATCATTTTTCACACAAAAATTATAAAGCAACTTCGAGATGTAATGATGAAATGTAATGATATAGTTCTTCGTACAGGTGATGTATCATTTTGTTTTGTCTTTAGACAAAAAAGCATACAATATAGCAGCAAAATCTTTCAAAAGATAAATTGAACAGACAACATGAACTTCTTCTTCTTCTTCTTCTGCGTACACAGTCAGACAGTAACCATTATTTTTTCGAAAAAAGCAGCGGTCATCCTGAGACTCTCGCCACTACCATACAGCTTGTCTTGCAGTTCCACTGGCAATGGCCACATCTGCTCTCTCTGATCCTCGTATGTCGGGCAGTTCTGCAGCAGATGTTCAGTGGTCATTTTACCAGTACCGCACGGGCATTCGTCGGTACACCCTATCTTCAGTTTGTTGAATAGGTGGTACCTCAGTCTGTTGTGGCCAGTGCGAAGTCTGAAGACAACGACCTGCTCTCTTCGGTTCAACTGGTAATAGGCATCGTTTTTGGTGTAACCAGTATGTTCGGTTTCCCATTTGGACATGTATCTGGCTTTGATAAGCCGTTTTGACTCTTCGTACGTCATACTGGTATCTGTTTGTGGTAGTCTTGCACCTTCTTTTGCCAGTCTGTCTGCCTCCTCGTTTCCTTGGATGTTGCAGTGTGACGGAACCCACTGTATCACCACCCTTTTTGGTGCGGACTGCTGGCACAGTTTGCAGAGTGCTGCTCTTAAGTCATTAAGCTCAGTGTTCTTCTGGCTTTTTAGCGCTGTGACTACTTCGAGAGCATCTGTCAGCAAGACTATATGGCTCTCATTTTCACTGTGTGTTGCCATTTCTTCCACTGCCGCCCTCAGTGCCTCTGCCTCTGCTCTGAAATTGCTTGTGTACTTACCAGTAGCGAATGACAGTGTTATATTTGTGCCATTTGGTAGGTTCAGGAATGCTCCTGCCCCTCCGTTCTGTGTAGTGTTTGTTACAGAACCGTCGGTGTATGCATGGGTCCAGTCCATGCTTGGGTAGCTTTTCGTTATGAAGCTTAGGGTAGTGTCTCTCCTTTCTTTCTCACTCTGGCAGTTTTTGTTTGCAATACCTGGTATATTTTCTACCACCTCTGGAAATATATCCTGCCTCCAAGTAGGTTTTCGTACAGTAGTGATGGGTTTTGGTGTTGTTAGTGCGTTTGTGGGATCTTCGTGCATCTTTGCTTTGGCTATTTCTGCAAAGTTTCTCCGCTTCAGTTTCCCATTTCCCAGATTGTTTAGTCTCTGGTACATTGGATGGTCCGTCAGTCTTCGGAGTTTCTCTGACTGCAGCTGGGCTCTGCAGTCTCTTCTATCGGTCATGGATTGCAGTCTTGTAATCTTTTCAAGTTCTACAATTGGCGTTGACTTCATGCCACCTGTTATGATTCTCATGGCTTGGTTTTGAAGTTTGTTAACTTTATCGAAGTTCGCCTTCGCTGCTGTTGTCCATGCCGCAATGCCATACTCGAGAACTGGTCTCACTCTTCCAGTGTACAGTTTCTTTAGTATGCTTTCGTCTGCTCCCCAGCTTGTGCCAGCAAGTTTCCTCATGATCGCCATTCTTTCTCTGGCTTTCATTCGGTTTCTCTCAATCTGACTTTTCCATGTCATGCGCCGATCAAATGTGACTCCCAGATAGGTTGGGTTGTCGTTTGGCTGCAGGATTTTGCCGTTTAGGCTTAATTTGGTACTTTGGGGTTTTAATGAGAGCGAGAATATTGTGCACGTGGTTTTCTCCTCGTTTATTTTTACCAGCCATGAGTTCGCCCACTCTTCCAGCGATGTTAGGGCCGTTTGCATCCGGTTTCTTGCTATGGTGAGATTCTTTTCAGAGGTCCACATAGCCAGATCGTCTGCAAACATTGAGCTATGGACTCTTCTTGGTATATTCTCTGTAATATCGTTTATATATACCAGAAAGAGTGTGGGTGACAGTACTCCCCCTTGGGGTACTCCCTGCTCGAGTGTCACCTTTTTGCTCATCTGCCCTTGTACTTGGACTCTGGCCGTTCTTTGTTTGAGGTAGTGGTTGATCCACTTGTACATCTTCCCACAGACATCACTTCTTCTCAGCTTGACTCTAAGTCCGTCCTTCCAGACTTTGTCAAATGCCTTTTCCAGATCCACCCAGACAGCTACTGTGTGCTTCTGTGCCTGGTAGGCATCTTCTATCTCCTGGGCTATGAGGATGACCTGGTCCTCAGTGGATCTGTGCTGTCTAAAGCCGGCTTGCTGTGGGATTAGAATTCGTTTTTCTTCCAGATGCCACATCAGTCTGGTGTTTATCATCCGTTCCATCAGCTTGCCGACACAGCTCAGTAGGCTTATGGGCCTGTATCCATTCGGATCTGTTTTATCTTTTCCTGTTTTTGGTACTGGTACCAGTATTGCATCCTTCCATGCCTGGGGTACAATACCCCTTTTCCAGCTTTGGTTCAGGACTGATAGTAGTTTTTTCTTCGCTGTTTGGCCCAGCCCCATCAGCATTTCGTTTGTTATCCCGTCTTTTCCGGGAGATTTCCTTTTCTTTAGTGTTCTCATAGCCTCTTCCATTTCACGCATGGTTAGTTTGGCCATCATGTGCTCTTCAGGAGCCGTATTTATGTTTTCGTGTCGCTTTAGCTCTTCGCTAATGTCTGTATGCTTATCTGCAGGGACCTCGATGTGGTTTGCTCTGGCATAGTGATCGACAAAGGCGTTTGCGGCTTTCTTACCTGTGATCAAGTTCTCGCCCTGCTTGATAGTAATTTGTTTATTTGACGGGGTTTCGTCGTTCATGGCTCTGACTAGCTTCCATAGCTTGTTCCCTTCTTTGTCCAGGTTTAAACTTTCCGTTTTGTTTTTCCAACTTTCTCTTGCTGTTTGCTTGAGAGTGTGTTTGTACTTCGCCGTGGCGGCTTTGAGGGCGATGTTCGCCTCCATGGATTTTTCACGTTCTGCCACGTTCCTAGCATTTGTTACTGCATCTTCCACTTTCTGTAACTCATCATTCCAGTAGGGCTTATAGTTTTTCCTAGCTCCTCTTGGGATGGTTTCAGTGGCGGCTTGCATTATTGCCTTGCTTAGGCTCTCTACCATGGGCTTCATTTTGGTGTTTCGTGTGTTGATGGTTTCACACAGCCCATCTGTCAGGATTGCAAATCTGTCCCAGTCGGCTCGTTTGTAATTCCAACGTGGGAGCGGTTTTGTTTCCTGTGGGCCTACTTCCATGTCAATGGTTAGCCTGATCGGCCTGTGGTCGCTACCTGCCAGTTGGTTTAGCACCTGGCGGTCTATTTTATAGTGTATGTCCTGTGTGGAGAAGGCCAAATCTGGAGTCGAGGTGGTATGCCATGTTCTTGAATAGAAGCTAGGGCTATCCTCCGGCCTATTGATTAGGGAGAGATTTGCATCTATCTCCCAATCTTCCACTTCGTCACCTCTGCTGTCTGTGTCAGAGTAGCCCCATCTCTCCGAGTGGCTGTTGAAATCTCCAACTACTATGCAGTTGGAGTCTCTGTCCTCCATACTCGAGAGCGATAGGTCTCTGTTTGGTGGTCCGTACAGATTGAAAATGCGGAGCTTCGTCTCTTGAGCCATTATGTCAACTCCTACAATTTCTGCTTGTCCGGTGTGATTGACAGGTACCGCGCTACTCGGTATGCTGTTTCTGGTCAGTATCAGGACCCCTCCTTTGTGGCCTTCTCTATCTAGACGGAAGGTCTGGTATCCTCTGATTGAGAATTTATGGATACTGTTGAGGTGCGTTTCCTGGATACATGCCACGTCAATCTTACCTTCATGCAGGTGGTGTGTAAGGGAAAGTTTTTTGTTAATGACTCCCTCCGCATTCCACTGTAATATTCTGAGGGTCTTGAAGTTTTGGCCAATAGACGTTACCCCATAGCCATGTGCCTTGACTCCACGACACATGGGTGGGTGACCACCAGTAGTCAAGGGTGGGCCCCTTCGAGGCGTGAGGCCCGGCGCTATCGCTGCCTGGCGGGTCTCCTCAGGATGAGCGCCATACGTTTTTCGAATAGGTTGTACTGCCATCATACTGTGATTTACGTTGCACTGTTTTGTTAGGCTTGCGGCCCCGTGCATCCGATTTCAACAGGCGTTTCTGTAGGGATGCCCTCCTTAGCCTTTGGCTGTCCCCAGCCTATCTGCAAGGCAGCAGTTGTTTACGATCAGAGTTTTCTCTCCTATGGAAGTAGACAACATGAACAATTCAGTACAACTCTTCAAAATAAACATTCACTAATTTACTGCAATGTGGTCACTATAGCTGAGAGGCAAAGTGCTCGCCTGTCAAGAAAGGAACAAACAAAAGTGTGAAACGGTGCATGGGTTGAATCCCACAACTTTCAAACATGCCCTAGTCTCAAGGGAGACCTTGTTCTATCAGAGATGAATGATAAACTCAAAGGTCCCGTGGACATGCGCTGTGCACGTAAAGGAACCAATGGCAGAGAATAGCCTAAAAGAGCAGGCTGTTTGTTAGTCAGTCTTTACAAAAATTATAAAAGTAATTAAATTCATATCTAAAAATGGCCAAGTCATGAAGGCCAAAAGGAAACGATCTCTCCATTATGCAAATATACAACAGGCCAATCACATGTCTGTACAATTGACTGCACGTATTTAAAACTACACACACACACTATGTATGCTATGTTTTTATGTCACCCACGATATAAAAACACATTATGGCCTTGCTCACATTGGAATCCGCATCACTAGTCTAGGAGACAGGCATTATATCATAACTGCCCAGCAACATGCCTTTTCTCCACATTGACAGTATATTCACTTACGTTCACACACAAATTATTTTCTTACTTATGTGTTAGCTCATTGATTTTTACATCATCAGATGATTTCCCACGATGAGCTCGGCCTTTACCTGGAGCTCCACTTTAGCTCAGCAAAGCTTGAGTTTAGTGGTGAGTCATTTGGCCAGTGAGTCGTCCTCAACTGGCTATACAGAGGGCATCCTACAAAACATGCTCTGCAGTTTGTTCTATCGGTCCACATGTACATAATGGTTAAACAGACAGACAAACACTGTGTATGTTTTTGTTTGTTTAGGCTGTAAGTTATGCCCTGAGGCGAAGAATGGTGATCCATTATTATTTTATTCCTGAACTCTTCTTCGAAATTGTAATACATTCTCAATGACAACTAATTTTATATCTTCATGCCATTTGCCTTTTATGTCACAATAAACGTAAAACAGTTTAGCGTTATCTTACAAATTTTTTTCTGGCTTGTCTTAATGCATCTGACTCTTCCAGCTTTTGTGTTTCCTCTTTAAACTTTGCTATGCTTTCCTGGAAAGTATGAAACATTTATGAATTATGAGAATAGATTATAGCATTGAGAATATATAGTCTAATATTTAAATACAATGTAAAATTGTCATACATAAAATTATTAATAATAACAAAAGATTGACCTAAGTGATACACATAACAAAGTTACAATGAATAATATAATTTCATTCGAATAGTCTCAAACAAAATGGGCCCTTTGAACAAACAGAAGCATTTGTACAGACACTCCAGCAGCTGATTTTGTTAACAATAGCTGACGCAATAATAATAATAATAATAATGTTCGCTTAGGCATCTGAGGCCTGTTGCGTCAGTCGGCCACATCCATGACCTACAGCTGTAGAGTGGTTCCAGGCCTCATTCGGGGCGGAGGAGGATGTTGCTACTTGCTGGAGCCATACTGTTCGTGGACGGCCTCTTCCGCGCCTCCAGGTGGTCGGGGGAAGACTTTTGGCACAGAGGAACGACCTGTGTAGCATCCTGTGGGCCGAGATAGATGGGCCCGTTGGTGCCCACCGCAGTGTGACCTTGAAGTTTCAATACCCTGGGGTGCTGTGTCAGAAATGAGGTTATAAACTTTGGTATTGGCCCAAAATAGACAGGCCTAGGGAGGGCGTTTCACTGTTTTAATTTCCAGAAAGCGCCGCAGCGCAGATCCGTCTGTGCCAAACAGGACAATGTCGTCCGCATAAACGAGATCAATAAAGATTGACTGATCAATAGCTATACCCTGCTGATGCGCGCTGAGGCAGTCGACTAACACAATGCAGAACCATAAAAGAAAAGTTAATTTTTCAGGAGTAATCTAATTGACAGGATTACCTTCATTTCTTTGCTCTTTTTCATGTCTTGCCTGATGTTATCAATGACAGTCTGGAAGAAGTTCTTACTTGACATAAATCTTTGCTGTAAATAAAACAGATCTATATACAGCTCATTCAAATCATTCTGAATTCCCAAAATGTAAGGGGTAAAATAGCACAAAAATAAGTCTTAATCTGAAAAACAATCTTGAAATGTAAAGTACCACACATTCTGATTAACTTTAAAGACATTACAGGAAAACTGTATACATTTAATTGGCACTTCTCACTTACTCTTTTGCAACATAATATTTTGTATCATTACCTGATGTTTTGATATATATGAAGTACATGCATTATTGTACTTTTTACACTTTTAAAAATCTCATCTAAATATTATCAATCCCTACAAACTCTCTACCTCTATTGATAAAATTGTGCACATAAAGTCAATAAAATTTTGTTAAAGAAATACATGTATCAAAATAAACAATGTGTATATGTTATTCTGTGTAAGATTCTTCTTTGTCAGTCATCCTGAAAAGGATGTTTTGTTACATTGTGTCATAGTTTACAGGAAGGCTGTAATATCTGCGCTTGTCAACCCAACATGTCTTGTTCCAGCATGGTCCATTTTTGGGCCTGGAGTTGCCTTCCCTCTTTGATCCCTAGTCTCTAGCTAAACTGCATGGATGTAATCTGCTTCAGGGGCCACCACAACTTGGAGGCAGAATCGGGACTTGGACAGCTATAAGTCGCAGGCTGTTGTGATCTCATTCACTGCGTCTTCTGCTCTGCTGTATAAGATGAAAATTGTCATTCTATATTGTGATGTGTGGAGAAATTTAAATATATTGTACCTGGCATATTCTAATATCCAACTGTCCATTGTTAGATGTGACGGGTTTATGTGGCAAAAAAGAACTTCTATTGGAATTAGAGGCATTTGAATCTGTCTTCAGTGTTCGCTGGATGATGACTTTTCCAGTAGATGGGAACTAAAATTATAGACCACAATTTCTTGAAATATAAAATAACACATACAGCAAACATAAATGTACATTAATAAAATCTCTTAACAGTTTTTATTACACAATATTTACTTGCTTCTTTTGCTTACCTAAAAGGCCTGTGTCCGTACCTGGAATGTGCTGATGGTCAATTTCCTCACTGAATGTTCAGTAAACTTTATAATCTGTTACTCTGCAGGCCATGTTTTGTTCTGATAAACAAACACTTCTGACTTTCTTTTGCCATTCAATATTATTCTTAATAGTCTATTGACATTTGTAAACTGGTTTTCGAAAGTTTAATGAAACAAGGTTTGCGAAACTCTAACAAGAGATATATATAGAAATACAAAATGATATATATTTGCTTCATGGACTACCAAAAGGCTTTTGACAGAGTCCAACATGAGAAATTAATAAAATGTCTCCAAGAAATAGGTCTAGATGGTAAAGACATAAGACTGCTCTGTAATCTGTACTGGACAAACTGCTACATAAAATCAGGAAAGTTATGTTCTCCAAGTATAGAAGTGAAAAGAGGAGTGAGACAGGGATGTGTATTATCCCCTTGTCTTTTTAATATCTACACAGAACAAATATTAAAACAAATAGAGGGGATGCCAGGGCTTGTCATTGGAGGAGTGACAATGAATAATCTTAGATATGTGGATGATAAAGCTTTGATGGCAAAAAGTAGGCAAGAATTACAGGACCTTGTGATAACAATTTACACAATAAGTCAAGAGTTTGGATTATACATAAACATAAAGAAAACAGAGACTATGATAATTTGGAAAAGTGACAAGAAAGCATGTGAAAGTGACTGAAACTTATTGAAGAAAGGAAACAATTAAATCAAATTGGAAGTCAGGGGACCAACACAGCATATAAAAACTGTGCAAGAAAAGTTAGAAGAGAAATAAGAAAAGATAAAAGAAGATACATCGTTGACACTTGTAAAGACATAGAAAATCTACAGCAACAAGGCAGGGAGAAAGATGCCTTTAAGGCGATAAGAACACTGACAAGGGAATTCCATCCGGTTCCGCATGTCATCAATGACAAAGAGGATGACACATTAACAGAATCCAAAGACATACTGAATAGATGGAGAGAGTACTGCAGAACCATGGATGAAGATAGCACAAAGCGCTCAGTTACAATCCTACCGAAGGACGTTTTAAGTGGGTGGATAACATCAGGAGATGGACTGGAAAGTCTCTCAGATTGCACCATTACGGCAAGACATGGAGTACCTGGAGATCCATTGCAGCCGACCTTCGATGCAGAGATGGCACTTGAACTGAACTGAAACTATTTTGTGAATTTTAGTTATTCTCAACAATTCTAATCAGTACATTAGCTCATAAACTATAATTGAGAAAATGTCTACAAAAACATCAATTTATTCGTGTAATTCACGGATGTCATCAAAGTCTGCAGGGAAGGACAAAGAAGTATGCAATGGAATACTGAAAGATGAAACCAACTTATATATCAGAACTGACATTTGCATATGAATGATATGGCCCTGGTCACAAAATTGAGGCACATCTCCTGACCAAATTGCAAGTATGGAAAGAAGACAAATGTTCATCAGCAGCTCCAAAACAAAAACCATGGTGATCGCAAGAAATGTTGGTTGCACAAAAGGTAGACATTTCCACGTAATAGATAAAGGATTTCCCAGCAAAAGAGAAAAAAATTTAGAAAACATTGTTTGATGTATACCTGTTCACATATGTACCTGTCCTAGCATACAGATGTGAGTAATGGGCAATGATCACAACCTAAAAATGCCAGCTACAATCCTCAGAAATTAGGCACTTAACTGGTTGCATACTATAAGCCGTTCCCAGCGTCAGAACACTTATTCACCCGCGGCCATAAGCCACTGTGAGCGCCAATGTTTGTTTCATAGTAAAACAAGTTATAAATTTATAGTTTTCCTTTTCATTTCCGTACGAGATTTTAATTTACCGAAGGGAAGTTGTTTCTTGAACCACATGTGGAGCAAATCGGATGTTTAAAATTGTATTCTTGTCATAATTATCATATTTTCAAGCTAGTTACCGAATTGTAAACAATTTTTTACCATGGCAACAAGCGATAAGGTCACCAAAAGCACTTGTACGGCTCGGCTCGTCTAACTATTGAACAGGCTAGAAACTTGTTTCAACAGATAAATAATACATCTAGTGAAGACGAGGTAAGTGAAACAGATGTTGACAATAATGATTCAATTGATTTTGATGAATGCGAATAACATAGTACTGACAGCGCAAGTAGTGATAGCGAAGATGATGCACGTCCTGGACCATCAAAAGTCCCTAAAAACGCTGCTAGATTTACAAATAATTCAGTAAAAAAATGGAGCTCAAGAAAGAGAACAGTGGCACCAAGTAACTGAAGGTGAAACAACAGGCAGTATTCCCTTTGTTCCAACTCGTGAACCAGGTATGCATGCAAAACTAGATGCATCTTCCTCTGAACTAGATTGTTGGTTTGCCTTGATAACACCAGATGTATTAGATTCATTGGTATCAATGATCAATGAATATGCAGAATTGAAGAAATCCAAACAAGTTTCTTTACAAAAGTCTACACTTGCAAGTTGGAAGCCTATCACTGAATATGAGCTGTTAAAATTTTTGGCCGTGATTATTGCAATAGGTTTAGGTAAAAAAGCATCGGTGAAGGATTGTTGGGCACACAAACCGCACAACTACAACCCATGGTACAGTCAGATATTTCCCAGATTGAGATTTGAAATCATATACCACACCATGATGCATGTTGGAGATGCTGAATCTGTAGGGAAGGACAAAATAGAGCCATTCTTGAATTCACTAATAGCAAAGTTCCAGGATGCATTTTATCCATTTCAGGATCTGGTCATTGATGAAATGGTAATAGGCTATAACGGACGCTGGAAGCACAAGCAGTACAATGCCTTCAAGCCAAGCAAGTATCACATCAAGACTTTTGGCTTGTGTGATTCTACTACAGGGTATGTCTACTCTGTATTGACATACTTCGGAAAAAACACATCATATCTCCTTGCCAATGACCGTACAAGTCAGGCCGTGAAGGTGTTTGATTACCTGCTGCAAGGAATTGGAAAAGGCCACCATGTATTTGCAGATAGGTACTACACTGTAGACACCGTGATTACATATCTGTTGAGTAGGGGGTATTGATTATACTGGCACACTCAACATCAACAGGAAAAATGTTCCACTTCAGTTGAAGACTATTTCTCTACAGCTCCGAGAAGCTAGGTGGTACAGAAATAATGATGGATCCCAGATATGTGTTGCTTGGCGAGATAAGAAAGCCAAAAAGCCATGTATTGTTGTCTCTACCAAGACTACAGTTCAGATGGAGCAGGTTACAACTAGAAGAGGCAACACAGTTGAAAAACCCTAAGTAGTGCAGCGATACAACATGTGTATGAATGGATGTGACCATAGCGACCAGATGGTATCATACTATGGCAGCTTCCAAAGAAAAACAAGAAAATTGTGGAAAAAAATATTTTATTGGATCATTGAGGTTTCACAGGTAAATGCTCATATATTATACACGCTCTGTCATGCTGATGAGAAGCCTATGCCCTTAAAAGTCTTCAAAGAAAATTTGATCCATCAGCTGACTGAGAAGGCTGCATCCATCATCCCGCAAGAGGTAGTTACCACAAATAGCAATAAAGTTGGGAGAAAATTCAAAGAAGGAAACAAAATTAAAAGATATGAGAGTGCTATGCATCTTGTGGATCACTCAGACAAAGACAGGAACTGCAATATATGCTCAACTCCTGCAAAGAGAGCCCGCACAAATTTTTATTGCACTGGTTGCCCAGTAAAGCCACATCTCCATTCGAAGAACTGTTTTAGAGTGTACGATACACATGATCCTGCACATATGTTTTAGATCTATCTTAGAGAACATTCATTTACCTACAAAATGGTATATAATTCATAAAAATATGTTAATAATTAAGAAAACTGCAGCTAAATTTGTACATACACCTGCAAATGGGAAAATGGTACCTAAATTTAATTCTGCCACAGCCTGTTTTTCAATTCAGTAGCTAATCAGTTAAGAAATGTGGTCCAAGTGGCAAGATCCGTAACAAGAGAATACTACACAATCTAGAAGCCCATGCCTATGTGGAGCAGTCTCAAATGTGGTGGTTTGGCAAAGTCTATAGAATGAGAGAGGACCTGACTGATATCACGACAATCGGGGGAGGCAGAAAGCCAGGTATCCAGAACCCCAGAACATCCCAAAGTACGCTGGGAAGACAACATACGACAGTCCCTGAGAGATCAAGGACTGAACTGGAACCAGGCCATGAGAAGTACAGCGGATAGAATAGTCTGGCAATCGCTCTAGAGAACCTCTACAGATCAAGAAAGATTAACTAAGTAAGTGAGTAATACATATATCTTCTTTTTCTTGTTCCTATCACTTCAGATGGTGAAGTAGAAATCAAACACTGCATTTTGTTTACCCTAATCAGCTTATAAGGAAGCCTGAATCCAGTTACATGCAGTGTGGTTTCAATAGCAATGGTTTTTACATAGTGAGGCTGCCTGCCCAATGCTCATTAGTCATCTCTTATGACATGCTGGGAAGGAAACAGTGACCTGCTTCCTTTTGCCTCTGAAACCATTCATATGAACAAATATATATAGCAACAAATATATATAGCAGCCTTTAAACCTTCAAGATAAACTTTAAACATTTAATTTGAATTTTAAAATTGTTAAGAGAAGTCTAGAGGTTATTTGCCATTATACATGAAATTTATTGAACTGCCGTCTAGCCATTTTTGAGTCATTTTCCAAACAGGCTTCCTGATAAAAAATAATCAAGGTATTCATTTTCTGCTCAAATGTATGTTTTAACAGTCAGCAAATAAAAATGTATTTCTTTTTTTTCAAAGACAAAAACTTTGCAATAAATAGTAACATTTTGTGGCAGATGGTGGGATATTCAAATTGGTAATGTTGAAAAGAATTAATCCGACAGTAATGTCTATAAAATTGAAATGAAATAGACTGACATATGACTTCATTCAGAATACTTTTATTTTGGTTTCTATTAAAAATCATGTTAACTCTGGTAAATTTGTTCAATGGTTCAAACAGACTTTAACACATGCAGCATCTATGCCAAAGTTGAAAATACAGAATGGGGCTTCTGTGCAGTATGCTAGAGTAAGTGGTAAAGGTGTCATCAAACAGAGATTTTCTTAAGATCAAGATGCTCTGCAGTGCATGAGCTGCAGCAGTCAGCGACCCATAGCTGACTGCTAGCATCAGCGCCTGCGAACCAGAGCTGCCACGACCCTTCTACATCTCCACGCAGTGATCCTGGATCGAAGGGAGACAGTTAACCTGCTGCCGAAGACAGATGTGCCAGACCAAAAGGTGCAAATATCTGTAAACTAGCGACACAATGAAATCCGGACTACATCCTGCTACTTGCAAAGCCCCGTGCAGGACTTGGTAGCGGGAGATTGAGAACGAACACAGATGAAGAAGAGATTTTCTTCATTGACTTTCATCCTGAAAAAGACTTTAAAATCATAGTTTACAGCGAGACTGTGACTTTCAGTCCAACACATCACATCAGATTTCAACTGGCCTTTTTGGGTAGTGGGTTTGCCACCTCTCTGTGATCCCAATTCCTTGGCCAGACTACACTAGTGTTTCCAGAACTGCCACTTGGAGGCAGAATAGTGTTTTGGTCAGCTCTGTGATTCACTGACCATGATGCAAGCAGCCAGCCATAAGTCGCTGGCTATTGTCATCTCATTCACTGCTGTATCCTCAGCCACAAAGCAGAGATGAACATATACAAAGCCAAGAATTTCATGCTTAATTTGAAGGATCTATCATACTAGATACTCAATTAGACAGTAATTGAGCTTCACTAATTATGTAAGATTTTGTCATCGAAGTGGTGCTTCGGGTGAAAAGAATACAACCACTTTAACATTCTAAGCATGTTGATTGTTGTAAAAGTTGACTATAGAAGGTTGTATAATGGACTAGCAACCTCATCATGTACACAGTACAACCATTGCCGATGAAACCATCATAATCATTACAAGTTATCTTCTATAGTACAGGCTTCCAGTTAGGAGCCAGATGTAATTGACATAATCACATATCATGTCGACGTGTGTTTCTCAATTTC
The DNA here is from genome assembly GCA_036924085.1 of Ariolimax columbianus. Lineage (NCBI taxonomy): Eukaryota > Metazoa > Mollusca > Gastropoda > Stylommatophora > Arionidae > Ariolimax > Ariolimax columbianus. Next base: position 122,076,882 of record JAVGWX010000001.1, read on the forward strand.
ATGCAGTGAATTATGAAAAAAGGACATGATGAATTGAAATAATAGGATTTCCTAGAAACTTGTAGTCTAAATTAAGTAAATAAACTATAAACAAACGCATGACTAGTAGTAGTAATAAGTAAAAAGTAGTACACAGTGCTGTAAGTTGTAACTCACTAACTGTGTACAGGATTAAAGTGTTTTCATGAACTTAACGCTTAGTAAGTACCAAACAGATGTATTTTTAATTGTATATTACTATATTCATTCAAATATTTTGAAATAAGTTTATGTATAACTACATGTTGACGTATATCCATTTTTGTTTCATTACACTACTTACTAATGATGGGCCTGGGGTCAAATGTTTCACACGCAAGCCGCAATCATCAGCAATTACAGCTGATTGTAATTTCAATGTGGCCAAAATGTCACTAATTGTTCCAAAAGTATTTGACATTATTGGTGTCTAGTCTAAGGTGTATATTAGCTTTTCATTAGACTTGACTCTTAATTAAATTAGGGCTAGCTTGATTGAGGATTGACATTGACAGGAATACTAAATTAAATAATCACATCATTTTAATTTTTAAAGGTGAATAAAATGACGAAACTTTCATAATTTGTATGCTGACTGCAATCATGATTTACTTGACACGCACAATACTCTCAGATGTATCAGCTAAAACTGTGCATCCACATCGATATAACATATCAAACAAGAGAAGCATAAGATTACCCCTTGATGACTACATGATCGTCCTAGCGTGCCCAAAAGCCGACTGCATGACGCCATGTTGCTTTTAAACTATCTTCGCTACCAGTTGTAGGAATAGCTTCCTGTCGCTGATCATCTTTCAATTCCTTGTAATTCTGGCGTTTGCAACTTTATTATGTTGATTTTATTAAACTTGGTCTTCACATGCGCAATAATTTTACTCCATTAGTACACAGTAATTGTACACTAGGCCCACAAATCGCTCAGTATACCGGTACAATATTAAAAGGTTATATGCGGCATCAACTTTATGAGTGATCTACCTGTAGTGTAGTCTGTAATGTAAATGCGTTGCCAAGTGTTTGCGCATCATTATTGTGTAAATAGATAAACCTTGCTTCTTGACGTACACTGCAATGGAAATAGTCATCTCCTTAACTCAAGCAAAACTAAATGGTACAGATAATATGTAAATATTGCACTGTTTAATAGAACTGGCATCACTATCGTTTGTCGATATCGTTGTCCTCTGTTTACTTTTGTGATTGCAAAAAGGTGGCAGGTGATGTGCGACACGATATGCGAACTTTTGTTTGCAGGCGACAGTGGTTCAGAACGGAATATGCAGGAGGGTATGGACTGGTTATCTGCTACTTGTGACAACTTTGGCTTGACAATTAGCTGATGAACTGGCTAATAGAATAGCAAAGACCAGCACAGTTTTTGGCCGAATGCGTTCAACATTATGGGAACGTCGAGGAATCTGCATAATGACTAAGCTGAAGGTATACAGTACCTCCATTGTTCCCACCCTGCTCTACGCGTGTGAGATCTGGACTGTCTACGCTGGTGACGCAGGAGGCTAAATAATTTTCATATGAACTGTCTGAGACACATACTGTATATGCGCTGGCAGAACCATATCACAGATACTGAAATGCTGTCCATCCCCAACAAGCAAAGTATTCATGCACTTTTGCAAAAATCCCAATTCAGATGGGCTGGCCACTTTGCCAAAATGTCAGACGAAAGGTTTTCAAACGCGGTTCCTGTATAGCGAAATGAGTGAAGGAGAACGTTCACAGATACGTCAAAAAAAAAGCGTTTCAAGGACAGTCTGAAAAAGTCCCTTTGGCGATGTCAAATAGACATTAACACACCGGAGAATCTGGCTCAAAATCGCTCAACATGGAAGAGCGGTGGTCTCAGACAGCGTTGAACTCATCGAAGGCCTACGTTTCCAGGCAGCCAGGGATAGACCTGCAGTCAGGTAGTCAAAAGCAGAGAAAATATCAAAGACAACTGCTGACTACGTTTGCCAGTCTTGTTTGTCATACCTTTCCGGGTTCGAATTGGTTTGATCAGTCATGAGCCCAAACACATACTCAAGGTTGCGTTATGACACGTGATGATGTTGGTGGTGATCCTCATCGACGACAATGGACGAATTATTATTATTACTTGTGTTGATTTGTTTGGTGTTTTTGTTTGTTCCTTGACCCCGTGGCCGTAACTTGTGTTGTTTTTGTTTATATCCAGGTGCAGTATGAGTAACTGAGCCATACTTATCCTATACGCATTATGCCTGTTTTATTGACTATTGACATTCAGTAACTTAGCAGCTTCGCTTCATTTTTATCGAGTCTATTTTACATCTGCTACTATGTGTTGTCTCCACAGCATCTTGTTTTCTCCCTTAGTTCATTACATGTTCTACCTATCATGGCTTCACATACCGTGTAATTGTATTATTCGTCTAGGTCAGGGCCAGCGAAACAGAGCTGCCAAGACCCTTCTACACCTCCAAGCGGTGATCCTGGATAACAGGCTGCATCAGGGCAGACTGGCTAAGGACAAGGGATCGATGAGGGAATGCTAGCCCGGTACTCAAAAATGATCGCTGAAGTCGGATGTGTTGGACCGAAAGGTGCAAATATCGCAGTCAAGCTGTAAACTACGACACAACGTATTCTGTTCTCTAGACTACATTCTGCCTCTTAAGCCCTTTCATGGTTTGGTAGAGGGAGATTGAGAACGAACGAAGCCAAGCCATTCGTCTAGGTAAATGTATTTATTTATTTAATGAATTATTAAGTGTTTTCGTTTGTTCTCTGTCCATGCCGAAAGTCTTGTGGCTGCATTGTGGACTGTGATTTATTTCTGTCATGGTGCGATAACTGAACCATAGCTGCATGCGCTTTTATCATCTTTTAACCTTCAGTACTGCAGCAGCTTCCTTTATTTGTACTCAGTTCAGACACATAACTGTCGTCTTTTGGTGGAAGGGAGTAGAGACTGAACAGTAAACACGCTTTCCGTCTGCCCGGGTGCAGCGTTGTCGATTTAGCTTTACATAACCGCATACTAATCGTGTCGAAACTCAACCTCCACATAGAATCGAATCAACGTTATAATGACCAACATTTCAAAACTGAATAGGGGAACACTTTTTCAAGGGAACCAGACTGCAGGCTGAAGAATGAACAGTTCTCCTTGGCTAGGGTGAAGAAAAAACGAGTCACTCTGATTCATAATTTGAATTCTATAACCGCCTCATAGAATCTGAGACATACAAGATGCAGGAACCCTGATTTGGTGAGAATAATGCCTCTGCTGGCTGAAAAGCATAGCATGAACTCTGTACAATCAATCAATGCTCCCATCTCGCCAGTATACACATCCCTGATGTACTCTTTCTCGCTCTATCCACGTGTAACCATTTAATCGTACGTTTAAACAATTTCCCTCGTCGACATTAAAAAAGGCAGTCTTCTTCAATATATATGTGCATAAAATTGTTCAGGGCAAGTTTGGAAAGATCCAAGATGCGTAGATCAGCAACAACGCGAATAAAACCCAAAGATAGGCAAACGTAATGTCTTTAGGCCATTTATAGTCCTCAACCTTATCGCTCATCTACTGTCATTAGTGTCGATATCACATCACTTCTAACCGACAGGAGTCAGATGTTGGAACATTTGGCAGAACACTTCATTGATGTCCTAAATTATCCTTCAACCGTCAACATGTCGCAATCAGCGATAGACTCGATATGCCACCCAGTGCAGATGTAGTAATAAAAATACATTAACCTAATGTCCATTGACAAAGTCCCAGGGTGTGATACTATTCTTGCTAATGTTTACAACACATGAGAGCATATACTGCTACTTGTAAGCTAACACATATTTCGTTCAATTTGGGAAGAAGTCACATGAACTGAAAGATTGAAATCATTATCGATATGTACAAGCGCAATGGCAATCGTATATCCTATTTATTACCGCAGGGAAATATTCTTCTTGTGAATTTCTTTAAGCATCGCCACAGTCCCACACAGACGTGTTATAAATGGGGCGATCTGGAGATGTCATCTCAAGTAGATTTAATTCTTTTCAGGGTACGCAATCGCCAGTGTGTCACAGATTGCAAAGTGATTGCCAGTCTGCGTGTAGATACTGACTAATGACCATCCACCAGTTGTACTTTACTTTTGTCATAGTGTGCAACATACTAAACGCGGCACTTGTCTAAATGAAGTAGCCAATACAAGAAGGCTGACAGATGTGTTAGTACGGAAAACGTCAAACATACGATCGAATTTTATATGAAAGTATGACACATAGAGGTACAATGGAAGAGCAATGGCAACATTTTATGTTAGGATGACTAGAATTTAACTTAGGACGTGGTACAACTAGAAAAGGTGATATCAGAAATAAACGGACGATATGGTGGAATGAAATTGTGAAAGCTGCAGTCAGGTACCTGGTGATTGGCAAAGAGCGGTGGTGGTACCTATTTGGAAAAACAAGGTCGGCAAAATAAGATTGCAGCTTTTATAGGGGTGTTTCTCTCCTTGGCCATGTTGGAAACATTTTCGCACGGGTTCTAAAGTAACGAGTTCGAGCTATCGTGGAGTCGCTGATCAGTGCTTCACAATCAGGATTCAAGAAAAGCAGGGGATGTACGGATGCTATATTTACACTCAGGCTGTTAAGTGAACAAACCGTAGAATGCAATCAAATAAAACTCCACGTGGCCTTCATTGATCAAGAAAGGGCATTTGGCCGGGTAAACCGCTGTTTGCTATGAGAGGTAGTGGGGGAATATAGTGTGGAGGGTCATCTACTAGATATCATTCGTGCCTTGCAACGCAAAAAAAAAGAAGGTGCAGTACCAACGAATGCAGGTCTGACAAATAGGCTTCCAGTGCTAAGTGATGTGCGACAGGGGTGTGTTCTTTCTCCACTTCTGTTCATAATTTACAAGGATAAAATTACGTTGATTAACCCTCACGAGGAGTCATTCAATGAACAGTTGTTTGCTGATGATCAGGTCATCTTTTACCAAAATGGAGAAGATCTACACCACCTGAACTATCTCCGTTTTGCTTGTAACGAAAATGACATGAAGATCAACACAGGCAAAAAAGAGATTATGTTGATAAAACGTGTACAGGCGCAGAGAAGTTTCCACATCAGTGACATTAGTATCCAGCAAGTACAGGAGTTCAAATACTTGGGTGGTATGTTCACTGATGACGGCAGAGTGGACAGAAAGATTGTACATATAATTCAGAAGGCGAACAGTTTCCACTACCAAATTGCACATATTTTGAAACATCTTAGAGTGCCTCTTTCAACTAAGAGGAGGCTGATAAATACACTATTTATTCAGACATTGTGTTACCAATGTCAAACTTGGTTCTTACTAGAAACACACAAGAGTAAGATTCAGAGCTGGGTGATGCACTGTGTGAGAGGTGAAGTCGGAAATACAGTCCGTGACCAAATCCGCAACACCACACTAAGGCAGATGGTGGGAACAAACCTAGTCAGTACCTACATTGACGCACAACAAATCAAGTGGTTTGGTCATTTAGTCAGAATGCATTATGACTAGCCTATAGTTAGAGCATATCATATGCAGGTTTCCTTTCCACTATCAAGGCGTAGACCTCGACGTCGGTGGATTGAGGGTGTCTCAATCAGGACTTTTGTATAGTTGCAGCATGTCAACTCTGTGAGAAATGATAGGACACGCGGTCCGTACAGTAATAGCATCGTGACTTAAAACTCGACTTTTGTTGTCCTTACCAAGACCACTGACACTCAATAGGGACCGAGTCAGGAAAATCATGGTGAAACTCAGCTGTCCCAACAAATTCACAACAGTTGTCTGTTAAAGTTTCATGATGACTCGTGTATTGTGTGTCGGAGAATTGTCTGAAGCTTTCTCAGTCATGAACGGAATCAAACATGATTGTGTTCATGTCGTAACACTCTTTTGTGCTGTATTTGCAGCCATATGATATACTTGGCACTGCCACATGGGTACATATAAAATATCGCAGTGTAGAAAGTATCGCAGTCAAACTGTAAACTAGCGACACAACGCATTCCGTTCTCTGGACTACATTCTGCTATTTGCAAAGTCTTGTTCAGGGCTTAGTAGCAGGATATTGAGAACGAACGCAGAAGAAGAAGAAGAGGAAAAATAAGCTGCCAGGATGAAGTACCTAGCTCTGATGTTCTCAAAAGAGCAAAGCAAAACTCTTGAGCTTCTATACGTTGTTGCAACGATTCCAAGTCTTAAGAACTTGTCCTGTTCATATAACCGATAAACACTGCCCAAACCATTTGCTTTGCAGTGATCTCAATACAGGCAAGCGATCATCAGAGGTATAGAAGAAATGGTATAAAGACTTGAAGTGTCTTGGAACAGTTTGAATAATGATGCCATCTCAAGAGAGACACTTGCATAGAACCACCTCACCTGACGCACTACAATCAAACGAGACGTTGGTTTCCGGTCTGGCGCCTTACAGGCTACTGGCACTTTTCGTCCAGTTTATGACATTCTGTCTGCTCTCATCCTCTGCTGTGTGTTATTAATATATCTAAAGCAAGCCACCAATAGACAACCATATTGGGATAAGTTCAATTCACCGTTTATATCATTGTGTTGTGTTTTTAAATTATACCAAATCAAATATTTTGTCATCTATTATCACAATGGGTGCATTGACATTATAATCATCATCGTACAACCCTTCTTTCATCATTGTTTTCAGCTCTCGAGCGGGTTCGCGCAGTATTTAAAAATTTCATACCATCACTCAATAGCACAATTAAAATTGGATTTGTGCATCAGAATTGACCAACTTGCTCATTACTGGAGTACTAGTTATTTCGAACACTAATTTCACCCTATCCAACGAATCAAATCGTGCAATCGCGCTGGTTTGATTTCATCATCACTGAATGCTGTAGGCCTCGTCCACCTTGCTCACCTAGCCGTCAGTTTTAGTATCAATTTTCTATACACATCTCATGGGAATATGTAGAATACCCTGTTCCGGATTCCTCATCAGTGCACCCAAGGGACAGCCAATTTACAAGTACACAGTGGGTGGCTGAGGCAGAGGAAGCAGCCAGACAAAAGTAGTGAGCCCAATGACCCTGCTCAAGCCTGGCCTGCTGATCAGGAAAGAGATGTCAATCACAGAACCAAAACAGACCCCTCAGCGTCAGCATGGGGCGAATTAGGGGGGGGGGGGAATGAACATCCCAATCGTTCGCTTGTCACTTTGTGATGAAACTATACGATTAGAATGAGAAAGTCACAGTGCATGAGCTGCAGCGACCCATAGCAGACTGCTGGCGTCAGAGTCAGAGAACCAGAACTGCCAAGACCCTTCTGCACCTCTATGCGGTGATCCTGGATAACAGGCTGCAACGGAGCAGACTGGCGAATGATAAGGGATCGAAGAAGGAAGACTAACCAGTACTAAAAAATGCCTGCTGAAGTCGAATGTGTTGGACTGAAAGGTGCAAATATCGCAGTCAAGCTGTAAACTACGACACAATGCATTCCGTTCTCCCGACAACATCCTGCTACTTGCAAAGCCCTTTTCAGGGATTGGTAGTGGGAGATTGAGAACGAAGAAGAAGAAGGAGGAGGACTGGTTGTCTACAGACTCTGCAGTCTTCTAAACCAGTACAACGGCATTAATTTAAGTTAAGAGATAGACACATCGCCTAATGGAATGTAATCGTCAAGTCACTGTAAACATCCACATCCCGAATGAATGTCCAACTACTGAAAACGTGGCCTAGAGGTGGTAGGACCCAGGGCGTTTGAGTGGTGAGTACAGAAAGTACATTGTATCCGGTCCAGTGTACAACAGGTGACCTTGGGGTCAAAGTAACATATATTACATTATTACACTGCTGCTGCTACTACTACTACTGTTACTGTAACAAAGTCATGTTTGTGACAAAAATTATTGGGGGGAGTTGAAATGTTTCTTTGCTCTTGTACAAAAACTTCTCCTAGGCGGAAATTTTATTAACCAAGTAAGTACGTGAGAACTAGTTTATATTCTGGATAAATAAATTATCAGTCGGCGGAATGTTTTTGTTTGTTCATAGAAAAGGAGGAACTTAACGTCTTTACATGAGTCTAGAAGACTAGGCAGAGTCTGTATACAACCACTTTCTTAGAAAATGATTAAACGATGTGCGAGCCCAATTTAATAGACTCAAACACCAGAGGAAATTAGAACCACAGCCTCTTAGGCACCATCTAAGCTGCTCTTAACAAACTACCAAACCATGGCTGGTGTTATGTCATGTCACACAGTTAGTCGCCTCTTCCGACAAGCTCTATATGGGGCAGTGGTGCTATTCTTGTCTTTGTCATCCACAAAGATCCTGCAGACCACTCGGTCGGTGCTGTTCACTTTTGAAGTCGGGGATATTGAGTAGACTTAGTGGGGCTTGCCGAAGGACGTTGAGCAGTTGAACATTTAGCTCCCTTCTATTATCTGAGCTCATGCGAACAGTATGTGCACATGTTGAGCCACAGGAAACAAAGGTGAATATAACAAGTGAATTGATTGGCTAAACTGAAGCATACATTCAAGATGGAGAGAAAACTAGCAGATGAATGAGAATGAAACGAGATGAACACAAGCTTAGAACGAGCGCCAAATAGGTTGAACTGATATTTTTTCCAGCCAGTTTTCTTAAATATATAAATCATCTCCCCAAAATGTATTCTCACAAATTAGGAGCCTAGACTGCCGAAGACGGATGTGTCGGACTGAAAGGTGCAAATATCGCAGTCAATCTGTAAACTAGCGACACAACGCATTCCGTTCTCCGGACTACATCCTGATTTTTGCAAAGCCCTTTTCAGGGCTTGGTAACGGGAGATTGAGAACGAACGAAGAAGAAGAAGGAGCCTAGAACAGAAAAGACAAGAAAGACAAAGGGGAACATGTTTTTAAAAATGGGATCAACGAACACTCTTTCAATATGGATTAAGTGTGGTTTAAAAAATACTAATTGCACTCACCCACATAATTGAAAAAGAAGAAACTATTCTTTTTCTTTTTCATCTCTTCGCTAATCCTGTTATGTCTTTCAGCGTCAGGTTATGAAGAGATCTCTAGAACGAGACCAAATGTGTGTGTTATGCACAGTGGCATTCACCACCTCATATATTTCTGTAAGCCACCTATTTTGTAGTCTGCCGTTGACCTTGAATCCGTTGTATCTAAATAGCATTGCTTGTTTGTTTGTTTTTAGTGGGGTGGGGTGGGGGTGGGGGGTGTCTTCACTGTTGTCTTCGACACACTTTTGTCACCATACACTGCCTGCATTCTGCAATGAATGTTAACTGGTCGCCATCCTTCAGCTGTTAGAAACCCAATCACCACTCGCTGATCAACTCTGGATGAATTATGTATCATACCCGCCATGTTTTCAACGGTCTGTTGAGGAAACTATGAGTCGAAGGATAATGAAATTTTGCAAACTTGACGGTTGGTATGTGCTGTTTACACCAGAAGTGACGTCATCATGCACATCGTACGTATGCTCACTTGTTGCAAATTTGGTCAGGTTTCATTTGAACATGTCTTGTAGCTTTGCACTGCGACTATTGCATTTTGTTGCTATATAAAGTTATTCAACATTTAGTTTTTTACCTGTGCTGACAACAGTTGACATTTTTAATATAATAAATGTAACAATTATAAGCCAAATAAAAATGACAAAAACACTTTGAATAAGTAAATATTTTTTATACAAGGTTCTAATTTATATTTCAATAATAGCACTCAAAAATAAAGGTACTAATTAAAACCAACAACATATTGTAATAATGCTGTACCATAAGTTGTAATGGCTTTCAACTTAAACCATTGAAATATATAATATCATCAATGTCCAATTCCTGAAGCAAGATCAAATTCTGTTACTTTAAATGTTGAATATATATTCTTGGAGAAATAACTGAATAATTTATCGTCATAATGTTGTTTGTCTTTTGAAAAATGTCACTTTCATCACAGTCGCTCTGTAAAACACTCAATCTTTGGCCAGTTGTCTTACCTTCATCACTGTCATCTTCAGAACATCATTGATGTTGTTTGTCTATCTTCTCTTTGGTCTGCTTCTGCCTGGTATTCCAAGCACCATATTCTCTAGTATCATTTTGTCTAAATCTTTGTGGTGTTTGGCCATATTTTTGTTTCCTAGATCTAATGCTGTTTATGAGTCAATTATGTTCTATAGTCAGCTCATTTAGGAGGTTTGTGTTTTTATTATTTCTATGGTATTCTGAGAACTTTCCTGTAGTATTTTACCTTGAAGAACTCAACTTTCTTATTTAGTGTTTGTGTGATGGTTTATGTTTTGCATCTATACGTTGCTATAGGGAAGATGCAGTTACTCAGAATTTTTATTTTTGCTTGTTGATAGTGTTCTGCCATACATTTCTCAATTTATTTAACCTCTGTGATGCCATGGCTATTCTTCATCTGACTTCTTTTTGCAGTCTTAATTGTAGTTTATAACATAGACATTAAAAACTTGTGATGGTTTCGATTGATTTCTTTCCTAGGATAATTTTGAGTCTGTTTTTAGGCTGTATCTGTGGTCATTATCTTTGTTTTATTTATGTTTGTTCTGGTAGATATTTTGTTCTTTGCTGTGTCTAACAGAAAAGATCTTCTGTTCTAGTTCCTTCATGCTTTTGGAAAGGATTACTGTGTCATCAGCACATTGGAGTTCTGGTATTTCTTCTTCTTCTTCTTCTTCTTCATTCGTTCTCAATCTCCCGCTACCAAACCATGAAAGGGATTAAGTAGCAGAATGTAGTCCAGAGAACGGAATGTGTTGTGTCGTAGTTTACAGCTTGACCGCGATATTTGCACCTTTCGATCAAACACATCCGACTTCAGCAAGCATTTTTTGAGTACTGGGTTAGCATTCCCTCTTCGATCCCTTCTCCTTAGCCAGTCTGCCCTGCTACAGCATGTTATCCAGGATCACCGCGTGGAGGTGTAGAAGGGTCATGGCAGCTCTGGTTCGCTGGCCCTGAACGCTAGCAGTCAGCTATGGGTCGCTGACCACTGCAGCTCATGCGCTGCTCAGCATCTTGATCCCGTTCTGGTATTTGATTTTCACTGATTGTAGAAGCGGGTCAAACTTTTCATAAATTTGTCATTTTTGACATTTCTCATTATGGTTTCTGCATAAATGTTAAACAGATAAGAAGAGAGTATGTATACTTGTCTTACTCTCTATTGCACTTCAAACCAATCTGATGTTTTGCCAGGATTCTGATCTCTGCTTGTTGCTCCTGATATAGTGTTCCAGTGAGGTGAATTAAGTGCATTGAGAATGCCATGTCACTCATAGCATTTCATGTTGCACACAGTCGAAAGCTTTGGCGTAATCTATAAATAAAGTGTTGAGATCTATATTGTACTCACTGCATTTTTGGATATTTCTCATATTAAGGTTGTGATCCGTTATACGTCTGCCATGTCTCTCTGCCAATAACTACTGGCTCAAATATATATAAAAGGTAATTTTCTAACATACTTTCAGTGTCTCTTTAATTAGCTCTGTATAAAATCAAATCTGATATAGGTAAACCAATATTATTTGTATTATTTATAAATAAAATATAACCTTATAAAAAGTCATTGACAAGAATTAATAATGATCTTGCAAATTAAAAGATAAACCCTGCCGAGATGGATGTGTCGGACCGAAAGGTGCAAATATCGCAGTCAATTTGTAAACTAGCGACAACGCATTTCATTCTCCGAACTACATCCTGCTACTTGTAAAGCCTGCTCAGAGCTTGAAACAGGAGAATGAGAATGAACACAAAAGAAGAAAAAGAAAAGATAAATGTTATAAACTATGAAGAACACATTAAAAAAACCATGACAATTCACTAAACTCAAAGTAATGACAGTCAACCCCAAGTTATATGTTCATATTATGGACAGCACAAATTCAATTTTTTGAATTAAGGGAAATACAGACAGTGTATATTATAGTGATAGATTTTATCTGTAAATACTATTGTTCTTGTAAAGCTATTTGTATTGAGTTCTTTATTTTGATGATTTTCCTCTAGCAGCTGGTTGCAGTGGCTCTTCCTTTATCCCGAGGCATACTGACAATAGTGGATGTGCGCCCTCCTAGCTGTAGTGCAGTGGTAGGCTCTTAGTAGGCTCATCATTATGGGGACAACAGTGTCAATCCCCACCTCACTGGCAAAGCTGCTGTAACTCAGCTTGTTTCCAGGTGCATGGTGTGGACAAGGTGGGGTCTTGGTCATATGTTGCACTTGACCTTGACACTAGCAACACAGCACCATAAAAACTATGCAAAATTATGATAAAACAAAACTCCAACTTACTCTTTGATATTCTAATACAGTGTGTGTTCCCATCTGCTAACATTTGGAAATTAGGTAGTATTGTGTCTTTATGCTATACTTAAGCATACATTCCATGCTTCATAATGTACCTCTTTTGACATGATAAAATATCTTGACTTGATCCATGAAAGAAAGTACATAAGGTTCAATCTTATTATCAACTTCTCTTTACAGACCTCCCTTAATAAAAATGTGTTAACCTTTTTTGCACCCTCAGTATGTTTAAGATGAAAACTCTGAGGGTGGACAGAACAAAGGGACTGCTTAACTTAAGCATTTAGAATGTGGCTCTCCAGCAAGCTCTCAGAAGATGGCCGGTGTGACAGGGAAATTGAGACTAGATGCCAGAAAACAGCAGGCTTAATTTATCAATTGCTGTCACTGTCCAAACATCCCCACATTAGAATAGCTACAAAGCAGCAACTGATTTACAGCATCTTTCTACCAACCCTGTGCTACCAGAGACAAACATAGGTCATGTCCAAAACACAAGAGAGTAAAAACTCCACTTGAAAAATGAGATGTCTGCAAATTACCATCGACATCGTCTCCAGGAGAGATAGATTGAGAAACGAGGACATTCACAAAATGTATTGAATATATGTTCAAACAGAAGGTGAAATGGTTTGGTCATCTCATGAGAGTATTTCCTGATTAACTTCCCCTGTGAGGTTACAATGCCCGGTGGTCTGGCTTCGGGATGATGATTGAGTGGAAAGTTTGATAGATGGTGTGAAGACAATTTTCCTGTGACACGGGTTGACGGTGTCAGACAAAATGCATATGACCCTGGAAAGGTGACTTTGGTTCCACGACACCCATCAGGGTACAAGTGGACTGATAACTAGCCAACTAACCAACCAACTAATCCTCTTGCATTCCTGAATTTGAATTTTCATTTGTTGAGAAAATGTTCTGCTCTAAGTTTTATTTTGTTCCATACATTCTTTGCTTGCAAGGTTCATTTAGGGTCTATAAAGTAAAAACATTTGTATGCTATGAAGTCTTAATTTCTTTCATACTTCCAAAATAATCCAAGTCGATTTGGCAAAGGGCAATAATAGCACCAGTCTGGAAGTTTAACAATTTCTAAGCAATATAATAGTAGACATATTTGTGCAATTTAACATATCACATTTAAATTGCTTTTTTTTTCTAAATATAGCTTTGTTGTCGGTGTCAATCATACAACCAATCACATAAGTTATTATATAGAAGGTACAATTAGCTGTAGTCCCACTAATATTGGGGATTAAGTGTTAGAGACATTGCTTGTGTGAGGCCTCTACTTTTGATTTGTTTCCTCACTGCCTTGCCTCTCTGAGCAGACACATGTACCCATCACTACTGGCTCTAGGTCAATTGGATACAATTGTATCTTATTCTTTTGGGGGAGCTCTGTACATAGCAAGAAATATTCATATGAATATATTCATATTAAATCTTCCAATAAGCCCAACCAACATGCTTGGGATTTGGCAATGTTGGCCCTGGTCAAAGTAGGTGGGACACACCTTGCCATATGAGGCAAGTGATCTAGTCAATCTGCCATATAAAAAATTTACAGAAGCATACTTTAAAAATAGTTACTAACGGTCTGCACTTGCATTTGCAACGGAATAAAAAGTCCAAATTTGGTAATACTATTGATATTGATCATAACGTAAATTATGGCACCCAATACAAGTGCTGCTTTTATGCAGAGCTGTATATAAAACTATATAAGAAACTGTACAACAAGATGTTGTATAGGGGCCATCTATAAAGTTATAACAATTGATGTAAGTAAATTTAAATGATCAACTTAGAGATGTGTCATTGTGTAAAGTGGTCACCATTCTGAGGAAGCTGAAACTCTCCATTATTATTGGGTATTTTAAAAATTAGGAATAAGCGACTTAAAATAAACAAAAAAATAGTGAAAGACAAAATTTAAGGCATGTGATTAAATAATTATGTCTGGCATAACATAACCATGACAAAACCATGTTGTCATCAAATGTCCAAACGCCACGAAATCATACAACCTTGAACCTGATCAAAATACATGTTTTATACATCATGATCCTGACTCACATATCATCAAGTAAACAGTACATACGTATATAATAAAATTCATAGACATGCACATATAAATGACGTACAATGGGATGTCTACAAATGTGGAGGTTTTAAGTTTCTATATCTATGAGACAGCAATTCATGCACTATGTTTAATTTAATTTACAATTATTGTGATTGTTAACTTTTTCTTTCTCCAGTTATTGTATTTAATCTTAACTGTGTCTGCTATTTTTGCCAACAAAAACTTTCACTTTACGCACCGAAGGCTGACAATTTTGCCCAACGTTGATATTATCATATAAAACACAATCGTGCGCCATTCAAAAATGTGACTAAGTTGGTAGTACATAAAAGTCACTTCCTTCACTACCAACTTTAGCCGCAAAAGTGTAGATCGACTTTGATATAACAGACTTTTGAAAGGATATATTCTTCTTTTTCAATCAGTGTGGACTCAGTCCATTATTGGAGATGGTGAAATAAGTTTTGTGAGGTAGCTCAGTTTAGTTCGTTCATATAGATATAATAAATACGTTTTTAGTGTAAACTAACCGTTGTGTCGATATCATAAAACCAGTATTAATACTTTGTTGTCATTTTGATGATTATATGATGGTGACTCTAAATGTTTATGCTTTATTTTTATAAATTTTCACCTTCATCTTCTTTTATCTCAGAAACTAACACACACACAACAAAAACAATACACAAATAAGTTCTTTATTAATTTATGTCCCTACACAAAATAAAATCATATTTATAGGCCAACTAATAAATAGGTTACATGCTCTCAAAGTCACCAACCATAGTAAAATATGACGTTCTGAAAATTAATGCAGCTGCAGGGGAAATTACGTCAATTTTTTTAGTGCAGCCTAGTGAAGGTTATATTTTTAATGTACATGAGGAAGTTTACATTTATTACTGAAACTTTAAAATATATTTCCTGGAGGACAGAATAAGCCCAATGCACTCTACTATACATAACATAGAAGGTTACTAAATAAGGTGGTGCATGAAGCAGGCAACCACACATCATGTAAAACAAAGTGCCACAGAAACCTCCAGTACAAGAGCACATAAATGCTTGGACACAGGCCTCATGCAAGGATGCCATTTTGCATTGGTGCTCCTAAGGAGTGAAAAAAGGAAAGATGAAAGATAAACATCTTTCTTAAATTCTTGTATTAAAAAAATAATTGTGTGCATTAAATGAAGTATCATTTTTAAACATATCTGAGTGACCAGAGAGAATATGTGTGTAGTCTATCACTATATTTATATTGAAAATAACATGTCTAATCAAGATGAATGAGTAATGGCGAAAGCTTGCATTTACTGCCAACAGCAGTAAAATCCTCATAATCAATAAAATTTCACCAAAAAGATCATTATCATCTACTTGTTTATCATGACATATTTTTAAAACATAATTATTCAGAATGGTCTGTATGAGACATACTTTGGAAACCACAGCTCCTGCGAAGCTTGCACCTGCTTCCTGCAGGAAGTTGCTATCATATAATTATAGACTATAAATATTCAATGTTATCAGCCTTGGTATTTCTTTCCGTTTATGAATTTATGCAAGATGTTTTAGACTGTGGTTACATTCCTCAGTAACTGCATTTGCTGTTTCTGTATAGAATAAAATAGCAGTTACACATTCTTTGCAAATTTAAAAAACACACTTTTTTGGGTAGATTTAAAAAAAAATAAAGATAATTTATGATGTTTAATGAATAGCGGGCTTTTGTTCTATGAATCACAATCTGCTTGGTACTGTGTTTCCTCATTATTTTAATACCAGCATTTTAAGTCATATAACAATACAGGTCTGCACACAATAAATGTAGATTTGTTCCTGATTTTATTTCTATTATTTTTAAATTTAATTTTTACAAGGTAGTTTCATATTATGCTTAACAGCTCCATATATAACTCACAATTGTAAAAATAAATGAATGAAGTCCCACAGTATATTTTTAAAAGCGATCAAATACATTTATGTTTCTACTTGTAAGCTGTGATAACGTCATAATAATTTTATTTTACTATGCAAAAAGACACTATTTCAAGCACTAAATAATTTAAGTAGAGGCCTATTGAATTAATATTTCAAGTATTTCGAACTAACAATAAACCGCTCAAAAGCAGATCAATCTACATACAAAGAGAACTATTGCCAACATCTTATAGAATACTGTCTGGGTTATTGCTACAAACGTAGTCCTTCTATATCAACCTATACTAATTCATTCTCTAATGTTTATCCAATGTTAGCCAGGGAAATTTAATTGGATGTTAGATTGATAACCATGGATATATTATTGAAAGCTAAGACTGCAAAAGTTCATTATCTTGAAAATCTGAAATGAGCACATGGAAAAGTTCAGATGGTGGGAAGAAACAGCCGGGTTTAAGAGAGGAGGAGAAGAAGTGGGAATGGATGGATGTTTTTAGGAATTTAGGATGGGTGGTTTGAGGGGAAAAGAGAGATGGGTCAGTTTGGTAGGGGAGGAAATGGGTCAGTTTGGTAGGGGAGGAAATGGGCCGGTTGATGACCCTTGGAGGAAGGGACAGGAATTGGTTGAGGAAGGGAAGAGATGAAGGGGTTGGAGGAAGGTGGATGAGATATGGGAAGAGGTATTATCTTTAATTCTTAAATTGTTGTTATTTCCAAAACAAGTAAGAACACTAAGATGACTGTGTATCACCTCACTTATGTACCAATTTTGACTTATGGACTTGAGTCATGGGCAATGAAAACAACTGAAAAGATAGCTCCAAGCATCAGAAATGAGATATCTAAGGAAGCTGGTTAAAGTAACAGGGAGAACCATGATCCGCAATCAGACAATACAAAAAGATTTCAAAGTCCAGCCCTTGTAGTCTCGAGTGGAGTAATCTCTACTTTGATGGTTTAGACATGTCTGCAGAATGAAAGAAGATCGTTTACCATGTCTGTCATGGAAAGCACAGAGTCAAGGACCCAGACCCTGAGGATGATCCAAAGTTGACAGGGATTACAACATAAGACAGTCTATAAGAGACATTTGATTAGATTGAAACCAGGCTAAGCACCGCATGAACTACTCAAAGCTCTGCGACTCATAGCTGATTGCTAGCGTCAGGGCCTGCGAACCAGAGCTGCCTAGACCCTTCTACACCTGGATAACATGCTGCATTATAGCAGAGTGGCTAAGGAGAAGGGATAGAAGAGGGAAGGATATCCCGGTACTCAAAAATGCCTGCTGAAATCGGATGTGTCGAACTGAGAGGTGCAAATATCGCAGTCAAGCAGTAAACCACGACACAACGCATTCTGTTCATCGGACTACATCCTGCTACTTGCAAAGCTCTTTTCAGGGCTTGGTAGTGGGAGATTGAGAACGAACGAAAAAGAAGTAGAAGTACGTTATCGTTTCTTTCATACAGATGCTCTGTACTGGTTTGAAAGTATCTGTTACAATCTTGATGACCTATCTCTAATTACTTATTTCCATTACTTTCAGTTCCAATTCTATTTTGTTCCTCCACAAACCCTCTTTGGATGATGCATTTCATATTTAAAGAGTCTGAAACAACAATAATCAATAGAATCGTGTCTATGTTCCTTCTGGGACATTATTGCTGCTCAGCATAGAGTGGTATCTGAGGTGGAAAGAAAAGAGCCACTGCAAAAGAGCCAAGTATGTTGTAAAAGGTGACTATTGAAGGTTGCATATTGAGCTAGCAACCTCATCATGTAAAACCATTGCAATTGAGACCATCTCTGCAATGCTAGAATACAGGCTTCATGTAAAGAGCCCATCTTCAATTGTGGTCCTATGCTACTATTGGAGTAAAAAGTTCAATGATTATAATAGAATACTACTTTGTGCTGTCTTCCTTGGCTTTGTTCCTTGTTTTTTTTGTGGTTGCTGTCAAAGTTATACAGCATTTTCCAGACCGTAAGATGCATTAATTTAAAAAACATGTTAACAGCAGCTTCTGGTCAAAATATATATTCAGGATGTCAAAATACCAGTTTTATGGACACAACAGGAACACAAAAGTAATTTGATGTGTCTTCTTGCATAAGTAAAAAGTTCCATTCTTGATGTTTAGAAACATGTTTGTAGGGAATAAAAATCACTTCATTCACAAAACAAAAGTAATAATAAACTATATACAAATTCTGTCATTATAGGCTGCAAATTTTTAAAAAATATACTAAAGCACATGCTATCAGATCCACTGTGTTGGTCCAATCCCAGCCAAGAAGATTATATTTAAAAGAAAGTTCAGTAAGAATATGTAAAGCTCATCTTTAATCTTTTGAAATCTGGTCACCATTCCCCTGTGCTCCTGAGAAAATGAGCACATGGTAGAAATCTAAGGAAAGCTATTTATTATGACAAAAATTTGGGTTCTAATTTAATAATTCTATCTCAAATTGACTGTCCTGATCATCTCTTTTGTGAAATATATTTATTGGAAACCATCCTGTATCAAATGTACTTGATGGGGATCAAGATGCTGAGCAGCACGTGAGCTGCAGTGGTCAGCAACTCATAGCTGACTGCTAGCGTCAAGGCCAGTGAACTAGAGCTGCCAAGACCCTTCTACACCTCTACATGGTGATCCTGGATAACAGTCTGCAGCAGGGCAGACTGGCTAAGGAGAAGGGATCAAAGAGGGAATGCTAACCCGGTACTCAAAAAATGTTTGCTGAAGTTGGATGTGTTGGACCAAAAGGTGCAAATATCGCAGTCAAGTTGTAAACTACGACACAACGCATTCCGTTCTCTGGGCTACATTCTGCTAATTAAGCCCTTTCAGGGTATGGTAGTGGGAGATTGAGAACGAACGAAGCCAGGCCAAGCCAAATGTACTTGATTATGTTACGTCGGATCCCCCCCAAACCAAAACCAGGCCCTAGTCTGATCCTCTGAAGCACAGGAACAGTTCTAGCTTTATCACAAGTGTATTTAAAACAATGACTTGTCCTTCTCAGACTAAACATCATCTAAATACAATTTATTGGCCTACAAAGAACCCTCTTCTATCCCTTCTCCTTAGCCACTCTGCTATAATGCAGCATGTTATCCAGGCGTAGAAGGGTCTAGGCAGCTCTGGTTCGCAGGCCTTGAGAATCCTTTTCATGGTTTGTTCTGTAGTTGGCCTTTTTGAACGGACATTTCCCAAATTTCAAAACTACTTTTCATCACAAAAATCACCACATTCATTGACACAATTTCTTATTTTGTGGACGTCGTCATATTTGTTATCTCATGAAATGTGTGTACTGTGTATGTATCACAACATTATGGCCAAAAACTAAGCAGTACAGCCTAAATTACACCTTAGAATAATGGTTCACCAGTCCTACCGATTCATGGGTGGCTCAGGAAGTGAGGTATTTGCACACGAATGCCCCACATTGGTGTCACTGCTTCAAAGGGTTAAGGTATGATTTTAATTTGTTTCCTAAATCTGTCTTCTAAACTTTTGAATAATATGGTCAGGTGCATAAAATCTTTCCAAAAAGTGCTATTTTACTCACTATAATGATGATCGCATGCAGATTTTAAAACTTCAAATAAGTAAAGAAACTAAAGCATCATCTGAAAAAGCTATACCCAAACATATCACATGCACACAGCAGTAGTGATTCTTCTTCTTCTGCCTTCATTCTCAATCTCCGACTACCAAGCCCTGAACAGGGCTTTGCAAGTAGCAGAATATAGTTCGGAGAACGAAATGCGTTGTGTGGCTAGTTTATTGCTTGACTGCGATATTTGCACCTTTCGGTCCGACATAAGCGTCTTCGGCAGGAGCAGTAGTGATGTCATGAATATGTTGGGGATGATTAATAGGAAGGATGATGTAACATGGCACAATTAATTAAACTTTATCAACAGCAAGGGAATAAAACAATTACTAAGAATCCATGATCTGCTGCTGTTGCTGTGAGTGTTGTTTTTGAGCCACAAGTTCTGCAATTATTGATGGACCCAAGCAGTCCTGGCATTGTAAAAATGGATGTCTCTGTTCAGAATGGAAAAAAATACCCAAAAAAAACATATTAAGAAAATGCACACTAATTCAGTTTCATCCAAAAAGTAGGAAGCCCTAAATAAATGTGTTTGAGAAATCAATTTTATGTAAACCTGACTATTCAAGGTGGTTTTATAGTTAGAAAACCCTGTAGTGAATACAGAACCATTGGTCCTATAGGACAGAAGAGTGAGGTTTCGATCCTGTTGCCTTGTTCACCACAAATGTTTGCTGCTTATCATCATTAACTCATCATTTCGAGTTCCTATTTCTAAAACACAGCTTACTTTTCATATTGTGTATTTGATAAATGTATGTTATACACTGTTGTCTTTGTAATAGCATAGTATGTACAGTCTTTTGGTGTACCAATGTTCAGTCACTCCCACTGTCACTACTTGTGCACTTATTCACGTATATCTGGGTCATAAATATTGGCATAGCCCAGAGTAAAGTAGAGGACAAGCTCTCTAATCATATGCTCCCAAGGTGTGTGTCTCTCATAGCCTCTGACAGCAATCCAACTCCTGGTCTTCTCACGATACACCTGTTTATACTAAAAGGAGAAGGGGTGACAAGTGAGCTTCTAGTGCCATAAAACCTGATAGATGCTTTGGTTGAGCCCTGAAAGGCAACTGATTTAGGAGAAGAAAAAACTCTGATTTCAAAACCATCTGTTTCCTTACAGATGAAATACTGGTGTATCAAAAGATACTGTGGGAAACTAAAGACAAAACGCACAGAACTTGACACAAGATTAGACAGCCGTGGCCAATATATGTTGAAGACCTATGCTTCAGTGGGAGATCAGAGTTCTTGATTGACTGATCGACCAAACTTTACATTAAGATACTATAAATCAAGCAAAATTTCAGATACTACCTTTAAAATTTGATATAAGTACTTTGTTTTCTAGGAAAACATCCAACCACATACAAGAACTCACCAATAAATCTTGTCCTGACAGACGTAATGATGGAGTTTTGTGTAAGCTGAGGAGAGATGTGAGATGTATGCTGACATCATTAACCCAAACATGAAATTAATCTTCCTTACCATAATGTACAGGATGACATCATAAACTATTTATTTAATGTTATTTGCTAGTTATGCAATTTTTGGCACTGCTATCTTTTGTTTTGTTCAACAAACAGATGCACCACATGGTGAGTGAATTGATGGTAATAAATAACGTGTACTAAACTAACACAATAGTAAACAGCCTTTACAAGAAGTTGCTGAGCGAACCCAACACCTTTGAGTTGTAAGCCATGTTACTTAACCACTAGCCCACGCCATCCCCACATTGATGGGATAATAACTTGAAGTAACTCCCAATGAGACTTGTAAATACATTTTAAAGACCTTTGCTGTGTCATTTTCTAAGGCCACATTTGTTATTGAGGATGGTTTTACTTGTGACTCCTATAATGTCATCTATATGATCATTTTTAAGCAGCATGGTACACATAACTGAAACTGACTAGAATCTTATGATCCCATCTATTAACATTACTATGATATCTGTCAAAGAAACTCTATGCCTGCTGTCACACATTTTAATGGGTCTGATCACCCTAGGTGTTCTGAGCATCAAAGTCTTGCATGTCTGCTGATGGAAGTTAGTTTAGCCTTGAAAACTATTTTATGTGCTTCGCGAGGATGCTTAACCCACAATGTTCAAACAACAACAACAACCTGCTACTTGCAAAGTCCTATTCAGGGCTTGGTAGCGGGAGATTGAAAACGAACAAAGAAGAAGAAAAAGAAGATGTAAATATCATTATTTATTTATTTGATTTCTTCTTTTTTTAGTTATTTCTTTATTATGTTCCACCCTCCTGTTTTTAAATGTATTTTCATTATCTGTGTTTATTATTTAGATCATTCATTAACTACCAATTGAGGATAACGCATAAAACCATGACTTAATTAAAATATTGGAATTTTTTCAGATTTACTTTATATTTTATAATAATATTTATTTTCTTGTGTGTTGGTCTCATTAGTTTCGTCTTTGACAAAGGTCTATTTTGCTGGAAATGTCTTAATGTTTTACTACTTTCCTCATATAAGACTGATTTTTAACATTGGTTTTATTTGGCTTGGCTTTGTTCGTTCTCAATCTCCCGCTACCAAACCCTGACATAGGCCTAAGTAGCAGAATGTAGTCCAGAGAACGGAATGCGTTGTGTCATAGTTTACAGCTTGTCTGCGATATTTGCACCTTTCGGTCCAACACATCCGACTTCACCAATAGTTTTATTTGAGCCATAATTTAATGTGTAACTAAAAAAGGTGAGTGAAAATTCAACCAAACTGCGACTATATATTAACATGAACAAAACCAAGTTGGTTAAAATCAACACCTTGAGCAAAAATCCAGTCATACTTGAAGGTGAGGAGTTGGAAGAGGTGGACATCTTCACATATTTGGGCAGCACCACTGATATTTCAGGGGGCACATAAGCATATGTAACGGTTAGAATTGGAAAGACAAGGACAGTACTCCTGTTACTAAATAATATTTGGAAATCCAGGGAAATAATAATAGACTAATGACAAGTTAAGATTGTTTAATTTCAATGTCAAGTCAGAAACAGCAGAAACATTGAGAACAACAAAGGCAATACTGAGGAAACTATAGTCGTTCATCAATAAATATCTGAGGATTATAATGGGTATAGGCTGGCAAGAAGACATAGTGAGGAATGAAGACCTATGGGAAAATGGCTAACAACCAGCGGAACAACAGACCAAATGTAAGAAATGTGGTTCGATAGGACACAAGCTATGGAAATCACTATCAAACGTGACCAAGACAGGTCCTGACATGGAATCCACAGAGAAAGAGGAAGAGTGGTATACCAAGAAACACTTGGAGAAGACATTGAAAATAAACTTCCCTAAATATAAACTGAAGAGAGACACAAAAGACAGCTCAAGACCAAACTTGCTGGAGGAGGGTTGTCAATGGCCTATGCTCCAAAAGGCGCAAAGGGCATTGATGATGATGATAATTTAATTCATAAAGATGTAATGACTTCTTGTACTAGGTGACTCATTTCATTTGCGTAGAATATTAACTAAACATCAATTACTGAATTTTATTTCAAGTTCCAGCTCAGGGTGATTCATCAACATTAGATAAGATGTTTTTAATACAGGTTTTCTACAGCTATTTATTCCTAATTATTTTAATGGTTTTCTTGTGTTTATTATTTGTTTCTTGTACTATGAATTGTTTTTTAAAGTTGTTTAAGCTGACTAAGGTTTTGTGTAAATCTGTGTTGTCTTCTATATGCTGTGATATACATAAAGGTAAAGGTAGTGCCATAGCAGACACTGCTGTAAGGGATGAAGTGTTTCTTCACTGTACTATGCCACAGGTTTGTGAGGTGGAGTAGTCAGTTTCTTTTCTCGCTGAGTAACCATCAGTCGGGTACTCATTTACATCTGGGCTGACTGGAGATGTCATTAGAGGGAGTTGAATCCCACACCTTTGCCCTGAAAAGCGTCAGCTCTAGCCATGCGCCTATCATATATTTACTCTAACCTCATAAATATTTAGAAACACTTACCACCTGTTGACAAAGTCTATGAGTTCTGATGAGAACTGATCTGCTGGGAGTTTCTGTTGTGGCTGAAAGTGTACAGATAAAAGGGGTAAATAACTGACATTTAAGATAACTTTTCTTTAGCATTGTGTACTATTTCAAGTAGAAACAACTGTCTAATAAGGTGATGATGAAAAGGATGCTAAGATAGATCTAAGACATTAATGCTGGCAAAACAAAATTACTGTCTAGAAAACATTGAAAACATACTAAATTTAAAAAAAATTAGAAAAACAATAAAGAAATATGAAATGCATGAACAATAGCATAGAGAATGAAAGGTTAAACACCAAAATAGTGTTTATAAAGGGATTTTGAGGAGGAACATCAATGACAGAAAGTACAATAAAATGTTTTCAGTAAAGAACTTGAGGGTTTGAAAAAATAAAGATGTGAAGCCTATATGCCAAACACAGATGATATCAACTTTCCCCACAAATTATTCTTATTAGTCAGTTGCAAATAGATTATAATTAGAAGTACTTAATGAAATAGTAACTGGAAAAAGTGAAGACATTTCGTTAAGATAAATTGTATAGTGTAGAGCTTGTTGCAATTATTATCTCTATAACGCATATTCTGAGATAACGATGGCCAAGATTATGCAGAGTTGTCAATGTTGCAAATGCTGTCCGATAAAATTAATCACACTGCAAAAGATTTTGGCATCAAAATAAACACATCGAAAACAAAGACTTTGGTAATATCTAAGCAAGATAAGCACATAAATATTTCCATCGATGGAGAAATAATCGAACAAGTACAGAAGTTTACATATTTGGGGCAAACCATAACAGCAGATGCCAGCAATGAGGCAGAAATTAAGACAAGGATTGCAATGCCAAAAAAGGGCTTCAGAGAAAAACAGAAATTGTTAACCTCAAACAATATCAGAATAGAACTGAGGCAAAGAATAATTGCCACTCATATATGGTCAATTGCACTGTAGGGCTGAAACATGGACTGACAAAGAAGGATGAAAAAAGTTTGGAAGTGTTTGAAATGTGGTGCTACCACAGAATGGAAAGAGTGAGTTGGACAGAAAGAAAATCCAATGACAATGTACTCAATGACGTGGGCGCACAAAGACAAATATTGCATATGATACAAAAACGTCGGATAAATTATGATTATAGCTTGCTGGCAATCATCTGGTGCACGTCATGTCTTGCCACGCCTTGGTAAAGAGTCTCCATAGCCAGAGTAACCCGGTTTCCAAAAATGCATGAATCGCCCCCATTTTTATGCCATCTGGTGACTTATTCTTGGGACTATTCTTTATAACTCATTCTATTTCTTGAATCATTATGTCCGGTTCTATATGATCTGGGCTGCGTGTTAGAAAATACTGAATCCCCATTTAGGTAACTGGGTTGAAAAGTTCTTGAAAGTATTTCTTCCAATGGTCTCTTCTGTTGAGTTAATTAAATATAGGAAAGTCATACATTGATGGCTGAAGAAGGATTGAAGCACTAGTCTCTAAATCACAAATAAAGTTTTGAGTAGATCAACAAATAACAGGCCAGTATGAGTGCTATTTACCTCTGCCATGATCACATCCATAATTTGAAACAGTTGAAGTTGTGAAGGTCCATTTGAAATGTTTAACTGAAAATGTAGTTGCATATAGTTTTATATTCATGTTTGATAACATACAATTCTTCTGATATGTCAATAACTTATGTAAATAAATATATTATTGATTGGAGATTCGCTCATTAAATGACAATCATGCGTATGTTAATTAGGATAAATTAGACTATAAAAAGTTTTTTAAAGTACAGCCGCCTACAAAAACAAGAGGGCACAGATACAAAATAATTAAAGAAAGGTCCAGATTAGATAATAGGAAATATTTTTTTACTGGTGAATGCTTGGAATGCATTGCCAAAGGAATTAGTGGAGGCAGGGTTAGTAAATGCATTCAAAAATAGATTTGATGCACATAGTTTTTAGATAAAGTGAAGTAAAAGAAACTGGTTGAATACAAACACAGCAGAGCCTTCTAAACCAGTAAAAAGATGTTAAATTAATTCATTTGAGCCACATGTTTTACTTTTGTTTGTGCATAGTTTTATTGGTCTCGTGTATAGACTGGCAAGTCTTATCAGTAACCAGATTTGAAAGGAGCTATGTCTGATCTACTATTTCGAATATGCAGAAACCTGGCATTAAATATAAGATTGCAAGTCTTCAAGAGTTGGACAGACAAAAGTTTAAACAGGTATGAACATTCAGTGAATTACTGAACAATTTATTTTGCTTTTAAAGGAAACTTTAAACAAGTCCCAGTTTCATCCTGACTGAGTGAGTGAACAGGTCTGAAATTATACTACTATTATAGATGAGAACAAGGGATCAAGATGCTGAGCAGCGCATGAGCTGTAGTGGTCAGTGACCCATAGCTGACTGCTAGAGTCAGGGCCAGCGAACCAGAGCTGCCAAGACCCTTCTACACCTCCACGTGGTGATCCTGGATAACAGGCTGCAGCAGGGCATACTGGCTAAGGAGAAGGGATCGAAGAGGGAATGCTAACCCGGTACTCAAAAAATGCGTCCTGAAGTCGGATGTCTTGGACCGAAAGGTGCAAATATTGCAGTCAGGCTGTAAAATATGACACAACGCATTCCGTTCTCTGGACTACATTCTGCTACTTAAGCCCTTTCAGGGTTTGGTAGCGGGAGATTGAAAACGAACAAAGAAGAAGAAGATGATAACAATATTGTTATCAGTTAGTCGTCAGATTATGGGAAAGACACATGGCGGGGGTGTAAATAGAAAAATATAAAAACAACCAATATCACTCACAGTTGCAAAAGGAAATTTTTCAGTTGCCAGCTGAAGATAGAAGAGAAAAGTACATTTAATCATTATTATTGCCATTTACATACATACGTAAATTAAATTATTTTTTACAAAGCAATTTAAAAAATGTCATTGCAGTTGTAATAATATTTAATCACTGACGAAAATACTAAAAACTCCAACATGGCAATATATATTATATAGGTAAAATAATAATAGTGCCATTTAATAAAATAAGGAAAATACTGATTAATTATTAGATATAAAACTGAAGACACTCAATACTGTGACAATATACATGTAAAAGACAATTACACTAAAGACTAGCAATAACAACTAAGAATCATATTGTGCAAAGCAACAATCTAGCATTTCACTCTAGCAATGAAGCCTCATCCTGATTTCTCAACATACAATACAGAATCATTAGTGTATAAAACAGCTTCATCTTCCTCAGAATTATCAATTAGCAGCTGTTTGATTTTAATGTTTGTGTTCTCTCCCAAGGCAAATAAGATTTGATCGTTGCAAGATATCACAATGCTTGTATTGAGTTGTACGTGGTTTATGATGATCTCAGCATTTCCTCACTCAATTGATATCTTATTGAAATTTTCATCTGTTTGTCACTTATTATTAGCTAAAGTTCAGATATAAGATCCCACTGCTCTTATCAGTAAAATAGTCCATGAATGAATACAAATGTTACTCCTCCATTCCTGATAACTTATATGCACCTTTATTCCCTGCAATTCTTAATCCTCAATTATGTAAGATCTTGTATTATTCCATTTGTGATGGAGATTGTACTTCACATATATCTTCTTCTTCATCATTGTTCGTTATCTATCTCCTGTTACCAAGCCCTGAAAAGGGCTTAGCAAGTAGCAGGATGTTGTCTAGACAACGGAATGCGTTGTGTCAAAGTTTACAGTTTGACTGCAATATTTGCACCTTCTGGTCTGACACATCTGACCAGCTAGTATTTTTGAGTACTGGGTTAGCCTTCCCTCTTCAATCCCTTTTCCTTAGCCAGTCTGCTCTGTTGCAGCCTGTTTCCAGTGTCACTGCATGGAGGTGTAGAAGGGTTTTAGCAGTTCTGGTTCACTGGCCCTGATGCTAGCAGTCAGCTATGGGTTGCTCGCCACTGCAGCTCATGCACTGCTCAGCATCTTGATCCACTCCACATATATAGTCTGCTCAAACCTGCTGGGATCACGACCTGGTATAGCAGTAATAGCTTGAACATTTTAAAGTTACATTATCTGTAATGTTCATTTCTGAAATCATCAAGATCATACATTGTTTGCAGTAAAACAACTGCTAGTTGCTTTGAGCATTGAAAATTCCAATCAATTGATTACTAAACTGAACACTGATGGTAAACATAAAGACTGACAGCAATATTGAAGACTTCTTCTTCTTTGGCGTTCATCCTGAAAAGGATGTTGTGTCACAGTTCACAGTGAGGCCGCGATATTTGCGCCTTTCAATACATTCAATTTTAGCTGGCTTGTTTGGGTACCAGGTTTGCCTTCCCACTGCGATCCATATTCTCTTGGCCAGACTACATTATTGCAGCCAATTTCCAGCGCCACTGCTTGGAGACCGAATTAGGCCTTGGTTAGCTCTAGTTCACTGACCCTGACGGAAGCAGACAGGAATGAGTCACTGGCTTTTGCCAGCTCATTCACTGCTGCATCTTTGCGCCCCCCCCCCCCCCCCCCCAATACTGAAGACTGACAGTAAAGATAAATAATGTCAGTGAAACTGATAGCCGGCACAATAAAAAGGACTGACAGTAACAGTCACTGACATTAAACATTGGTTATCAAATAAATAAGCGCCAATAACTTTTTTGGATGTAATATTAAAAATAATATTTATATACATAATTCCTTATGTAATTTATCTTAATATTTATCCTGATAGAATAAGAACAGAAATCATGGTCGATGGAAAGTATTTCAGTAAGAAACAATGAAAGAAAGGAAGATACCTCAAATAATGTGACTCCAAAGCTCCAAACCTCAGCAGGACTCCCATAAGGATCACCTCTCAATCTTTCTGGCTAAAAGAAGCAACATTTTTTTAAAAATAATTCAAGGACAGGAAAGAGGAATCACTCAAAATGGTCTTCTGTGCATTAATAAGATAACGGGTTTGTTTCAAGAGCTTCTTTTAAATAATAGCATTAATCCAACACTCTTTTGGTATGTGTGAATGGCAGGGTGAGAAAATGCCATGAATTAAAGTTTTCTATACTAGCAAGGTTTGACATCATCGTTAATCATCTCTTATGACATGCTCTCAGTGTCGCAGTGATCATATTCTCATCTGTTACACATTAAGCCTCCCTGTAAACAACTCAAGCATCCGGAACAACTGTGTTCAGGAGTAATAATACCAATCCAATCATTTCTGTACAAATAATCAGGTGTTACAAATGACAAGTGTGATTAAAGGTGAGGGCTCGACTTCATCGCCGCAGGTTTTCATATATAGCTCAGATTTCTCCAGCAGAAGGGTATCCCACCTGCAGAGAGCATTGCACAAAGCACAAACTCTGTAGCTCTAGCGATGAACCCTTGTCGATAGAGTTTTCTATGGCATGTGTGTTGGCAATGTTATGTGTGATTACTCTCACTAAATAAGATTGAAAAGACAATTGAAGAGAGAATAGCCAGAATAAAAATCTCATACTTACATAATAAACATGAAGAAAAAAAAGCAAGAATAAAAATCTTATACTGACATAATAAACATATGAAAAAAGTAAGAATAACAATCTCAACATTGATATAATAAACATTCACCAACTGAAACAACTAAATAATGGAATAATTAAAAGTTAGGCAAGACCAAATATACTAAAATGTTAATGTTAGCCAATATAAAAATGAAAGCTATACATTAAAGTAGCTAGCATATTTGAAAAATAAGGATGTTGAAGGACATCATGGACACAAAAATATAGCTTTTAATAATTTAGCATAGAAGAACAAGGTATGAAGATACGCAAGGAAATGTTTGTGCTAAGAAAATTCTTGTTAGAAATACACTGACATACTATGCTGCTGTGACTTTTATTTATAACACAAATACAGCCTAGTAAAAGAGCAACTTGACAATGCTCAGAATGAACAAGCAAGAACAAATATTATAATTTTGGAGGATAATACACTGCAGTCACCATAAAAAAATATGTCAAACAAAATTAGGCACTGGAACGGTAACTATTATCAACACTTTCCATTGTGTACTGTGGCAGAGAAGTATAAGAAATAAAGGTCAGAACATTTTAATCAAAATAGCTACTTACCGACATGTAGTAACATGTGCCTAAATGGGTGTTGGCTATAGATTTCTCAAGCTGGAGACAAAAAATGTGATTAAAATTTTGTATGGGAATTATTTGAGCATTTCTGGATATCGACTCACAAGTTACTTTGGAAAGAAAATACAGTTAACTAATCTAATAGACAACCATATTGATAAAGTTATCATTTTACAATTCTAAGTTGATGACATACAAAAACAATGGTCTAATTACTTACACACAGATAACAGCAATACATTGAAAGAACAAATGTTATTTATCACTATGAATTTCTACGGCTAATAGCAAAGACATGCAATCAATTTATTTTTATTTTAAGGCAAAAGAGAAGACACAAAAAAACAATATAAGAAATAGACAAACCAAAGAGATGCATTTTTTTTATTGGGAATAAGAGATAGAATGAGCAGTGAGGGCGGATAAAGTGTGTAAGTAAGAAGACAAAGAGCAAACACAAAGAAAAGATGAGAAGTGAGCTGAATTTACCTGGGTGCTAACACCAAAGTCACAAAGTTTAACTTCACCAGCAGTGTTGACTAGAATATTATATGGTTTGATATCTGTTGATGAAAACAGTATATAATACAATCAATAAATAAAATATTTTGTATTGACCATTCCTTTTGCAAAGTTTAAACGAAAAATTGTGAATAAAAATGACATACTTTTAGAGATGGAGACTACGTTGAAAATAATGAAGCATCAACTAAACGAAATCACAAACTTTAAGAAAATGTATAGCTCATGTGCAAATCTCACACATTATTGAAATTATCTAAAAAGCACAACTTTTCAAATCGCTGTTGTACTTATTCTATTTGATTAAAATATTCAACAACTAAACAAAAACCAAAAAAACAGTACAAATGCACTATTTTATCAATTATCTTCAGAAAACAAAAAACACATTGTTCATATGGTCAAAACATATTTTTGAAAATGCACATGCATTTATACTTAAATCAAACCATTCGTGTATAAATAAAGACTCACCTCTATGCAATATTTTAAGGTCCCACATATAGAACATCCCTTCCACAACACAGAGGCTGATCTGACATAACACTCTTTCAGAAACGGGCATGTACTTATCTAAAGAGCCACCTGAAACAAATGAGCTGTATTGTACATTTGCATTCATCAAGCCATTTTTAAAAACTTAATGTTAAATAATTATGCAGATTATTAGTAGATAGCCCGTTGAATTTCTTGCTACTTACCTTCATGAAAATGAGATATACATTTACAGAGTAAAATATTCTCAAGTATAAAATGTTTATGAACAACATTATTTAATCTTTAATTCTTTGTGGGTAGCGAGGTCTGGGCTGGACGTCCTTCTCGTTAAAGGAAAGTGAAGCGCCTGATACAGCCTCTCCTTTACACATGTAGAGATCGCCACCGGATTCACTGTTCGGCTTACCATTCAGGAGTTTCCATGCCAATGGCCTCTCCTACAGTAAAGTGCCCTGGATTTCAGACAGTTGGGGAAGAGACAAACTATATATTTTTCTTCTTCAGCGTTCGTTCTGAGAAAGATGTTGTGTTGTAGTTCACATCGAGGCTGCAATATCTGCATCTTTCGACTCATCCAAATTCAGCTGGCTTATTTTGGGAACTGGGTTTGTCTTCCTACTGTGATCACTATTCTCCTAGCACTAGTGCAGTCTGTTTCCAGGGTCATCCCTTGGAGGCGTAAATGGAGTATGACACACATAACTTGTGAATTCACTCAATTTTGCAGAGACAGGCAAAAAAATCTTGAAAAACAAATGAACATATTTGTGAAATTATTTAAGAAAATACGAAGGGTAAACTTCCCAACTAAGGATTTTCAGATAATTTCAGTTGATAAAATGTAAGAATGGAAAAAGAATCTTGCATCTCAGACAAAATTGACTGAGTATGTGGCTTAGTTGTAGCATGGTCTAGTCAATACAACTGTAAGTAAGTACATGGATGCTTTTGTGAACTAGTGAAGGCAGGGGACCTTTTTCTGTCTTGGATGGTTGAGTTGTATGCTTCTCTTTAGCTGACTTGCCCATGTTATGTTATGGTCTTTTTCGTCTTGACAGATGGTCAGTAAGCTAGTCTGCTGTAGAGATTGCGGTGGCAGCATCTGTCCTGGAGGGACATCGACTTTCATGGCTGATTTTGTCAATTCTTGATTGACAGGGACGACAACAGTGTAAACACAAAGAGTTCTATTGGTGTGGTGTAGATTCCTTTCTTTTGCGTCGCTTGTCTTCCATCTTTGTCATCAGAACTAGCTCTGATGCCTCGATGCCTGTTCTCAAGGTCGATCTCCATGTAGCTATATCCTTTGTAATCTCCTTCCAGGTATTTGGATTGATCGTAAAATCGTTCATGGATATTTTGTAAATGTCCGTGTATCTTAATTTAGGCCTTCCTTGTGATCTGGTACCCAATATGAGTTAACCCAGGAATAACTGCTTTGAAATGCAGGTATTTGGCATTCGTTTTATGTGACCCAACCATCTCAGTCTCTTACTGCTCAGTCGAGAAGAGGGAAGGTATTTTGGCGTATTTCAGTATTTCAGAGTTGGTCACCTTGCCCATATTTGTTGAGTATGTGAGGTTTAAAATTTCGACAGGGTGAGGTAGCCGCTACATGCCCAAACTTTCCAACATTCTTTAGTTACATTGCTACTATTCTATGCTCCCCTTTCGAGCCCTTACAAAACTCGGACAAACACATTCACTTACCATCCATATATTCTGTACAGATTGAAATTTTGTTCTCCAAGAAAAAGGCACCAAAGAATGATATGATCATACGGGAATTGCACTGTATGATAAAATAATGATACATTTTATCAATGTGACATTAATTTGTAAAAATATTGTGTTCCAATAAGTTATACGAGTTTTGTAAAAAAAATAAAGGTATACTCTTAGGTCATGTACCAAATTCAGAATTGAAACTTTTTGTGTTCTGTAAGTTGTCTATTTATTAAATTCATAATCATCTTCAATCTACTTTTGTAGGTAGATGTTAGGGGAGGTGCAGTTTTTTTTTGTACACCAGATATTCCACCGATGTTGTCATTCCATGTTTCTTTAGTGTCTCACTTACACAGTCTATTCATCTTTTTCTTAGTCTCACTCTTGCTCTGCAACCCTTTTGTCTGGTGTTGTAGATCTATGTAGTTTATAACTTTGATTGTACACTTATCAGGTATCCTAACCATTTATTCTCTGCCTTTCCCTGTATTTCGTGCACCCACCCTATGTGTCTGATTTCTTTGTTTCATACTTTGTCCAGCATTGTGAACAGCTTTTCTCAAACACCTCATTTCGTATACCATGATTTTTTTTCTTGTGTCTCAGTGAGAGCCCATGTCTGACACTTGTAGCAGACAGTTGGTATAAAAATTATGTTTATCAACTGTCTCTTTGTCTCCACTGTGATGTGTTTGTATCTTAATAATGGTGAGAGCTGATAGGAAACCACATTTGCTTTCTGTATTATTTAATTTCACCTTTCTATCCCTTCTACCATCTTGTGTAAACACATTACCCAAGTGTTTCCATTCTCTTACCTGTAAGTTCTATGCTTTTCACCTGAATATTTAGTGTCTTCTTTATTCTGCTAATTTTCCCTGTCCCTATATTTGATTAAATTAATGCAGCTTAACAGAATAACGCTCTTTCAAAAATTGTTCTTGCAACATTTTTAAAGCTAATACATATTGTATTAGAAAATATCAGCAGTAGTCTTCTAATGTATTCTTTCAATGCGTTTATAAAAAAACATTAGTTACTTTACCTACTATTTTGTATTATCATCTATTTTTATCAGGTCATTTCGTACTTTGCATACATGAGATTTATAAGCATTTTGGGTGACAGCATAATGGATAAACTATAAATCTTTAAGCGACATGTAGGCAATATTTACCTTATAAAGAATCTGCAGTTCAGATATGATTTGTTTTTGTATTGTCACAGAAATGTCAAGGTCAATTTCCTAGGGGGAAAAAAAATTAAATAAACAAAACATTAGCATATTATTTGTCTGTATGCCTCACTATATTACTATGAACAGTTAAACAAAAAATGTACTAGTCTCAATTCTATTCTTCTCAGTAATCTGTCACGTTCTTCTTCTTTTTGCATCATTAATGTTCACACCATCAGATGACAACCCAGGGCAGAAGATATAGTACTGAATGAGCTGAGAGTAGCCAGCGACTCATAGCTGGCTGCTGGTGTCAAGGAATTATAGCTGACGAGAACCCTATTCCACCTTCAAGTGGTGACCCTGGAAACAGGATGCACCAATAAAGTCTGAATAAGAAAATAGGGATCAAAGAGGAAAGGTCGACCAAATCACAACAATGGCGTGCTGAAATTAGATATGTTGTGTTTCGCTGTAAACAGTGTAAACGATACAGTGTAATAAAACATCCTTTTCAGAGAAGAAGATGAGTTCCTGTGATGAATTCGACCATTGTTTGGAGTTCCGCACAATTTCTGTCCTGTGATATTCATACTTCACTGCTCTTCTATTTGAACTAAATCTATCATAGCTTTTATCCTGTTTTTGACAAAGGGGTACAACATTGAGAAAATATAGTGCCATGAATTAAACTATTTATAAAACTTTCATTAATGTACTATCGCTATTGATTGGTTTATTTGAGAAGTATTGATCTGAAGAATATGGGCCACTAGCCCCGGCAGTAATAGTCAGATGTGCAGGATGGGTTTATTTTTCACCTCTGACAGAAAAAGTCATGACCCGTAACAGGGTTTAAACCTGTGTAATTCTGAAGGCCAGTATCCTTTACTTACTTACTTACTTAGCCGCTCCTCTTCTACCGTGAGGTGTAGAGGTTTGCCAAAGAGAACGCCACACTGCTCTATCCGCTGTCTTTTTCCTGGCCTCTTTCCAATCTAGCCCTCTATCACTTAGGGACTATCGTATGTTGTCTTCCCAACATACTTTGGGACGTCCTCGGGGTCTGCGCCCTTGACTTTTGATCTCCCATGACCGCTTTGGTATCCAATCTTCTTCCATTCCACAGACATGGCCAAACCACTGTAGTTGGGACTGCTCCACTCTTGTCTGCAGGGGTTGAACTTCCAGATTGCTACGTATTGTCTGGTTACGGATATTGTCCATTTTCGTCACCTGAACCACCTTTCTGAGGTACCTCATTTCTGAAGTTTGTAATTGCCTTTCTTGGGCTGTAGTCATTGCCCATGACTCACATCCATATGTCAGGACAGGCACATAGGTCGAGCGGTATACATCCATC
The DNA here is from genome assembly GCA_036924085.1 of Ariolimax columbianus. Lineage (NCBI taxonomy): Eukaryota > Metazoa > Mollusca > Gastropoda > Stylommatophora > Arionidae > Ariolimax > Ariolimax columbianus. Next base: position 122,112,487 of record JAVGWX010000001.1, read on the forward strand.
TTTGTTTTCCTGCTTATTTCTCTTCTACTGAGGAAACCCCTGTTTATTTCATGGAACAGTCTACCTGCTGCTGCCCTTCGTGCAGTTAACTCCTCTTTGATTACTCCCCTGCTGTCTATTACCACTCCTAGATATTTAAAGTTGCTGACCTGCTCCAGTGCTCGTGTTCCCAGGGTTATCTGATGTCTCTTTTCATCTCTGGCAATCACCATGGTTTTTGTTTTGGAGTTGCTGATGTGCATTCCTCTCTTCTTCAACTCTTCTTCCCAGACCTGCAAGTTGATCTGGAGATGTGCTTCGGTTTTCGTGATCAGGGCCACATCGTCTGCAAATGCTAGTTCCGATATGTAACTTGGTCTCATCTTCCAGTACCCTACTTCATACTTTTTTGTCCGTTCCTTGCAGGCTTTGATGACTTCATCCATGAGGAGAATGAAAAGGTACGGTGATAGAATGTCCCCCTGTCTTACTCCTCTACTGGTCTTGAACTCTCCTGACTTTTGATTTGATGTCCGCACATAATTTCTGCATGTTTTATAGAAACTCTGTATGGCAGAGATCAGGGGTCCTGGGATGTTCTTCCTTGTCAGGCACTCCCAGAGTTTGTCCCAAGGAACTTTATCAAATGCTTTCTCCAAATCCAAAAAGCAGAGATGCATCTCTTTATCATATTCAAGAGCCTTTTCACTTAGCTGTCTGTGTGTAAAGATAAGGTCTTGAGTACTTCTGTTTGCCCTAAACCCACATTGAGTTTCATCCATGTTTGGTTCTGCTAGACCTCTTAATCGCCGTTCTAGAATCCTAGAGTAGAACAGTTTCTGGTTTTCTCCAGCATTATTTTCCAGTTTCTCTCCAAATTCTTCCCAGGATTTCTGTTTGGCCTTGAGCACAGTCTTCTTTGCTTCTGTTCTAAAATTTTCATATTCTTTATATTTCTTTGTTTGTTCATCTGTATTCCTAGCCCCTAGGTATTGCTTCCATGCCTTTTTCTTTTCTCATATTATTGTTTTCACTTCTTTTGTCCACCATGGTGTACCATTTCTCTTCCGCCCTTCTTTGGTTTGACCGCATGCCTCTGCTGCAGCCTCTTTGAGGATGTCTTTGAATTTTACCCAGAGCATTTCCATATCTTCTTCAGATTCCTCTATCCTTTCTGTTGCTGTTGTTATGAGCCCTTGGTATCTCCTCTTAACATCTGGTTCTCGTAGTTTGTAAGCCTTAATTTTATTTTCTCCTCGTGTATTATGTTTCATGCTTGCTGATGGATGTTGTCTGGCTGGATAGTGTTTTTCAATTTCTCTCTTTATTTTAACTAGGTAGTGGTCGCTTCCTATCTCTGGTCCTCTGAACACTCTAGCATCCTTTACCTGCTTGAAATCAGTTTTCCTCACTATCGCATAGTCAATTATGGATCTTTCATTTCTTGCCGGCTCGCATCTTGTGTAGGCATGGATACACTTGTGTGGAAACCTTGTATTTGTAATGACAAGGTTTTGTCCTCCCTCCTAATCTCAGCAGTTATTTTCCATTGTCATTTAAGACATCTTTTCCATACCTACCGATCACTCCATCCCATCTAGAATAGTCGTTTCCAACTCTTGCGTTGAAGTCTCCAAGGAGAAGTATTTCATTATGGCAATCGTCAATGGTCCTTTGAAGGAGCTCATAAAATTCATCTTTTATGTCAGTGCTCTCATCTTCGTTTGGTGCATACACAATGACGATATCCATTTGACTATCCTCCTCTTGTAGACTTAGAACCATCAGTCATTTTGAAATGAATTTCCATCCTTTAATGTTTGCTTTGTTGTTATTATTCACTATACAGCCAACCCCTGCTCTGGCTCGTTCACTCAAGGGAACTCCGCTGTAGTATAGCATGTTGCCGTCATGGTCCAGAACGCCCTGTCCCTTTTTCTTTGTTTCTGTAAGTGCCAGGACTGTCAATTTTACTCTCTTCATCTCCTCTATTAGTTCATGTTCTTTTCCGTTTATACTTCGTACATTCCATGTTCCGTAAATCGTGGTCCTTTTTTCTCGCCTGTTCGTCGCCGTTGAGGCCAGTCCGGTTTTCTCTATGTTTTGACTTGTAATCGGTTTTTTTAAGACATACAGGTGATTAGCCTGTTGTGTCTTTGCATGGTGGAGGGGCTGCCTCCTTACAGCCTCCATGCCTGCCGACCCGTTTTTGTCCCCACGGCTGCTTATTTATTCGCAGCTAACCTCCAAATTAGGAGGCCTTTCAGCAATCCGCAACCCTGCTGACGCGCCTGGTAGGAGGTAGGTTCCTCCCCCCAGGGGCCAGTATCCTAACTACTCTATTGTTTTTCTTCTTCAGCATTCATCATGAAAAGGATGTTGTGAGGCATGTCGTAGTTTATGGTGAAACTGTGATATCTGCGCCTTTAGGCCTGACACATCCAATTTCAGCGGGCTTTTTTAAATTTTTGTTTTGCCTTCCCACTGCAATCCCTATTCTCTAAGCCAGACTATACCAGTGCAGCCTGTTTCCAGGGCAACTGCTTGGAGATGGAATAGATTCTTGGTCAGATGTGGTTCGCTGATCATGATGCAAGCTATGAGTCACTGGTTGCTGTGAGCTCATTCACTGTGCTGCATCTCAGGCCACTAACTATAAATATAACTACCAAGCTGTAAATGGGTGCCTGACTAACAGTTAGGGGAGGTAAGATGGGAACAAAAGAAAAGTTCAGACCTAGTACAATGTAGTCTCTAATACATCATCCCTGATGGCAGTATCTGATATAGGACTCTCCCTTTCAATTCAAGTGTCATCTCCACAATGAAGGTTGGCTGCAATGGATCTTTAACATTCTCTTTCCCTCTGTCTGGTGGTACATACACACAGAAGGACTGCTGTTTGGCCACCTTTTGATGTTATTTTCCCACTTGTAGCTCTGCCTACCTCGTGCTTGGCTGTCTTCAACCTTTCTCTCTAGTATTATATTACAAGAGTGTGATGTCTTTTAGTGTGGCCAAAATCTGTGATTTGTCTGCTATTTGTATTTTAACAGCTTTTTAACATTTGATAGCATTTGTTTCCATGAAATGCATGCAACTCATTCTCCTGTAGATTCAGATCTCTAATGACTCTATTCTATCTTCATTCTGCTTGTTCATTGTCTAAGTTTCCTGACCATACAGTAGTGTTGAGTATATATCTCACACGATCATTCTTATTTTCAAGTTGCGGCCTTGCTGTCTAGATATGAATATCTTCTTGATTCTGCTGAATGAATTCTACTTGGCCACAACTGTTCTCTTTTCTTTAACCTTATCTTTTACCTACAAAATAAATGACATTTACAACCACAAGGAAATGGTGCACCTTTGTTACAGTATCAGAACAATGCAGATACTTCTTCTTCTTCTTCTTCTGCGTACACAGTCAGACAGTAACCATTATTTTTTCGAAAAAAGCAGCGGTCATCCTGAGACTCTCGCCACTACCATACAGCTTGTCTTGCAGTTCCACTGGCAATGGCCACATCTGCTCTCTCTGATCCTCGTATGTCGGGCAGTTCTGCAGCAGATGTTCAGTGGTCATTTTACCAGTACCGCACGGGCATTCGTCGGTACACCCTATCTTCAGTTTGTTGAATAGGTGGTACCTCAGTCTGTTGTGGCCAGTGCGAAGTCTGAAGACAACGACCTGCTCTCTTCGGTTCAACTGGTAATAGGCATCGTTTTTGGTGTAACCAGTATGTTCGGTTTCCCATTTGGACATGTATCTGGCTTTGATAAGCCGTTTTGACTCTTCGTACGTCATACTGGTATCTGTTTGTGGTAGTCTTGCACCTTCTTTTGCCAGTCTATCGGCCTCCTCGTTTCCTTGGATGTTGCAGTGTGACGGAACCCACTGTATCACCACCCTTTTTGGTGCGGACTGCTGGCACAGTTTGCAGAGTGCTGCTCTTAAGTCATTAAGCTCAGTGTTCTTCTGGCTTTTTAGCGCTGTGACTACTTCGAGAGCATCTGTCAGCAAGACTATATGGCTCTCATTTTCACTGTGTGTTGCCATTTCTTCCACTGCCGCCCTCAGTGCCTCTGCCTCTGCTCTGAAATTGCTTGTGTACTTACCAGTAGCGAATGACAGTGTTATATTTGTGCCATTTGGTAGGTTCAGGAATGCTCCTGCCCCTCCGTTCTGTGTAGTGTTTGTTACAGAACCGTCGGTGTATGCATGGGTCCAGTCCATGCTTGGGTAGCTTTTCGTTATGAAGCTCAGGGTAGTGTCTCTCCTTTCTTTCTCACTCTGGCAGTTTTTGTTTGCAATACCTGGTATATTTTCTACCACCTCTGGAAATATATCCTGCCTCCAAGTAGGTTTTCGTACAGTAGTGATGGGTTTTGGTGTTGTTAGTGCGTTTGTGGGATCTTCGTGCATCTTTGCTTTGGCTATTTCTGCAAAGTTTCTCCGCTTCAGTTTCCCATTTCCCAGATTGTTTAGTCTCTGGTACATTGGATGGTCCGTCAGTCTTCGGAGTTTCTCTGACTGCAGCTGGGCTCTGCAGTCTCTTCTATCGGTCATGGATTGCAGTCTTGTAATCTTTTCAAGTTCTACAATTGGCGTTGACTTCATGCCACCTGTTATGATTCTCATGGCTTGGTTTTGAAGTTTGTTAACTTTATCGAAGTTCGCCTTCGCTGCTGTTGTCCATGCCGCAATGCCATACTCGAGAACTGGTCTCACTCTTCCAGTGTACAGTTTCTTTAGTATGCTTTCGTCTGCTCCCCAGCTTGTGCCAGCAAGTTTCCTCATGATCGCCATTCTTTCTCTGGCTTTCATTCGGTTTCTCTCAATCTGACTTTTCCATGTCATGCGCCGATCAAATGTGACTCCCAGATAGGTTGGGTTGTCGTTTGGCTGCAGGATTTTGCCGTTTAGGCTTAATTTGGTACTTTGGGGTTTTAATGAGAGCGAGAATATTGTGCACGTGGTTTTCTCCTCGTTTATTTTTACCAGCCATGAGTTCGCCCACTCTTCCAGCGATGTTAGGGCCGTTTGCATCCGGTTTCTTGCTATGGTGAGATTCTTTTCAGAGGTCCACATAGCCAGATCGTCTGCAAACATTGAGCTATGGACTCTTCTTGGTATATTCTCTGTAATATCGTTTATATATACCAGAAAGAGTGTGGGTGACAGTACTCCCCCTTGGGGTACTCCCTGCTCGAGTGTCACCTTTTTGCTCATCTGCCCTTGTACTTGGACTCTGGCCGTTCTTTGTTTGAGGTAGTGGTTGATCCACTTGTACATCTTCCCACAGACATCACTTCTTCTCAGCTTGACTCTAAGTCCGTCCTTCCAGACTTTGTCAAATGCCTTTTCCAGATCCACCCAGACAGCTACTGTGTGCTTCTGTGCCTGGTAGGCATCTTCTATCTCCTGGGCTATGAGGATGACCTGGTCCTCAGTGGATCTGTGCTGTCTAAAGCCGGCTTGCTGTGGGATTAGAATTCGTTTTTCTTCCAGATGCCACATCAGTCTGGTGTTTATCATCCGTTCCATCAGCTTGCCGACACAGCTCAGTAGGCTTATGGGCCTGTATCCATTCGGATCTGTTTTATCTTTTCCTGTTTTTGGTACTGGTACCAGTATTGCATCCTTCCATGCCTGGGGTACAATACCCCTTTTCCAGCTTTGGTTCAGGACTGATAGTAGTTTTTTCTTCGCTGTTTGGCCCAGCCCCATCAGCATTTCGTTTGTTATCCCGTCTTTTCCGGGAGATTTCCTTTTCTTTAGTGTTCTCATAGCCTCTTCCATTTCACGCATGGTTAGTTTGGCCATCATGTGCTCTTCAGGAGCCGTATTTATGTTTTCGTGTCGCTTTAGCTCTTCGCTAATGTCTGTATGCTTATCTGCAGGGACCTCGATGTGGTTTGCTCTGGCATAGTGATCGACAAAGGCGTTTGCGGCTTTCTTACCTGTGATCAAGTTCTCGCCCTGCTTGATAGTAATTTGTTTATTTGACAGGGTTTCGTCGTTCACAATGCAGATACATTATCATAGAGAAACTGTCTTCTTTGTTCTATTTTTTGGAAGATAATCTATGGAATGGTTAATAATCCACTCCAAACATATGATCAATTATACTAAATCTGCTTGTAACATACAAAGCAAAACAGAAATTTGAAAATGATGTACCTTTACTGCCATAACTTTCCCAGAAGGTATGTGTACTGCCCTGGAAAGTTGTAAATATTTTATAATTAGGAATTAAAAGAAATAAAAACTGTACATTAAATTTTCACTTGACAACACTTACATACGTGTACAGCAGAGTTACATCTTACAACAAGCAATGTAGAGTTTCGTTCTTGTTTTTATTCTCTCAGAGTGGTATCTGATCCATACATATAAATGTTTTTTGTACATATAAAGTATAAAATGTTTATGAACAACATTATTTATTCTTTAATTCTTTGGACTCTATGTTGCAGATGGAAGCTTGCTTTTGAGTGATCCTGCAGTTATGGTTTCTGGAGTTATTTATTTTACATGTTGAGGGTGCTAGCCTCTTATTCAACCCTCTTTAGTCACCTTTGCATGCATGCATACGGGTACAGTAATCCTATTCTTTCATCCACAGTAAAGTGCCCTTAAATTCACACATTGGGGAAAGAGAAAAAAATATATATTCTCCTTCTTCAGCGTTCATCCTAAAAAGGATGTTGTGTCGTAGTTTAAAGCAATGCTTCGATATCTGCACCTTTCGGCCCGACACATCCAAACTCAGTTGGCTTTTTTGGGTACTGGGTTTGTCTTCCTACTGTGATCACTATTCTCCTAGCCAGACTACACTTGTTTCCAGGGCCATCCCTTGGAGACGTATTTTGGTCTTGGTCAGCTCAGATTCGCTGACCCTGATGCAATATGACTAAATAGTTATATAGTTTTGAATAATGTAACAAATGTTAAAATCTGATCTATTCTTACTATATGTGACTGACTTATCACACTGTTTAGAACATTGCTTCTCAATCTTATTCAGGAGAAGCCCTATTAAAAAATGTTCATAAAAATTATGATATCTACAGTTCATGGCTGACTAAAACATTGCAAACATAACAGTCGAGTAATCATTGTTTATGCTATTTAGATAAGATTTTAATTCATGTTATACACAACATGGCAATTTTTTGACAATGTTAAACAGCTTACTACTACTTAGTCATTTATTTTCTTCCTTGGAGTGTAGAATCTTGTACCTTACTTACTTTGCCCTTCCTTTTCTACCTTTTGGTGCAGGGATTTGTCAGAAAGAGTGCTAGACTATTCTATCCGATGTCTCCCTTTTGGCCTGGCTCTAGTCCTGGTCTTTTACAGATGGTCTTATATTGTCACCCCAGCACACTGGACCATCTTCGTGGTCTAAACCCTTGGCTCATTGCTTTCCATGATTGCTGTAGCAGTTGATCTTCTTTCATTCTGCAGACATGACCAAAAAAAGCAGGACTAATGTGCAGGAAGGACGAGAACCTTTAATTTTTAAACTGTTGTTGTTTTGTTCATATGGTACAGTTCAATTGCTGGGCATATGTTCGGCATGATAATCTTTTTGATTATTAATTGTGCACTGACATACTTCTGGGCTGCTTCGTTCACTGTCCACAGCAGCAAGAGAAACCTAAAGGATGGATTTATTTTATTTCTTTTTCATTTGTTCTCATTCTTCCATGAAAAAGGTTTTGCAAGTAGGAGGATGTTGTCAGGAGAATGGAATGCATTTTGGTGTGGTTTACAGCTTGACTGCAGTATTTGCACCTTTCGGTCCAACACATCCAACTTCAGCAGGCACTATTGAGTTAAGGGTTAGCCTTTCCTGTTCAATCCATTCTCCTTAGCCAGTCTGTTCTGTTGCAGCCTGATAGCCAGGATCACCGCGTAGAAGTGGAGGCATAGAAGTGTCTTGGCAGCTCTGGTTCGCTGACCACTGGAGCTTATGTACTTCTCAGCATTTTGATACAATTTTATTTTCATCAGTCTCTCAAACAACTCCCTAGAATTCTAGGTTTCCAAAGAATGCAGGTTGAGAAATTATAGTTTAGAGACCAATCCCACATAAGATGCAACTTCATTGCACAACAATTTCCCCAAAAAAGAAAAGAATGCAAAATGCACACTTGCCATATAAACTGATAACATTCATACATCTGATGACCCATACAGCTGGCAGAAAGTAAGTTCTATTGGAGTACTCACCTGTAAACTCTACCTCCATTGCCTTTGCCTACTAGCTCCACATAACGTAATGATTCTTTAGTAATCCATCCACGGTTCAATATGCTCTCCAAATCAACCTCAGGAGGGCTAAAACAATTTATAAGAACATAATAAACTTCATAAGGTTTCTTTGCAGCTGCAAACATTCACAACTCTGCACAAATTAATGAAAATCACTGATATTTGGTTTCCATTTTCTTGTAAAAAGTTTCAGATATTCAAATTCCTTACAATATATATATATATATATATATATATATATATATATATATATATGGAGGAGTATGATATATATATATATATATATATTATATATCTTCCGGGATCAAGAGGCTTAGCAGCGCATAAGCTGCAGTGGTAAGTGACCCATAGCTGACTGCTAGCGTCAGGGCCAGCGAACCATAGCTGCCAAGACCCTTCTACACCTCCACGCAGTGATCCTGGATAGCAGGCTGCAGCAGAGCAGACTGGCTAAGGAGAAGGGATCGAAGAGGGAATGCTAACCCAGTACTCAAAAAATGCTTGCTGAAGTCAGATGTGTTGGACGAAAAGGTGCAAATATCGCAGCCAAGCTGTAAACTACAACACAATGCATTCCATTCTCTGAACTACATTCTGCTACTTAAGCCCTTTCAGGGTTTGGTAGTGGGAGATTGAGAACGAACGAAGAAGAAAAAGATATATCTTCCAAATTGCTGTGATTAAATCCATTTTATATTAAATGTTTTTGTGTAACAAACATAAAAATGTGCAAACTTGTTAATTTTATGACAACAATACTACAACAGTTATTCTAAATGTACTTTTAAAATCTAATATTTATATATTATTATCAACTGCAAAGACTTACAAATTTTATAGCGTATACACTGTTTTATAAAAATAAAAAATTTGTCGAAAGGTTGTAACCTTTACCACGGGCGAGCAAGTTATTATGCCAAAAAACATGGTCACTCCGCCACTAATGGAAAGAAAATACGTTGAGTGATAACAAAATTATTCTAGAATATTGTCGTGCATTTACATCAGTTGAACACCCAGCCATTTTTTCATCTAAAAAATAGCCGTCATTGTAGATGTAAACAAGCAAGATGGCCGGTTTAGTTTGTAAGAGAATTTTGAAACGATGTATTCTTTTCTTTCTGGACGACTGGTGGATTATTCCATTATTGCGGATGACGAAGGTAAGTTGTTGCAACATATTTTTCTGAGATAGATCTGTTTAATTTGTTTATTTAGCAGTATTAAATACATTTGTAAGCAAAAATAACAAATATGATGATCTTGTAAGAAACACTATCAGTGTTCTGTGACAATTTTCAAATTCTGAAGGTCCCAATTCCCCGCGAAATTGGTAAATCTAAATGTTGTTGCTGTTTTTCCTTTTCACATTCATCTTCTTGTATCTCAGAAACTAACACACACACAACAAAAACAATAACACCAACAAGTTCTTTATTCATTTATGTCTCTACATACACACAAATCATATTTATTCAATGACAAAAAAAATATACAGGTTTTCAAAGTGAGCAACCTAGAAAAATATGATGTGCTGAAAAATAATTTTAGGTGCTGTAGAACTTCCATACTTTTTTTATTCAGATTGGTAAAGGTTAAAATGTAAAAACACCAGATAAAAATAAATTTACAAAAGCACAAATTGTAAAATAAAAGCACAAAATCAAATATTTAAAATGGATTTACAGCGATAACATAATATTATCAGTCAAGCAGTTTATAGTTTCTACTGTTGATAAGTCGATTTCTACTTTTTAAATGTTTGATTTTGTAATCCCAATAATACTAACAAAGACAAACACTTAAAATATAGTCTGGCTTCTAAACCATTTCATAGATAACTGTGCACCACATACTTGTTTTGTTCTGAACATGAAAGCATATTTGGAGAAGGATCAGCTTCTTTCTCCTCAGTTTCACTACCAGTTCGAATCTGCAAACAAGAAACAAAACAAAGCAAACAGTTTACAAAATAATAACAATGCACAAAAAGATTCCCAAAACAGAGATAAGAAAATTATTCAGTCTAGTTAATATTCAATTCATAAAATTCTCATTGACAAGTGACATGCTGAATGGAATTGGCTATCATCATTTCTGAATTATGTATATCTATAGAGCTGTTTATAAATTTCAATGTTTCCATTTTCTATACCAAAATGTTCCAGAATCTTACTGTTTGACCTACTGTTATCCCTTGTCAGTAATTTTGCACTTGGTCAAATTGTGGTTCTGATTTTCCTTTCTTATGACATACCTAAACAATGTGGATTGTTTTATATTGGATGTATATAAGTTTCCTTTATATTTTGGTCTCTCTCATGACATCCTCATTTAGTTTTTATGTATTAGTCTTTATATGACTCCTACAGTTCTTTCGTAAAACCTAAACTCCGTAGCCTCCAGTGATAAATATTTTATTTATTTATTGTCCATAACTGGCTCCAATTGAACAAAATCAGTTTTTTTTAAACACTGGAAAAATCTTTCACACTTCTATCAACAAAAATGTTTTGCACAGATCACTTTTCTTTTTCCAAAAATCAGGCTATTGTTAATATTTCTTTACTTGTCTCCTTGACATTAGATGCATGACTACATACCATGATTTCAAGTGTGAGTATTTGCAACACGGTTCACAAATTGTGATGTATGAAAAGAAAATGCAAGAAAAAAACCTACCTTTAGACCATGAATATTTCTTTTTCGTGGTGTTTTCCCACCTGTAAGAAAATAAAATTAAATTAGTGCTACTAAGGCGCTAATGGAAACTATATACAGGAAAGTACTGAGAGTCTTCAATTGCAAAGGTTTTTTTTAATGTCACTCTTCATATAAAAAGAAATGTAATGATGGTACTAATTTCTTTATACTGATATTTACATGTTCAATTAAAGTTAAACTTTTTTAAAATAGCTAACTTATTGATACATCATAATATTTAATGTCAATGTTTATAGCTACAAAATGTTCTTTGGCTGCATTCAAAATAAATGCTTGAGGCTAATACAAATTAATTCTTGATTTATCACATGAATTTCAGTCTACAAAACTGACAAGGCATATAAAATATATGTAATTGTGACAGCACTAATTCAAGATTCAAATTAAGTAATATAAATTTAATGACAAAGTTTCATACCACATCAAGGAAATATGGCATGGAAATAAACACTGGTAAAACACAATGAGATAACTCATTGCAAAGATCAGAACAAGGCAGTCATCCTATTTTGAGCATGTTATGAGAAGAGGCGGCTTGGAGCACGTTGTGACATCGGGAAAGATAGCAGGAAGGAGAGACAGAAGATGTTTGACAGCCTGAGAGAATGGCACAGGTGACAATCAACAGCAGAGTTGGTAAATGATACAGGTGATAGAAGCGGATCGAAGTCCATTATCGCTAACGTCAATCAGCAGGGCACCTGATGGTGATCAAAACACAGCTAATGATGACTAACAAGAAAGAAATCAATTAAAATTGTATTATTAATTAACAAAACTGAAGACAATTACACAAATAAAATATCTGGGATCCATATTTGGAGTAGAGGAAACCCCAACAGAACTAAGAACAAGGACTGCACAGGTATTTGTTGGTTTCCTATCTTTATTGTAATTGTTTTTTTTTGGGGGAGGGTGAGTGAAAAGAGAGTGGTGGAGATTTTATTGTGGTTTATTTTCCATCCCCCCTCTTTTGTGCAGTTCTCCACCTTCTCTACTGTCTTTTGGAGCAAGTATGAGGCTATTGTTGCATGTTCTGTGATTGTCCATACAGCAAAGTCATCTGTGTGTAAGCTGTTTGATACATGCTGATGGCAGCATTAGTGATGTCGTTTACATATATCAAGAAGATAGTAGATGCTATTACACTTCCTTGTGGCACTCCATTTCTCAGCCCCACTGACTTGCTGGTATAGTTGTCTAATTTAACCCTGGAAGATCTTTGGAAGAGGTAACTTTTAATCTATGAGAACATATTGTTGGAGGATTTTCAGCTTGAGACAGTATCGAAGGCACAGGAGAGATCAAAGAAGATGACTAGCACTTTCTTTTTCTCTTGAAAGGCATTTTCTATGTCCTGTGTTAGATATTTTTTTTTTTTTTGCGTTCGCCTTATTTTTCTATTCCCCAAGGCGGTGTGCGTTGCACTGTGGTTTTTATTTTGCGCCTGTCGGCCCAATGCATCCGACTTCAGCATGCATTTTATGTAAGGGTCTGCTTCCTCCTGCATTTCTAAGGGTTTGCTTCCCCGGGGTAACGGCCGGTGCTATGATGGGGATCGAACCCAGCACCTTTGGGTTGTGACCTGTGTCACTTAACCACTAGGCCACGCCGTCCCCTGTGTTAGATATATTAATTGGTCCTCTGTGCTTCTTTGCTGCCTGTATCCTGTTTGAGTTGAGGCGAGTAGCGAGTCGGTCTCAAGATACCAGGTGAGTCTTTTATTTATCAGTCTTTCCATCAGTTTCCTCACACAGCTAAGGAGACTGATGGGCCCGTAGTTTTTAGGATTGTGTTTGTCTTTTCCTTGTTTAGGAATAGGTTGAATTTAAGCCTCCTTCCAGAGTGCCGGAACAGTACCCTCATGCCAGATCTGGTTAAAAATTCTGGGGAGAAACCTTTGCTTATGGGGCTGAGGTGTTTGAGGAATTCATTTGTGATACCATCTGCCCATGGTGCTTTTCTCTCCTTTAGTTTTTTAATTTTGTCTTCCAGCACGAAGAATACAAGCCTGAAAATGACAACATGACAAACTTGACAGAGATGGGCAGGTAAACATCTTCAGACTCAGAACGGAACATTGTAGACTCAAGGCCCACCTACATAGAATGGATCTCATAGACACTGCCATGTGCGATTGTGGAGCACCGAAACAAATACCAGAACATATTCTGCAAGAATGCCCTACCTATACATACCAAAGAGAGGCAGTCTGGCCTGGGGAAGAGACCAACAAAAGTGACAATTTTGAGAATGTTTTTCCCTTGACATCATTCGGCTGTGAAACAAAGACAGTTACCCAAACCTCATGGTTGAGAATAAAGTACTTCAGGTCAAAATGTTATAGAAAGGTTCTCAGAACACCATGAATAAAAAAATAAAAAATGCATACATTCAACAAGAGTTGGACATAGAGGAGAACTTGTTCATAAATTCCATCATGAACAAAAAATTGAAATACTTTTGCCACATTAAAAGACACAAGAGAACGGTAATGGAAGGTATGGTGCTGTGCAAGATTATGTGCAAGGAATGTTTTTGCATGACATACAAAACATACAGACTCAGTGGACGATCACAAAGAAATGTTCTTCAATTTAGGTTTTAGTGGGCGGTAAGGAAAATTTACCCTCAGGAAAGTTATATAAGTTGGTGCCAAGTATAAAAAGGTTGATGAGCCCTGCCCTACGATGTATTGGACAGATGATGTTCGGAAATTGACAGGAGACCAAAACACTAGTAGTGGACAGACTGAGTGGTGACAGATGGTTTATTATGTAGTGAGATGTGATGTCCCTTTTGTCTGTTAGGTTATGGGGAAAGATGAGATAGACAAAATTTACATTCTAAGATCTTTTTTGTATGATTACATTTTACAAGGCTTAAATTTATTATAAACTGCCAAAGAAATGCTGATTACATTTTACAAGGCTTAAATTTATTATAAACTGCCAAAGAAATGCTGTGAATTTATTTTACAATCTATAAAGTCAACACATATACATATCATAAGAATACAACACCAACCTGCAAAGACAGATCCAATATGTGACAAAGAATACAACCAAAATACAAAATAATTCCTAAATGGGAGAACTGTGCAGAAAAGAGAGATCAAAATGGTAAGATAAGATTACTAATGTTGAATCGTTAGAAAGAACCAGACTATCCATGGAGCATGACATGAGAAGAAGGCGCTGGTGCTGGATAGATCACACATTAAAAAAACCAGCTGATAACATTATGTAAAAGTCTGTGTTCTAGAATCCCAAAGGCAAGAGAAGTAGAAGCAGACCAAAGCACAAACAGAGAAGAGAGTTTGAGACAAACTAAAGCAACGGGGAAGATGTGGAGAGTGCCGGAAAGGATGGTCCAGGACAGAAAGACTTTGCATTTATTTGTTGAACATGTGCTCCACAAGGAGCTGGAAGGTTTTTATTGACAGATTGAAGGAGAGAAAGTTAGAATGGATATGATATACTCTAAATATAACCAGACTTGCGATTGATTGGTAGAATGGATATGATATACTCTAAATATAACCAGACTTGCGATTGATTGGGATCTATAGATGAAAGGAAGGATAAGAATGCCAAAGAATACCAGAAGAATAAACTTTGACTACACAAACGTTGGAGTTCAAGAAGAAGATACAAAAAAAGAATATGTGGAGAGTGACCATTACAGCTCTATGTTCCTATGGAACTTAAAGGCTAAAATGATATAAAGAACATGCAATTGCAAAACTTGTAATTTCTGAAATATAAATTTGTTCAATATTTTATTATTCGTAGAATGCTAATACAAAATGACATCATTCAATGTATTAACAAAAATGTTACAAACGATTGCAATTTTTACACAATATTATTATCTGGACAACAGAAATAAAAAGAAGGAATCCTTAAGTATATATTTTTTACTTTCCTCGTTTATTCTTTCCGATGTCTGCTGATGGACATATTAAAAATAAAACAGGGCAAAATAGAATTGCATTTATTTTACTAAATAAAACAATGTAAAGTGTAGCAGCTCATTCACCAAATTACACACAATGTAGATTCCCATAGTACTTAAAACTGTAAACTTACATTTAGGAAAGATGATTAATGGAGGCAGTAGGCCTCTTGCTCTGTCATCTTCACTAAGCTCCTTAAAATACTGTGAAGAAGAGAAAATAATTGCAATGACGATGACATATAATTATAATTTATTATGAAAAAAACATTATTATTCTAATAATGTAGAATTATACACAATAATTATATTGCATTATAATATTGTATTATTATATGACTCACTCACATGCTTATGTGTGACTGTAATATTATAAAATAAACACATACGCACACAGATGCATATGCACGCACACAATCATACAACAGTTTGCACATGAATACACAGATCAACAGAATTAGGCAATTTGCAACAATTGTCCCAAAAATATCATTAAAATGTACTGTTATCAAGTTTGTACCTGCCCTGAAAGTTTCAGCTCTCTAACTTATCAGGAATTATCTGAATTTTCAAATACAAGATTTGACCCTAACTAACTGACAAGTGAAGTTAAATGTAAGCGTTTAATTAAAATGGCACATGATGTGTCTCCAGATGGATAATCATTGAATAGATATATGGTATCAATACCATTATTCTGTGCGACGCACTACCTTAGTGATCAAGAGTTATACTAGTTCATGGTTATTTATAACAATATCTATTATTTACTACCTAATGAATACATTTGGATGATGGACAGGTTCCTGCTCCAAAGTTTTGTAATATATCAAAGAGAAAGCTACTTACATAGTTGAACATGTCTCTCATTTCATCATCACTGCGTACTGTTATTCTATCTCCATCTTCATCTTCATCTATTCAAATGATAAAAATAAAAAGCAGTATACATGAAATTTAAAATTGTTTAATTTCTATTTTTGCTTCATTTTTAATTTCATAGCTACAAACATTTTAACAAAAGAAAGAAATATGAAAGATATGCAGTAAATGAACTTTGATGTCTGTGTCAGAAACATCAAGTATGAAACTTGGCAGATAAATTAATGATTAGATTAACAGACTGAAATATAAATTGAAACAAAAAATAGTGTATGTTTACACTGATATTATTTCTTTATCAGCATTTATGGAAAAAAGAATGTATTAACATTTCAGTCTTTCTGTATAAAGAAAAACAGACAGGAGGTGAACATTTCAAATTCGTAATAATAAATAATGTCTCTAAGATGAGTTGATGGGGGGGTCAAAGATCCAGTGAAAAAGATTACAGCGGTCAGTAACTTCTTCTTCGTCTGCATTTGTCCTGAAAAGGATGTTGTGTCGTAATTTACAGCGAGGCTGAGATATTTGCGCCTTTTGGCACAACACATCTGATATCAATTGGCTTTTGTTGGTACCAAGTTAGCCTTCCTACTGCGATCCCTATTCTCTTAGGCAGACTACACTAGTGCAGCATGTTTCCAGGGTCACTGCTTGGAGGAGGAATAGGGTTTTGGTCAGCTTTGGATCGAACTTGGACTATACTCCATAGTTGCAAGTGTTGAATGACAAAAGACTAGTCCAGTTGTGACCCATTTTGTGTATGTCTCGCTGGTCTAGTACCTTAACTCATTTCTCTTTTGTGGCAAGAAAATTCTGTCATCTGGAGGTCTGGTGTTCAAATTACGAGCTGCTCATTACTTCACTTACTTTTCTGTTGTTGTTCTTCTTCGTTCGTTCTCAAACTCCCGCTACATAGCCCTGAAAAGGGCTTTGCAAGCAGTAGAATGTAGTCCGGAGAATGGAATACGTTGTATCGTAGTTTACAGCTTGACTGTGATATTTGCACCTTTCAGCCCAACACATCCAACTTCAGCATGTCATTTTTGGGTACCAGGTTTTCCCTTCTCCTTAGCCAGTCTGCTCTGTTGCAGCATGTTATCCAAGATCACCGCATGGAGGTGTCTTGGCAGCTCTGGTTCGCTGATGCCTTTGATTCGCTGACCGCTGCAGCACATGCCCTTTTTTTGTTGTGCATTATTTATGCTACTTGAGTGCAGATAAAATACTTATCTTGTGATCGATGTCATGAAAAACCTCCTCTGTTTCCAACTCACTTCCCCAAAGTTTCCACATATTCACTTCCCAATATTCATAGTTGAATACACAAGATTACTTACATTCGAAAGCTGAATGTGTTGCTTGTGGCATTATTTGAGAGAAGACTTCCTAAAAAGAAAAGTTTGTGTAAAATAGATATTACTTAAATGTTATATAGTTTTGTGCATACTGATGTTCAAAATGTAAACATTTGTAACTTAACGTTTTTATACTGGTTTAGAAGACTCATTAGAGTCTGTAGACATCCAGTCACATTTGCATTACCTTGCTCTAAAAACTATGCACATCCAATCTATTCTTAAATGTCTCTGCCTCCATCACCTCCTGGGGTAATGAATTCCAAGCATTCACCACTCTCTGACTAAAAAAATATTTCCTAATATCCAATCTGGACCTTTCTTTAGTTAATTTGTATCTGTGCCCTCTTGTTCTCGCTGGTAGTTGTATTTTGAAAAAAAACTTGTTATAGTCTAATTTTACCTTGCCTGTGATTATCTTATAAACCTGTATTAAGTCACCTCGAATTCTTCTCTTTACTAGACACTGTAGGCTGATTTTTCTTAGTCTTTCCTTGTAACTGTAATTCTGGAATCGCACTATCAGTTTTGTCGCTCTTCTTTGTATCCTTTACGATAAGGACTCCACACCTGAACACACTACTCCATTCTAGGTCCAAATAATGCTTTATACAGTTTGACAATCACCTCCTTACTCCTATGTTTTAATATTTCTTTTTATCATACCTAACATTGCATTTGCCTTATTCACTGCTTCCTGGACTTGCTCATTCATTTTTCCTGTATACTCTATTTTAACCCCTAGGTTCCTTTCCTTATCTATCATTCTAATATTGTTCTTGCCTATTCTGTAATTATGTTCTATATTGGATCTACCCTTGTGAATCTTCTTCTTCTTCTTCTTCGTACGCAGTCAGACAGTAACCATTATTTTTTCGAAAAAAGCGGCGGTCATCCTGAGGCTGTTGACACTGCCATACAGCTTGTCTTGCAGTTCCACTGGTGATGGCCACATCTGCTCTCTCTGATCCTCGTATGTCAGGCAGTTCTGCAGCAGATGTTCAGCAGTCATTTTACAGTACCGCACGGGCATTCGTCGGTACCACCTATCTTCAATTTGTTGAATAGGTGGTACCTCAGTCTATTGTGGCCAGTGCGAAGTCTGAAGACAACGACCTGCTCTCTTCGGTTCAACTGGTAATAGGCATCGTTTTTGGTGTAACCAGTATGTTCGGTTTCCCATTTGGTCATGTATCTGGCTTTGATAAGCCGTTTTGACTCTTCGTACGTCATACTAGTATCTGTTTGTGGTAATCTTGCACCTTCTTTTGCCAGTCTGTCTGCCTCCTCGTTGCCTTGGATGTTGCAGTGTGATGGGACCCACTGTACCACTACCCTTTTTGGTGCGGACTGCTGGCACAGTTTGCAGAGTGCTGCTCTTAAGTCATTAAGCTCAGTGTTTTTCTGGCTTTTTAGCGCTGTGACTACGGCGAGAGCATCTGTAAGCAGGACTATATGGCTTTCATTTTCATTGTGTGTCACCATTTCTTCCACTGCCGCCCTCAGTGCCTCTGCCTCCGCTCTGAAATTGCTTGTGTACTTACCAGTAACGAATGACAGTGTTATTAGTCTGCCATTTGGTAGGTTCAGGAATGCTCCTACCCCTTCGTTCTGTGTAGTGTTTGTTACAGAACCGTCGGTGTATGCATGGGTCCAGTCGATGCGTGGGTAGCTTTTCGATATGAAGCTTAGGGTAGTATCTCTCCTTTCTTTTTCAGTCTGGCAGTTTTTGTTTCCAATACCTGGTATATTTTCTACCACCTCTGGAAATATATCCTACCTCCAGGTAGGTTTTCGTACAGTAGTGATGGGTTTTGGTGTTGTTAGTGCGTTTATGGGATCTTCGTGCATCTTTGCTTTGGCTATTTCTGCAAAGTTTCTCCGCTTTAGTTTCCCATTTCCCAAATTGTTTAGTCTCTGGTGCATTGGATGGTCAGTCAGTCCTCTGAGTTTCTCTGACTGCAGCTGGGCTCTGCAGTCTCTTCTATCGGTCATGGATTGCAGTTTTGTAATCTTTTCAAGTTCTACAATTGGCGTTGACTTCATGCCTCCTGTTATAACTCTCATGGCTTGGTTTTGAAGTTTGCTAACTTTATCGAAGTTCGCCTTTGCTGCTGTTGTCCATGCCGCAATGCCATACTCGAGAACTGATCTCACTCTTCCAGTGTACAGTTTCTTTAGTATGCCTTCGTCTGCTCCCCAGCTTGTGCCAGCACGTTTCCTCATGATTGCCATTCTTTCTCTGGCTCTCATTCGGTTTCTCTCGATCTGACTTTTCCATGTCATGCGCCGATCAAATGTGACTCCCAGATAGGTTGGGTTGTCGTTTGGCTGCAGGAATTTGCCATTTAGACTTAATTTGGTATTTTGGGGTTTTGTTGAAAGTGAGAATATTGTGCATGTGGTTTTCTCCTCGTTTATTTTGACCAGCCATGAGTTCGCCCACTCTTCCAGCGATGTTAGGGCCTGCTGCATCCGATTTCTTGCTATGGTGAGATTCTTTTCAGAGGTCCACATAGCCAGATCGTCTGCAAACATTGAGCTACGGACTCTCCTTGGTATATTCTCTGTAATGTCGTTTATATACACCAGGAAGAGTGTGGGTGACAGTACTCCTCCTTGGGGTACTCCCTGCTCGAGTGTCACCTTTTTGCTCATCTGCCCTTGTACTTGGACTCTGG
This sequence comes from Ariolimax columbianus, assembly GCA_036924085.1. Classification (NCBI taxonomy): domain Eukaryota; kingdom Metazoa; phylum Mollusca; class Gastropoda; order Stylommatophora; family Arionidae; genus Ariolimax; species Ariolimax columbianus. The sequence continues at coordinate 122,132,355 of JAVGWX010000001.1, forward strand.
CCGTTCTTTGTTTGAGGTAGTGGTTGATCCACTTGTATACCCTTGTGAATTACTGTACATTTATCTATTTGAATGTCTTCATATTAAAGTAATGCTGATTTCCTTCTTAACTCTCAAAATCATAATTGAATTTTATTTCAATCGCAGCTCTCAAGATGTACACAATTGTAAATCTTAATGTTCAAATAAGATCAGATCATGTGTTAAAATTAACATTGAATAACATCAAAGGTTGGCTGTATTTAAATGAGCCCCATTTTCGGTTCTAGATTAGGTGTACACTCTTGTGAAATGGTTCTTCCATTTCATGATCATGTCTTCCATTGCTCATCTGTCTTCAGATTTTTCTCTAATAATGTTTCTAGCAACCATCTATATTTAGTATTTATATGTCCAAAATAATGTAGAATACTTATTATTTCTATTTGAACGTTGTTTTATAACTCTGCTGATACTGACTTTCCCTGTGTGATTATATTTCCACGAAGAGAGATTTCTTTTTCTATACAGAATCATATTAGCACATATGACATGCTTATTATAATTTCTTAATTTATATAACGACTAAAAACAAAATTTAAAATGGGGATGGGGTAGAGGAGAGGTTAAACTGTAGTTAGTGTTTACAATACTACTTGGTCTTGAGAATGATAACACTAACAATACTATTACTAACATACGATATTCCACAACTTTTGTGCAAAACTTTTTTTCAGTCAGGTTTGATATTCAGTGTTCCTGCAGTCACTCTTACTCTTTGCTTACCAAAGTTTGTAGAAATGTTACTTCATCAGGTTTAACCATCCAGTCCATATCAGGATTATTTTCAGATCGAATACGAATGGTAAATGGCGGTTCCGACATATTGAGATTTCATGTATAATATCTCATCTATATAAGAACCATTATGAAAGTGCTAATGTCTATTAATTTGTTGGTCTAATTTCACACAAGTTTGGTCGATGTAATAACCATCTCCAGTAAACATAATTGAAAACAACAATAACAACAAAACCCCATGTTCAGCAATGGAGATGTTGTGACTTCCTGATTCAGAAACGTTAGAGTTATCCCCCATTATTCAAGGTCGAAGAAAAATGGCTTCAAACTTCTCGATCAAAATATTAGGGCATATTCGCCATTCGGCTCGAATAACTACAGCAAGGTTAGTATCGCAGTATTGTTGTTTCACTGTATAAAATTACTGTCTGTAGTATGTGCTCATTGCCATTGATCATAACCTAGCCTATAGTCCTATAGTTTTATTATTATTATTAGTTGTTTACTGTAGTGTTTAGAATTTTAGTATTTATTAAATTAATACTTCAGACTATTTACTACTATTTAGATTAACTAATGAAAGGTTCAGATTAGACACTAGGAAATATTTTTTTAGTCAGAGAATGGTGAATGCAAATTCACACACCACAGGAAATAGTGGATGCATGGTCAAATTTAATAGACGAATAGATTGGATGATCTCTCAATCTCTGTCTGAGTTAGTGTAACTAAGTAACTTAGTGTAAGTACTAAGTAGTAAGTTAGTAAGTGAGATCAGACACCCATGTGCAGTGGCGCACACGTTAAAAATACCCTAGCAGTTGGAAATCATAAAGAGTAGGCCTATCGGCCGCTGCTCGGGCAAAATTAAAGTTAAAAATCTACTCAAATTATTCTTAGGATTCTCGCCCCACAGAGAATATGTTGCAAAAAAGGAACCTGTGTGTGTGTGGCCATAACAACAGGTCTTTGTTATGTGGTTAGCAGATTGGATGGCGCCTGACATGCTGCGGATCTACCTTGCTCTAATTTACGCTTCCACTAGCCTAAAAAAATAGGCGATCGTATATTCCAGGGGCTAACAGATGCTGGGATTGACCTGGCAAGTCACCAGTGGATTTTCACTTGCCAAAGAAAAAATGAAACAAAAGAGGTCGCACCTCTCCACAACGTCTAATGACATAAGTGGACAAAAGATAGATAGATAGACAGGCAGGCAGGTAGACAGATAGATAAGATAGATAGATTAGATAAGATAGATTAGATTAGATAGATCAGATCGATAGATTGGATGCACATCGTCTGGGTATTTTTAATCAAGTGAATCAGAATCAATGTAACAGAAACTGGTTGTATACAGACTCTGCAGAGTTTCTAAACCAGTATAAAGACGTTAAGTTAGTTCTTTTCATCAAAGTTTGAGTTACTGAATCAGTAGTCAGTCAAGAGCCTCTAAATTTTGTTGGCCAAAATCACAGATTAAAAATAATAGATTAGTAAATTAAGTAAGTAAGTATAACGTGGTAATAAAAAATTAAATTAAAAAAATAGAAATGATTTTAAGGACTGGCAGAACTTGCATTACTAAGCTCAGAAGCTGAATTGCCTTCCATCTTTCCGCTATTCTGTTTTGTTATGTCTTAGTGTCAGATTGTGAAGAGATCTCTGGAACGAGCCCAACTGTGTCTCATGTACATTGGTTGGCATTCACTGCCTCAGATATTCCTTTATGCCACCTTTTTCATGGTTGGCCTTTGGCCTTCAATCCGTTGTATCTAAAATAGAAATCTGCGATGCTTTTGGGGGAGGGTAGTCTTGTTACGTGGCCAAACCATTTTAGTTACTGTCTCTAACACTGGTGCTGTTCCCACCAGTATCCTGATGTCTTTGTTTCTGATCATGTCTCTCCTTGTTACACCCAATATGTTTTGCAGGCATATAATTTCTGCTGTTACGATGTGTCGTTTTTTCATTTGATGTTAGTGTCCAGTTTTGACATTGATAGCATAGTGTCGAGATGAAAATCGTGTTGGTAGATTTGGGTAGTTATTGTCACATGCTTGCAATTAAGTATTGGAGTAAATTGTAAAATGGTCTGATTTGCCTTATTGAATCTTTGTTGAATTTATGTTGTAATTCTTCTGTCAAAAATAACTTTCTAGATTAATTTTAAATCACTAGCAGGTGGGTCAGACTCCCATGTGCACACATAAATAAATAACTAATCATTTGTGAGCATCCATTCATTTGTAGTTCTTTATTCTGGACTTAATTTTCAGGGACAAATATTATTGTTCACACACTAGTGTATTATTCACACACTCATTTCTGCCATATGCCTATTCTAAATATGTACGTTGCAATTATGAGTACAGCTGATAATTTTGTACAAGACAATATTGATTGTTATGCAAATGTGCGTTAATGTAACATTTAAGTGTATGTAAAAAAGATAAAGGCATGTCCTACATTAGACAGCACTTTTAAGTGATGAAGTGTTGAGAACTTAATTTTATACTGAGGTTTGAACCCATTACCTTTGCAGTGAAAATCAAGCCCTCTAACCACTACTCGGCCACTCAAGAAGTCAATATACAGACCATGAACTATACATTGTTTATGAAAAGCAAAGCTTGTTTCCTGTAATTATTCAGCTTTTAAAAAAGTGTGTGTAGTTCTTCTAATCTGATCCGATTGTATCATCAAAATAGTTTGGTGCTAGATTCTTTGCTGTCCCAATTTTAAAAAAAAATGTTAATTAAATAGTAAATGGAGCATACAGTGGTAATAGTGCTTGTTTGTTTATTATATCAAGAATATTCTTGTTTATTTCATCCAGAGCTAAGTCAAGTATAACAGTTGCAGCAGGAAGTTCCCTTGAGGATGAGGAGAAGAAAGTTGAGAAAAAAGATCTTACAATTCTTGTTGATGAAAAGGTGACTTGAGTAGACTTGTATTGTTCTCATAAGCATAGAAATTATTATAATTGTATGTTTTATATTTATAGAGAATGCATTCATTCTTGTCTTTCGTTTGTTTATGATTGCGTTACAGCAATGTCATATCATCCAGATATTCTAGCATTGCTAGCTTAATTTCTGCGTGGATTAATTAATTTTTCAACCTGTTATATTTTATATATATATATATATATATATATATATATATATATATATATATATATATATATATATATATATATATATATATATATATATATATACACATACACACACATATATATATATATACACATACACACACACATATATATATATACATATATAAATGTGTGTGTGTGTGTATGTATGTACTTCCTGTGCCCAGCAAGATGGCTGCTTTCTTTGTTTGTGTTGACGGTTTCATGTAAAATTCACGTAAATATGAACCCCATTGCGACAAGAGGTAGGTTCTGTTCGGGGCTACTCTCGCAGCTAGCTAGTAACTTGGAGCTTTTATATCGACACCTAAATCAATACTTACTGCAAATCTGATTTGCATCAATCACATCGATTTCAAAGGCAGCCAGTCTTCTAGAACCCACTCACACCACAAATCACATTTCACCTGCCACTCGATCTTTGCTAGAAGAGGGGCGTAAAATGGCTCGTTCTCCAGACAACCACACATCCTTCACCACTTTAAGCAAGATCTGCTACCAAACACTCAAAGAAGATCATGAAAACTTTGCCCGCAAATGTCTACTGAAAGCTGCTGAATACTGCCAAAATAATTCCTTGTCTGAAATCTTCCGATGGATCTCACAGAACATCAAAGCTGGGCATGGAGTCAATAATGAAAGCATACTATACCAGCCTGTTCAGATCATCAGAACCCCCTCCAATTGCCCTCCCATTCACTTTACCCTCTCATCTAGACTTCCTGCCCTCAGAAATTCGCCATGCTATCGAGTCAATGCATCTGGAAAATCACCAGGTGAAGATGGCATCACGGTGGAGGTCATCCGGGCTTGCGGTCTACCCCTTTATCAAGTTCTAGCACAACATTTTACACGCTAACTTCATTTGAGAGGAACACCTGCTGCCTGGCACAACTTGAGGACAATACTCTTGCACAAGAAGGGAGACAAAGAGGATTTAGGAAACTATCGTCCAATTACTCTCCTCCCGGTCACTTACAGGCTGTTTACAAAATGCATCCTTGCCAGAGTCCGCACCACTCTGGATGAATCACAACCAGTCGATAAGGCAGGCATTCAGCGTTCGTACCGCACAATGGACCTCCTTCTTCTGCATTCGCTCTCAATCTCCCGCTACCAAGCCCTGAACAGGGCTTTGCAAGTAGCAGGATGTAGTCCGGATAACAGAATGTGCTGTGTCACTAGTTTACACCTAGACTATGATATTTGCACCTTTCAGTCTAACACACCCGTCTTTGCTAGAGAACAATGAACCATATTTCAACCTGTTGCCGCCTTATTGAGGCAGCCAGTGAGTTCCAAGCTCCCTTGATATTCACCTTCATCAACTATAAAAAGGCTTTTGATTCGGTAGAACCACATTTTGTCTGGCGTTCACTGTTGGAACAAGGTGTAAATCCTGGTTACATCAGAGTTCTCACCAACAGTTATACGAACTGCCTACCACATTTCGTACCTTCCAACGTCCAATTGTGGTACCAATTCAAAAGGGGGTTCGCCAGGGCGATTCTACCTCACTGTACCTCTTCTCTGCATGTTTGTAGTCGATCATTAACCGATGCAACCTTTGGTATCCTTTGGTATCCTTATTGACGGCAGACATCGACATGATGATGGACGACAATCGCTTCGCCACTTGTGATCCAGGCTTTCTTGGCGATGTATTTGTTAAATTTTGTACGTAGCAGTCTGAACCTTTCAGTACATGGTTTTAATATTTTCCATTTGAACATGGTACAGTTTAATGGTGTCATTATACAAGTAATAAAGCATAGACTACCACCAATATTTTTATAATGCAAGCTAGACATGTTTGCTAAGTAAAGTCAGTGATAATTGAACATTTCCATACAAATGGGGCATGAACAAGAATTTTTATTTTAAAATAGTTAGAAACATATTTGTGCTTTGACTTTGTTTATTTTGTTTGTACATATGTATTGAATGTTTCCTAGATGGACATCTCATCATTCAGTGGTGTTCCTGAAGAACACATCAAAACTCGGACTGTGAGGATATTTGTGCCAGCTCGCAATGCAATGCAGTCAGGAACCTTTAACACTCGTAGATGGCGTATGGAGTTTGATCAGAAAGAAAGATGGGAGAACCCACTCATTGGCTGGATTTCTACGTAAGGAGACATTTTTTTCCTTCTCATTTAAACTTTAGAATTATTGGAATACTGTAGCGTGTTAATGATATTTTGAAACCTCTCTGGGGGAAAATGCTCTTCATCTCACATCATTGCACACATTGTCATTCACACTGGGAAAGTATGGAGTAGTCAACTTGGTTTGAAAGAAAACTCTGTTACTGATACCCCAAATATGAGATACCAGGAATGAAAGAATGAATAGTTTTCCTGGATATCAGTAACATTAGATTATATTTTAACTCTACTCCTCCTTCAGATGGTCGTTTTTCTTGTCTGTCATTAAAATAAGATTTTAAATAAAGCTTAAGCGCTAAAAAGCCAGAAAAACACTGAGCTTAATGACTTAAGAGCAGCACTCTGCAAACTGTGCCAGCTGTCCGCACCAAAAAGGGTAGTGGTACAGTGGGTTCCGTCACACTGCAACATCCAAGGCAACGAGGAGGCAGACAGACTGGCAAAAGAAGGTGCAAGGCTACCACAAACAGATACCAGTATGACGTACGAAGAGTCAAAACGGCTTATCAAAGCCAGGTACATTACCAAATGGGAAACCGAACATACTGGTTACACCAAAAACGATGCCTATTACCAGTTGAACCGAAGAGAGCAGGTCGTTGTCTTCAGACTTCGCACTGGCCACAATAGACTGAGGTACCACCTATTCAACAAATTGAAGATAGGGTGTACCGACGAATGCCCGTGCGGTACTGGTAAAATGACAACTGAACATCTGCTGCAGAACTGCCCGACATACGGGGATCAGAGAGAGCAGATGTGGCCATTGCCAGTGGAACTGCAAGACAAGCTCTATGGTAGTGGCGAGAGTCTCAGGATGACCGCCGCTTTTTTCGAAAAAATAATGGTTGCTGTCTGACTGTGTACGCAGAAGAAGAAGAAGAAGAAATAAAGCTTATTCTTTTTTTTTTTTAAATCTCAGTGGTGACCCCTTTTCTAATACTGAGGTTGATTTTCGGAGCAAGGAGGATGCCATAGCTTTCTGTGAGAAAAATGGTAAGTATTTTTGCTACTTTGTATTTTTTTTTCACCTTTACATATTCCATCTTTTTAGACATTAAAGACTTTTATTTTATACCATGACAACATTGATTACACCAAGGCCTTCAATGCGGTAAAACATCAAAATCTGTGGAGAATCATGAAGGAAATGGGGTTTCTTTTGCATATTATTCGTCTCATTGAAACATTATACAAAGATCAACAAGCCACTGTCCGAGTATCTGGGCAAACATCCTATTTGGTTTGCAGTACAAAAGGGAGTAAGACAGGGATGTATCCTCTTACCTTATCTATACAACATAAATGCAGAATCTATAATGAGAAGACGAGAACATTGAAAGTTTCGACCCATTTACGATTGGTGGGTACGAGATTCCAGAGTTACGATACACATATGACACTGTGATACTATCAAGAAGTACAGAAGGGCTAGAGCAGCTAATTTCGGCCGTAAACGGACATAGTAAAGATCAAAACCTGTTTATCAACATAAATAAAACAAAGATAATGACCACAGACAAAACACAATGTCAGCATAAATTTACAGTGGGTTGTGAGGAAATAGATCAGGTCATACATTTTGAATATCTGGGCTCCAGAATTGACAAAAATGGCGACTGCTTGAAAGAAATCAGAAGACTTGCCATGGTAATGCAGAGATTGAACAGCCTAAAGAAATTATGGCAGAGTACCAACAAAATGATAAAAGTAAAAGTCTTGAGAGCCTGAGTTTTTCCTGTGGCAGCTTATGGCTGCAAATCATGGACGATTTCAAAAACTTCCAGACAAAGAATCGAATCCTTCGAGTCAAAATGTTACAGAAAGATCCTCAGAATACCCTGGACAGTGAAAAAGACGAATGTAGACATTCGGCAAGAGTTAAGCATAGAGGAGAACTGGTTTATCAATTCCATTTTAGCTAGAAAATGCAAATACTTTGGTCACATGAAGAGACACAATGGTCTCGAGAGAACAGTGATGGAAGGTATGGTGCCAGGCAAAAGAGGAAGGGGTAGACCAAGAAGACGATGGCACCAAGATATCCAGGAATGCCTAGGTATGACTCTGGCGAAGGCTGGAGTTTTGGCAGGAGAATGAGTTTCTTTCATACAGACTGTGATGTGAGCGACGTTCTATTAAGGACATGATACATGATGATGATGACAACCTGGGCCCATTGTTATTTAGAGTGGCAAATACACTCTGACACCTTATCTATTATCGATCAGACCAATGATCGAACATTTGGATTACATTGGGATATTCAGCAAATGTCAGTTTCAGGCTTTGACTAGGACACATAAGAAATAATAATGATGTTTGCTTAGGCGTCAAAGGCCCGTTGCATTGACCGACCACTACCATGTCCAACTGCCAAGGCTATGTTCATGCGTAGCGTGTTGACTGAAATCCCTATAGACTACCCTGGTGGAGTCGAGTACTCAGCTGTCTTTGGATGGGGGCAGTGAGGATTATGTGTTAGACAAATGTCAGGCTTTCTGTGTCTGTCCGTGTTTGACTCCCTGTTTTTTTGTGTTCCGCCCTCGAGACCTCTGGATTGTGTCCACCTCAGTGTGACCCTTGCTGTGCTGAGAATATGAGGTTGGGAGAGGTATCGTGTAACCTTCGGTGAAGAGGGCAGGAGCAAGGTGGCTTCGTCTGAGCAGCGAGTTCCATGAGAGTGATAACCTGGAGTGAATTGTGGGTGCAGTTAAGCGGTACGTCGAATGCCATCTTGGATGGATTTCCCACGATTTTAGCCAGGCATGAAATGCAGCATAACAAACAGAATAACCGATGGAAAGCACATAAATTCCACAGAATAAAGTTCTTTATACCACCTGGTGAAATAGTTGTGAATTATAATCCAAACACCGCAGCAAGTTGAGAGCGCATCCATTCAGGCGAGGCCAACATACTTTTCTTAAGAAAGAAACTTTGGTAATGCTGTTGAAGGATTTAACGCAGAAATATACTTGACATATCAACATTTTTTTAATGCTGTATTTCTTCCTCCCCCCATGTCATGTAATGCTGTGTACTAATATATATTTTTTTAATGAATTATTTTATGTCATAGATAGTTTTATAATGGTCCTTAAGATCAAAAGATCATAATTTTAGCTCATTTTGTTTAATATTAATTTATTTTATTTTGAAGAAAAAAACAACTCTTTGACATACAGAGTTGCGCCACTTGCTTTGTACTGTAAGACATAATTCTTCACAGTTAGCGTGAACTGAAAAGAGTTACCTTCTTTTATCAGTGTCTCAATTCTCAGCACACTTTCATTACATTTCTTGCACTTTTCATATTTGTTTCTCTTTCAGCTCACATTTTTTTAAGTCTATATTCTCACAGTATTGTCTCTCTATCTTTCTGTCTATTTCTTCAAATAAGAGATTATTATATTCTCACAGTATTGTTTCTCTATCTTTCTGTCTATTTCTTCAAATAAGAGATTATTTTGTCTTTCTTTCTTTATTTTTGTTACAAGTTTCTTGTTATGGTTTAATACCCTTTGAATTCTATGAATCTCCTACTCAATTCTTCATAATTTTGTTTAAAATTATTTTAAAAAACATAACACTACTTTTATTCAAGTTGATATTATTTTAATGTATTCTTCAGGCTGGAGTTGGTTTATTGAGGATCAAAAGAAGCCGCAGAAACTGATTAATAAGTCTTATGGTTCTAACTTCTCTTGGAGTGCCAGAACAAGAGTCTCTACAAAGTAGTCTGTGTGGCTTTGTTTAAGTTATCTTTTTGGTCCCATTTTGCTTGTCCTGGATATTTGCAGAGCAGTAGTGAGTTTATCAGAAATAGATTTAAGTTTAAGGTCTCAGATTTTAAACTGATCAATAGTTAGGAATTTCACTTCTATTATTTTTAGCATACTAGAAAGTCAGTGGCTTTATGTGAAATGCTAGAAACATAGATACAAATTTGATTTATTGTTAGAACTTTACAGAATAAAATGCTCTATGTTGTGATAGAAACACAACTACTTGAGTGTTTCCTTGCCACTTGTATCACTTCATAAAGAATATAGTAGTAAACACTTCAGTTGTAACAATCATTACTACTTGTTCTTGCTTCTTGGAGTGCAGGAATTTTGTATTTTGTCAGCATAAATACAGTTCTTTGAGTAGATATTGTATGCATCACTCTTGGATCATTTATATAACTTGTACCACAAGTTTGTAGATAAACATAATATTCTGTGTGCATTTGTTAAATATGTGTTTGCAGAGTATCATTAATAAATATAATAATGGAGACATTTAGGCCTGTTTTTGTGTTGTACTGAAGCTTATCAAATAGAAATTGGCAGTTACTGTTTATGTCTGCATACTTTGGGGTAGAAATCAGGAGAGAGAATAACAGTGACAGAGGATAGGAGAACTACTCAGCAAAGAACAGCAGTGACTTAGAAGGAGAAGGTAGTAGTTGAACGCATACTTGGCACACATGTAATATACGTCCCTGGTGCCCCGACAGATTGATATACTGAGAATCTGATATATAGATTCGTGGATTGTTAAGACATTTGACTGTTTAGGCAAAGAATTACTTTGTAAGTTGCTCATGCACTATTGAGTACCATTGAAGATCACAAATAATTAGAAAAGGGCAGCCCTTTGAGATAAGAACTGGCTTGCAACAGAAATTTTTCTTTTCACCATTTCTGCTGTCTATTGGCTGGATTAAGAATACCTCATCAATTAAGAAAAATATAATTAAATAAACCCTGAAAAAGGAACTTGATGATATGGACTTTGACCTGGTACCTCTGCCAGTTGAGCAGCCTAGAGTTAGCATGAAAACATGGCTGCACAATGCAGCCCGATTCTTCCACATAATCAATGAACTGTTGTCCAGTTCTTCACTGTTGTCTTCGACACACTTTTGTCCCCATACACTGCCTGCATTCTGTGATGAATGTCAACTGGCCGACATCCTTCAGCTGTTAGAAACGGAATCACTGCTCGCTGATCAACTGGACGAATTTCGTATCACACCCGCCATGTTTTCAACAGTCAGCTGAGGAAACTATGAGTCGGATGATAATAAAGTTTTGCAAACTTCACAGTTGGTATGTGCTGTTTACAGCAGAAGTGACGTTATCATGCGCATCGTACTTATGTTCACTTGGTGCAGTTAGGACCGGTTTCATTTGAACACGACTCATAGCTATATATGGTCCTTTAATGTGGCTTTCAATGACCTTGTGCAAGTTACTAATAATTACTCCTTGGCATGACGCCAAGAAAATAAAAAACTGATATAAGTAAAAGTTGTCAAAATCAGACATACTTTTCTAGCATTTGAATATCAGCAATGGAGGTCGTTATAACTGACAGATAAGGAGCTTGTCTCTCAAGAAAGCGCACAGCGCTTGAGTTATAGGAATCAGGCAAGTTTCAAATGTTCCTTGGTCTCAAGGGAGGTGAGAACAGCATCTAGTCCCCATGGAGATGGACGGTAAACTCGTTCAAAAGACAAAAACAAGTGACAGTTCAAAATTGATCAAAACATACTCATCAGACAAGTTAGTCAGGCAAAATGTACTGATCAGACATATTCGTCATGGTCAGGCAAAATATACTGAGCAGACATGTTAGTCGGGGTCAGGCAAAATATACTGAGCAGACATGTTAGTCAGGGTCAGACAAAATATACTGATCAAACATGTTAGTCAGCGTTATTCAAAATATGTTGATCAGACATATTAGTCAGGGTCAGGCAAAATATACTGATCAGACATGTTAGTCGGGGTAATGCAAAATATACTGATTAGACATTTTAGGGTCAGACAAAATATACTGATCAGAAATGTTAGTTAAGGTCAGGCAAAATATACTGATCAGACATGTTAGTCAGGGTCAAGCAAAATACACTGATCAGACATGTTAGTCGGGGTCAGGCAAAATAAACTGATCAGACATGTTAGTCAGGGTCAGGCAAAATATACTGATCAGACATGTTAGTCAGGGTCAGGCAAAATATACTGATCAGACATGTTAGTCAAGGTCAGGCAAAATATACTGGTCAGGCAAAATATACTGATCAGACATGTTAGTCAATGTCAGGCAAAATATACTGATCAGACATATTAGTCATGGTCAGGCAAAATATACTGATCAGACATGTTAGTCAGGGTAAGGCAAAATATACTGATTAGACATGTTAGGGTCAGATCAAATATACTGATCAGACATGTTAGTCAAGGTCAGGCAAAATATACTGATCAGACATGTTAGTCAGGGTCAGGCAAAATATACTGATCAGACATGTTAGTCAGGGTCAGGCAAAATATAATGATCAGACATGTTAGTCAGGGTCAGACAAAATATACTGATCAGGCATGTTAGTCAGGGTCAGGCAAAATATACTGATCAGACTTGTTAGGGTCAGACAAAATATACTGATCAGACTTGTTAGGGTCAGACAAAATATACTGATCAGACATGTTAGTCAAGGTCAGGCTAAATATACTGATGAGACACATTAGTCAGGGTCAGGCAAAATATACTGATCAGATATGTTAGTCAGGGTCATGCAAAATAAACTGATCAGACATGTTAGTCAGGGTCAGGCAAAATATACTGATCAGACATGTAGGCAAGGTCAGGCAAAATATATTGACCAGACATGTTAGCCAGGGTCAGGCAAAATATACTGATCAGACATGTTAGTCAGGGTAAGGTAAAATATACTGATCAGACATGTCAGTCAGGGTCAGACAAAATATACTGATCAGACATATTAGTCATGGTCAGGCAAAATAAACTGATCACACATGTTAGGATCAGACAAAATATACTGATCAGACTTGTTAGGGTCAGGCAAAATATACTGATCAGACATGTTAGTCAAGGTCAGGCAAAATATACTGGCCAAGGCCACCAGCTGGGCTTCCTCGAAGTTCTTATTAGAAACAGGCTATTTTCATGGCAGCTTGGCTAACGAGATGGAGGATCGACGTGATTCACGCAGTAGTGAAGGACATGCAGATGAAGCCAATCATAGCACAACCGCCTGGTGGACCCCATCCACCTTCATCAGCACGCTCATGATGTGAGGAAAACTACAACAACCCACCACGCAACGCTTTTTCATGGCGCACAAAAGAGTAATCTTACTCATTGTGGGCACTCAACAACAAATCTAATCACTTTTCTTCCAAGATGGGACACGAATGAAAACAAAAAGGAGGGCCCTCTACCATGCAAAGATACATAATGACAATCACCTGTTTCTCTGCACACTCGACTGCAAATACCATTTGACCTCTACACCCCCAGGGAATATCAGGAAATACTTGAACCATACGTTACTGTTTGAAGGTGGGAAAGTAAGGAACGTTATGTGAGAAGTGAGTAGATCTGAGGTCGCCAAACGGAGGAGGAGGAGGTATAAGTGTGAACCAGATGTAACCGTGGGAACCGTGTTTGCGAAAATGTGAGGCTAACTCTTTCAAGACAATGTAGTTGTTACCTCTCTTCCGCCCCGTTTGTTATTTTTGAGGTCCACACCCAATCTCTCACTCTAAGACAGTTAAGTTATCTCCCTTATCGCTAGTCGGCCATTAATGAGTTCACGAGACTGATTCTAGGCGTGTTATAGACGCTGGGGAGAAAAGCGTATATAATCTACGCGTGGCACTAAACTTTTACTTGCTGCTCGTGCGTAGATGGCGTTCGTCATCATCATCATCAAACGCCATGCCGACTGGCTTTGGTAATCTTGTTCACAACTGTCTGTCCATTCTGTTGTTGGCCCTTCTCCTTGCCATGTTTCTAATCGTCTTTCTGTGTCTTTTCTTTTCCCCCCGACAATGGGACACTCTATAAGCCTTCTTCTTCTTCTTCTTCTTCTTCTTTTGATTGCATCAAAGATGTTTACACCATTCGGCGCGTTTCCGCGATGAACTCGACCGTTGATTGTAGTTGCTCTTTAGCTCCATACAGCTTTGATTGTAGTGTCAAATCATTTGGCCAGTGTATCCTCCTTAACTGACCATGCAGAGGACAGTCCTGCAAAACATGCTCGGCAGTTTGTTCACCTGTCCCACATGTACAGTCCTGAGGCGAGTCTGCCCTTGCCGGTCAAGGATGTGGTAGTCATCGTTGGGTTGGTTCTGCTCTCTTCTGACAGCCTGGACAACTCTTTTTCTCTCAAAGTATGTGATTTATTCGTGTTCACATTCTCCTATGTAAAATCTATTCGCTCCATGGTTTTTACCACACAGCTTATAAGACTGATTGGTCGGTAGCTTGAAGTCTTGCTTTTGCATTTCCCTTTCTTTGGTATAGATACTGTGATGCCTTCTCTCCATACTTGCGCCACCGTTCCTGTCGTCCAGCTGAGGTTGAATATCTCAAGCAGTTTTATCTTCGCGACTGGGCTCAAACCGATGAGTATTTCATTGCTAATTTCACCTGGGCCGGTTGCCTTTCTTGTCGTAATCTTGGATATAGCTCTTTGAAGTTCTGTCAGTGTGATGGATTCTCTCATCGAAGGAGGGATATCCGTCTTTCCCTCGCTTGTACGCATTTCTTCTCTTATTTCTCTCCGCTGGTCTATGTTAATAGTCAGTTTGCTTTCTGCACTGTACCTGCTGGCAAAGAGGTCTGCAGCCTGAAAGGATGAAAGACAAATGCGAGGATTATTTCACAGACTTACATATCCCATGCACAAGCAGATTCCGGGATAGAATCTCTGCAACATCATTCATTGGTACAGACCCCGAAAATTATTGTGCATAACGACAGGTTGATAATCGAGCAAGAAGTCAAACAGGTAACTGATTCACTCTGTAGAGCCGATATATCGGCTCAGAGACTTTCCTATGATACCAAATATCTGATACATTGGCTTGTACAATTGTCAAATAAAGATGTACATAAAACTTTCACTATACCGAGAATTCTTACATTTATAAACGTACCTTAATTTGCTAGTAGCGGTTTACAGTGCAAGAATAAATATCCCCAAAGGTCCCAAAAATTATGAGGGGAAAGAGTTAGTAGAAGTTATAACTACATGCCACATGTGTAGACAACATTTCAGCAGATGCCACAAACGATTGTCATGATGTAGGGGTAAGATAGCTCACAAAGACCTTTAATCAGATGTGGATTGAAGGGAGGGTACCTGGGGATTCGCAAAGAATAGTGGTGAAACCTTTTTGGAAAAAAACAAGTGCAGCAGAAAGGATTGCAGCTATTATACGGGTATATCCCTCCTTAGCCACGTTGAACTAAATTGAGCAGGAGTCTTTGAATAGCGAGTACGAACTATTATGGAGCCACTGATCAATGCTTCACAATCAGGATTCCTGAAAAGTAGGGATGCTATATTTGCAAACAGACAGTTGAGTGGGGAAAAAACATAGAATACAATAAGAAACTTCACGTGACCTTCATTGATCAGGAAACGGCTTCTGACCGGGTAACCGATGTAAGTTATTGGAGGTAATGGAGGAAAATGGCGTGGAGGGTCAATTGCTTGATGACATTAGTGCCGTGTACGTAAACTGCGACGGTGCAGTACGAACACATTCTAACATGACAAACTGGTTTCCAGTGATCAGGGGTGTACGACAGTGTTCTTTCAGTACGAACACATTCTGACATGACAAACTGGTTTCCAGTGATCAGGGGTGTACGACAGTGTTCTTTCAGTACGAACACATTCTGACATGACAAACTGGTTTCCAGTGATCAGGGGTGTACGACATTGACGTGTTCTTTCAGTACGAACACATTCTGACATGACAAACTGGTTTCCAGTGATCAGGGGTGTACGACAGTGTTCTTTCAGTACGAACACATTCTAACATGACAAACTGGTTTCCAGTGATCAGGGGTGTACGACATTGACGTGTGCTTTCTCTACTTTTATCATAATGTATATGGATAAAATTACAGCTGGCTAACTCACACGAGTCCCTAAACGAACTGTTGTTTGCTGATGATCAGGTCACCTTTTACCAAAATGGAGAAGACCTACAACACCACCTGAACTTTCTCCATTTCGCTTGTAACAAATATGACATGAAGATCAACACAGACAAGACCGAGGCTTTGACGATATAGCGTGAAAAAGGGCAGAGAAGTTTCCACAACAGTGACACAAGTATCAAGCAAGTTCGGGAGTTCAAATACCTAGGTGGTATGTTCACTGATGATGACAGAGAGATTGTGCATATAATTCAGAAGGCGAACAGTGTTCAATCTTAAATTGCATCGATTTTGAAACACCGTAGAGTGCTTCTTTCTTCTTCTTCGTTCGTTCTCAATCTCCCACTACTAAACCCTGAAAGGGTAAGTAGCAGAATGTAGTCCAGAGAACGGAGTGTGTTGTGTCGTAGTTTACAGCTTGGCTGCGATATTTGCACCTTTCGGTTCAACACATCCGACTTCAGCAAGCATTTTTTGAGTTCCGGGTAAGCATTCCCTCTTCGATCCCTTCTCCTTAGCCAGTCTGCCCTGCTGCAGCCTGTTATCCAGGATCACCACGTGAAGGTGTAGAAGGATCTTGGCAGCTATTGTTCGCTGGCCCTGACGCTAGTAGTCAGCTATGGGTCGCTGACCACTGCAGCTCATGCGCTGCACAGCATCTTGATCCCCAGTGATTCTTTCAACTTAGAGGAGGCTGATAGATGCACTGTTTATTCCTACATTGTGTTATCAATGTCAACCTTGGTTCTTACTAGAAACATATAAGAGTAAGAACCATAGCTTTGAGATGCACTGTGTGAGAAGTGCAGCCGGAAAGACAAGCAGTGACTGCCTTCGCAACACCACACGCTGAGGCGACAAACCATGGACAAACCCAGTTAGTGCCTACATTGACGCGCAATAAATCAAGTGATTTGGTCATTTAGTCAGAGTGGATTATGACTAGCCTGCAGTGAAAGCCTATCATTGGCAGATCGCCAGTTGGCGAGCTAGGGGCTGACCTCGACATCGGTAGATCGAGGGTGTCTCTGACACTCTCAGGAAGTTACACCTAACGCCAGCACGGCCCTCCCACTTGGTTATAACAATAAATCTACTCATCTTGTCTCTCCGCGAGGCCTCATGGCAAGAGCAGTAGAACAACAGAAGCAGCGGAAGAAGTGTCTTTAGATGAGAAAAACGTAACTACCGAGATCTAAAACACGAAACTTTGATGGAAGGCTATGCCTGAATTGCATAGAAAGTCCTTGAGATAATTACGTTCTTGAGAAAAGCATTTCTTTAGATCTTGCTTTGAAACATCAGTAATTTGATTCAGTTTACTAAACAGAAAGTTTTGAATGGGATATTACACGTTGCCCTTTCTTCACGTATCGTGGCTATTTAAAGTAACGAAAAGGAAACGGCTGATATCAGTGGCGATGAGGTGGGGAGAAAAAGCATTTGATGAGACACTTGTTAACCAAACAGCTGATATTATTACAAGGTGGGGTCGAAGAAGCAACAGTGAATGACCTGATTACAGCCAATGTTTCATAGCTGGCTGATTGCATCAGCGTCAGCGAATCATAGCTGACCAAGAAGATATTCCGTCTCGAGGTGACGGCATAGGAAACAAACTGTCCACATGCAGCTTGTCTGAGAAAATAGGAATCGAAGAGCGACAGAAAAACCGGTTCCAAAAATATCGTCTTGAAACTGGAAGTATCCAGCCGAAAATTGCAGATACCACAGCCTGGCAGCAAACTACATCATACGTCCTTTTCAGGACGAGCACCGAAATAGAAAAAGAAGAAGAAGAATATTACTTACAAGACAGTCAATGTTCTGAAATCCCCATGGTAAGAGAGGTGGAGGCAAATCAAAACACACATGGAGAAAATATCTCGAAAAAAACATAAATGAAACAGGGAGACTTGGGTAGAGTTGGACCTGATGGCTCAGGAGAAGCGTGTATTTGTTGAAGACCTGTAATTCACAGGGAGCTGAAATGTTTTGATGATGATGATGTATTGGAATATCTAGATAGAACATATTAACGTAGTTTAGAGCAGTCCGAAAAAAATTTCTAGAAACAATACCGCTTATATGATAATGGAAAAAAAGAATGTATATCTTCATTCAAATATCATCCTCAATAAGTGATACCAGAACATACCGCAGTAAAAATAACTATTACATGCTTTTGGCTATGTAAACTGTAACGTAACCAATTTAAACGATCCAGTTTTCTCCTGGTTCTGTTCTATTATCATTACGGAGTTTATTCCCACTGGTGGGGTCTACGTGAGAGTTTTGAAGGGCTGAGGAATTGAAAGCCCCTTGCCCATCTCCTGTATGTATCTGTTTGTTAAATGGAGAAGTACTGCACGATTTCCTCGTGCATATCGGCGAAACCTCTAAAATATAGCGCAGCAGGGCTTCGGTTTAACCACTGGCTTACCCAATGCACGTGCGTTAAAATTGGCACTGACATTCCTGTTATCAACACAGCTCAAAACGTGTGTTCCTGTGCCAACGGTGTTATGAGCGTGTAATGTGTGCATGAACTGAATTGCGTGTTCATTCAGAACTTCAGATATCCTGTAGTTCAGTTGACTAGTCGCGTAATTGTGAGTGCTGTGTTGTAACTTATGCCACTGTTGGATATTTTGTTTTAGACATTCAATAATGTTTTGGTTAAACAGGAACCACTTTATGGTTCTTATATTAATAATGAGGTAATCAAGACTTAGTTAATGGGATAACCAACCTGCTTCGAGTGCAATGACGTCGATTCTGAACAACAAAGAGATAATAAACCTGCTCGTGGTGCAATTATCTCGATTCTGAGTAGAATAAATATAATCAATCTGTCCAGAGTGCAGTAACTTCGATTCTGAGTAGAATAGAGATAATAAATCTACTCAGAGTGCTGTGACCTCGATTCTGAGTAGATAACAGATAATAAATCCACCCGGAGTGCAGTGACCTCGATTCTGAGTAGATAACAGACAATAAACTATCCGGAGTGCAGTGACCTCGATTCTGAGTACAACAGAACAGAGATAATCAATTTCTACATTTGAAGAAAAAAGTATATATAAAAATTAATTATAATAAATGTATGAACTATTTGTGTAAAGCAGCTTTTACAGTGATTGGTATATATACAATGCTTTGTTATTAGTTCCTGGTTTACATATTTACACGTTATGTAGATTAGCTGTTACTGAATGTTTTGCTCGTAATATCGGTTCTTCTCGTTGTGCAGACACACAGTAAAGAACGTTGCATTACGGTAAAGACAAATATACATAACACCTTATTACTCTCTCATAGTTAATTTGTGAGTTTCTCGTCTTGATGTCAACATCTGACTCATGTTGATGAAAACAAATTTGACCATCAATTTTCTCTTCTAGATTTCCATTTCACATCTTCCTTCTTCAATTAATATATTTCTAAGATATATGAAGCTCTTGACCTGTTCCAGTGTTTGATGGTCTATTTTTAGCTGTAGAGTACATTGCAAGTTTACTTTGGTGATTATTACAGGTTGCGTTTTCTCTATATTGATGTCCAAATTCATATACCTGACTTTTGTTCTATACTTGAATTACCAATTCCTGTAGTTCTTGTTCGCTTTCATTTAGGAGAACAATGTCATCCGCTATCATCCGTATATCTGAGATTATTTATTGACGCTGCGCCGATAATGAGACCTGGTATTGTCTCTAAGTGTCGACAAATGTTTTATGTGTAAATACTAATCAGACAAGGGGACAGTACGTATCCTTTTCGTACTCGTCTTTGTACATTCAAATATGGTAAGTAAATCCTGTCAGATCTTACAGTGACATTTTGTTATCTATACTTGATTTTTCTAAATTATATGTAGAGCTGTGTTTGCTACTTGTATAGGAATCCAAATGAAGCAGTCATCGTGGAATACAAGACTCATATGTCTCATAGCCTCTCCTGCCCAAGTTTACTTCACCTACGCGTTGGTGGATCCTGTTATACCCAGTAATCTTGCCAAAGGTTGGGTGTTAACCCCAGCGGGAGGTAAGATGGGACAACAAACGAGGGAAAACGAAGTCAGAGTCCCCAGCTAGACGAGGGAGGGGGAGCACACTCTACCTTAGAACAGGTGTTGAAGACAGAGGTACCAGACCAGGAGGTCCACTAGCAACCATGGTGCCATGCAACCCGCCCAACCCCTTTATCGTGTATGTCTTCACAATACTCAAAGAAAAATAGATATGGTGCTTGCACTGTGAAGTCCCTTCAAGCAGAAGCACTGCCGGGTTCTGAGTCTCGACAGAACCCACCCTCAGCTACTGGAGGTCTCCCTAGCATGCCTTGGGGAGTCAGGAGACGTAAGGGAGGAAATACTTGTACTGGCCAACCAGACAAAACGACCCCTTTGAATGTTATGTATTGGAATGCGGAGGGAGTCAGCAACAACAAAAAACCGAATGAGAAAAATACACTATTCCAAAATAAAATAAGTTAATGCTGTATACAAGAAACTTTTCTGCAGGAAGGAAACCCGTTTAAGATACGGGGGAATCAATGCTTCAGATTGGTAAGAAACGATAAGAAGAAGGGAGGTATATTAACCTTGATACGGAATAGCATAAATGCTATAGAAACCAAGGTGCACAAAAAAGATCCAGAATACCAAATTATCCATCTCAAACAGAACACTCTGGAGCTGAACCTTCTCACAGTACCTCCACCACCGACTTGGTATTTTGCACGCCGTATCTGGCAGGAATAGCAGAAAGAGAAATAAGAAAACAGCTGATCATCGCTCTTGTATTCATAGAAATTAGCAGATGAATCAATATTAATCAAGAGCGGCCAAGATGGAATTATAAAAAAAGCAAATTGGTTCCCATACCAACATAGAGTAAGACTGCTGACAAAGGACAGGCTGTACGGTATGTGCCGACACTTGCGTTAAAATCACCGAGGATGACCAATTTGTCAGATTTGGAGACTGTAACGATGAGCGCCTCAAGGTCCTCATTAAACTTATCTTTGGTCTCGTCAGGGTTTGTCATTGAATATATATATATATATATATATATATATATATATATATATATATATATATATATATATATATATATATATATATATATATATATATACGAGGTAACTTCAAAATAATTCCCGGAAATAGTGGATTGTATAGCAATAAGTTGCAATAGAATTGTCTACACTACATTTCCTTCGGCAACTACACACTTTTGCCAACTGCTGAAAACATTCGTGGAACACTTTCTTTCTCAGCTGTTTTGTCGCATTGGTCATAACGTCCTCAGCATCCTTGAATCGATGTCTAGTTTCCTTCCATGAGAAGCTGTACGAAAGCGAACAGAGCCTGAGTCGACCGCTGTCTTCGTTAGAGTCATTGAAGTTGAGGTCCGAAGATGAACGAGGAAGAAGCAGGAGAAGAAGAATCGATGTCTTTTCAGAGCCGATTTCAGTCGAGAGAACAAGAAAAAATTAGCCGGTGCTAAGTCGGGAGAACATGGAGGATGTTCGAAGACAATCACATTGTGTTTTGCGAGGTACTGCTTCACCAGTAGGTGAATGCTGTCGCATTGTCATGTCGCGTAATCCAACTGTTTGTTCTCCATTGTTCTGGTCGTTTTCTTCTCATTGGATCTCTTGGACGACGGAGGATATCAATATATATTTCATTGTTATCCGTTCGGCCTTCAGGAAAGAAATCATGGTAGACAATACCTTGAAATAAAAAAAAACTTCCAACATAACTTTTCCTTTGCTCTTGCCCAAACGAAATTTATGTTCCGGGGAGATGTGGAAGATTTCCATTCAGAGGACTGACGTTTTGTCTGAGTATCGTATAAAAAAATACCAGGTTTCATCTCCTGTGATTACGTTGTTGAGAAAATTGCTATCTTGAACAGCCATTGTGATTAGGTTTCTTCTCCTGTGATTACGTTGTTGAGAAAATTGCTATCTTGAACAGCTATTGTGATTAGGTTTCCTGCCAGCGTAAAACTCGTTTCGTTATGTTCAGGAGATAACATTATGGGAACCATGTGTTAACAAACACGGCGCATGTGTAGTTCATTGTTGAGAATACTGTGGCAACTTCCAACTGATATTCTAACTTCTGAGACTATTTTCTCGATACTAAGTCTTCTGTCAGCACACACAACGTTTCGAACACGCTGAATGTTTTCATTGTTGATCGAATTTGATAGTCATCCAATACGTGCATCGTCATCGACACTAACATGACCTTCCCGGAAACGCTTGTGCCACTGAAATACTTGCGATTTCTTCATTGCGGTATCACCATATGTTTTATTAAGTAATGTTTGTGTCTCCGATGGTGACTACTCAAACAAAACACAGAATTTAACATTTGTATGTTGTTCAATCAAGGACATTTTCAACTCCAGCGATGCAACGCGCACAACACACAAGCACAATTCTGTAACTTCTGTTCGAGAGTATTTGTGAAGCCATATGAAGTATATGTCTGTAATGTCATTTCGTTAAAGTCACTACCAACTTATAAATATATATTCTCTATAATATCATCTTTCATTCAAACATGAGTCGACTATTCCACGAACGTGTTGAAGCTACTGCGTAGCGCAGTTGTTAGCGAGCTGGCTTCGCATCTGAGTGGTTCTGGGTTCATTTCCCGGTTGAGGCGGACAAGTTTTTTCAAGACCGCAAGGACCCGCGGGTCGACACGGATATGATTGCCGGTTCATTCCGGGAAGTTAAAGCGAGGAAGGAGAGGCATGGCACCTCATATACATGAGCCTTGAATTGTGAGGTCGCTAACACCTCACACCCATAATGGCAGTAATGCTATGGGTTACTTTGACTTTGATTTGATTTATTGTCCGCCAATTAACAAACCACCATGTCGCCATATTTGTAAATGCCACGCCCTAGTTCTCCCTAGCTACGTACGTTCATGGAGACAAAATGCTGTAATTCTCTACGCTACTCTACTTATGTAAGCATCATGCCTTACAACGACGAAGGGCATGACCAAAAATACGCGCCACACGGATAATAGACTGGGTTACTGGCTGACCTGTTCTTCAGCGGTGGTTACACCGTTGGGGGTCCCAACTTCTCTTCCAACGGTTGCTGTCGTGGCCCATGATGGACCAGTTGAGAATGAGTCGTCCATCTGTGGCATCGTAAATGTTGTTGCGGGATGCATAAGAGTCGGACCAACGTGTTGTAGTTCGTCCCCGTAGTCGTTTCTTATCTCTAGAGTACCATATTTCTGTCGCTGTGCTCCAACGATTGTCCGTTCTTCACAGTAAGTTGCCACCCCAGCGATGTTTCATCTTGTTTGCATGATAAACAACTGCATTTTTCACTAGAGACAACTGACGGATGTCCGAGTTGTGCTATGAAACGTGAGGCCGACCATGCACCTCTCGATGAAGGCCTGGGTCACTCCTGAGTTTGGACTCCATCTCTTTCGTGAGTGACCATGTTTCCCCCGCATATCATATTACAGGTAGTACTGTGGAGTGGAATAGAGAGGTGCGCAGCCTCTGGTCATGGATGTTGTCCAGTACCGGCTTTATCGAAGAGAAAGCCACCAAACCCGCGCGACGCCGTTTTGTCAACTCTGGGCTCAAGACGTTCTGCATGTTGAGCAGGCGCCCAAGGTAGATGTACTCGTCCACGTCGTTGAGTCTCCCTAGGAAGACTGGCTCGCGGGAAGCGAATTGATTGCGCATGACTTTCGTCTTGGACGTGTTCACTTCAAGTCCCGCTTTCTTTTCATCTCGTTCGATCGCTGCTAGCATTTCATTGGCGCCTGTGGCTGCCTCCGTGATAAGACTAGATCCTCTGCAAAGCGAAGGTGATTTAGTAGCCTGCCATTTATGTTGATGCCAAATGTATCACAGTCGCAAGGGCGAATGACGGATTCCAGGCATGTGGAAAAGGCTTGGTGATAGGGGGTCCCCTTGACGTACTCCTCTTTGTATGGGTACTACTACCGGTCTTTGGAAGGTAGTCGTGCAATCGGTCTAGCAGTCAGCAAGGATTCTTGTGTATCCCGGGCCGATCCCTTGATCTTTTATAGATTGTCAGACGAATTTTGGTTCTACCGAGTCAAACGCCTTCTTGTAGTCGATGAAGGTATAGATTAGTGGGGTCTGGTACTCTCTGGCTGTTTCGATCAATCGTTGAAATGTGATCCATAGTGCTATATGCACGACGAAATGTGATCATGGTGCTGTATGCATGACGAAATCCAGCCTGTTCGATCGGTTGCGCCGCGTCTAGGGTTGGGCAGATTCTAGCGAGCACACATTTCGTGAGTATATTGTAGGTGACTGGGAGGCTGAATCCTCAGGCGGAGAGTATCATTGCCGAAGAACAAGCGGGCTTTCGAGCGGGAAGGAGTACCATCGAGCAGATATTTAATCTTCGTCTACTGAATGAGAAGTACTCAAGAGTATCACCAACCACTCTACCATGCCTTCATTGACTTTCGATAGGCGTTTGACAGAGTGTGGCATGCGGCGCTATGGTCAACAAGTTTGAATAATTTCGTGAATGACTTGGCTTGGCTTTGTTCGTTCTCAATCTCCCGCTACCAAACCCTAAAAGGGCTTAAGTAGCAGAATGTAGTCCAGAGAACGGAATGCGTTGTGTCGTAGTTTACAGCTTGACTGCGATATTTGCACCTTTCGGTCCAACACATCCGACTTAAGCAAGCATTTTTTGAGAACCGGGTTAGCATTCCCTCTTTGATCCCTTCTCCTTAGCCAGTAGGCTCTGTTGCAGTATGTTATCTAGGATCACCACATGGAGGTGTAGAATGATCTTGGCAGCTCTGGTTCGCTGGCCCTGACGCTAGCAGTCAGCTATGGGTCGCTAACCGCTTCTCAGCGTCTTGATCCCATTTCGTGAATGATGGTGATGTTTTTGTTTTTGTTGAACTTTAGCTGCTGAGCTTTTCCTCTTTCTCGGCCAAACCAATTGCAAGTTCACTTTATCATTCATCCACTTTGTTCCCTATGAGAGGAGTGCGTGGCCGAATGGTTTCATAATCCCGGTATGGCATGTGTTATTTTTCTGTTGGTGGTGAAATAAATAAACAATCCAGCACACGACGCGGTGACAGCAGTGACGAAGCGGTCTGTAGTTCTCAGCCTTAAAAAAACCTCGACTACCCGAGCAATGGGAAAAAGTATTGACAGTTCCCGCTGAACTGCATGCTGCCACGGATGATCTCTATCTTTTCTATTCTTCTTCTTCAATTTATCTGTATTCTTCTTCTTCATGTCTTCTTCTTCTTCTTCTTCTTTTATATTTTTCACATTCAACCTTTCTTCTTCCTATTCGTTATCATCTTGTTCATCATCTTCTTCTTTTCCTTCTTCGACGTTCGTCATGGAAAGGATGTTTATGACGTAGTATGGCTAACAGCTAGACTTCGACATGTGCGCCTTTCGGTCCCAACGTCCATTTCAGCACTCCATTTTTGGAACCCGGTTTGTCTTCCCTGTTCGATCCCTAGTCTCTTAGCCAGACTGCAGAGCTGGGGTCGTTTTCCAGGGCCGCCCCTTGGAGGCGGAATAATATCTTTGTCAGTTATGGTTCACTGACCCTGAGCAAGCAGCCGGCTACGAGTCGCTATCAGCTCATGAACTGCAGCATTTTCAGCCTTTTTCTATTCTAAACCACCTTCTCGATTTGCGCCAATGAGACTCCACGACGCTAGCCTCATCTTCTATCGTTGTTTATCAGGTGTTCTTCTGCTTACCCCCCCCCCCCCAACCTGCCCGCCTCTTTCTATGTGGTTCTACTTCATCTTTTTCTTCTTCTTTTGTCCAGAAAACGACGTTTGCGACGTTGTTTCACAGTTTACAGCGAG
Source organism: Ariolimax columbianus (assembly GCA_036924085.1). Lineage (NCBI taxonomy): Eukaryota > Metazoa > Mollusca > Gastropoda > Stylommatophora > Arionidae > Ariolimax > Ariolimax columbianus. Next base: position 122,158,332 of record JAVGWX010000001.1, read on the forward strand.
GCTGCGATATCTGCGTCTTTCGGCCCGACATATCTGATTTCAGCAGGACATTTTTAAGACAGGGTTTGTCTTCCCTCTTCGACCCTTACTCTCCCAGACGGGCTATATAGGTACAGTCTGCTTACAGAGCCGCATGGGTACAGTCTGCTTACAGAGCCGCATGTGTACAGTCTGCTTACAGAGCCGCATGTGTACAGTCTGCTTACAGAGCCGCATGGGTACAGTCTGCTTACAGAGCCGCATAGGTACAGTCTGCTTACAGAGCCGCATAGGTACGGTCTATTTCCAGGGCCGTCACATGGGAAGCGGGATATGCTCTTGGTCAGCTATGATTCGCGGACCCTGATGCAATGAGCCAACTATGATTTGTTGGCTGCTGTCAGCTCATTCACTACTGCACCTTTGGGCCACTCGCTGTGAGTTCCAATCCAACACATATCTAGTTATATTGTCATGCTTTTTTGTGAGGGTTTGTCATACCCATCTCCGGGGATGGCGTGGCCTAGTGGTTAAGTGACACGACTCACAACCAGAAGGTGCTGGGTTCAATCCCTATCACAGCACCGGCCGTTACCCCGGGGAAGCAAATTCTTATAAATTGCAGGAGGAAGCAGACTCTTACATAAAATACATGCTGAAGTCGGATGCACTGGGCCGACAGGCGCAAAATAAAAACCACAGTGCAACGCACACCGCCTTGGGGATTAGAGAAATAAGGCGAACGCCAAAAAAAAAAAAAAAAAATACCCATCTCCATTTTCTTTCTTTAATATCAATTGCATTGATTGCTATCGTGTTTTGTGTCACATATATGTTTGCGTCATCACCTCTCAGCATCTAATACACAGCCTGCGTCGACATCTGTTGGTGAATGTCTGCAGTCTGGGTGTGATACTCATAGCTACATTTCAGGTTTCCGGGCGACATAACAGGAACGGTTTTACGTTAGAGTTGAACTCCCCAGTATTATTTCAACGGAGAATGTTGTCGAGTTCCACACTGGGTGAAGTGAGTTGAAAGCAGGTCTGACTTTGCTAATCTTGGCGTTTACATCGTCTTGGTTTGTGCCTTCATCTGTTTTAACGCAAGCATTTCCCTGGCAGGATACACCAAGAATGATCCAGAGATGGTCGGACGACTGAGAAGGAAATTTGAGTTAACTTTAAACATGATATAACTATTCATTAGAATACCCGATAGCAGAATTCTAGAAATTGGCGCTGCACGTTTGAAGAGTCCCACCTACCAACACTAGATGGCGTTGTTGTTGTTTTGGTTGTTGAATGCCCACGTGTCTACTCGTTTACTCTGTTGGTCGGCCTAAAAAAGCCGTTAAGTGGCCGGTTGCAGTAGCTTTCTTCACATCCCGAGAGATCTGATGAAGGTGAGTCCGGGTCTTCCAGGCGGTTATGCTATGCTTTGCTTCATCTGCGTATCGCTCACTACTACGGGGATTGCGTCGATCCCCGTCTTTGCTAGGCAGACTGTTTCCATGGAGAACTGCGTGGAAGTGAGGTGGGGATGTTTGTACATTTTGACATGTCTGATCAGTATATTTTACCTGACCCTGACTGGCATGTCTGATCAGTATGTTTTACCTGACCCTTACTGACATGTCTGATCAGTATATTTTAACCTCCGCTGACGAATATGTCTAATCAATATATTTTACCTGACTCAGACTGACATGTCTAATCAGTATATTTTACCTAACTCAGACTGACATGTCTAATCAGTATATTTTACCTAACTCAGACTAACATGTCTGATCAGTATTTTTCTTTCGATCAGACGTTAGTCTCATCTCCACACTGGATGGCGTTAAATGCAAAATATCCGTTCATGCAAACCTAAAACAATTTATCTTATAATTGCAAGTGGAGGTAAAACGTAATATCTGTGAGGCTGGATATAAATCTTGATTTACAACTCAACGCGGTGCAGAAAAGCAGGAAAGGCATGCCCAAACGAAAGACCCCTCAAAAAGCAAACGATGAATCTAGAAAGTTAAAGGATGCTTAACACTGGCTGTGAAAAGCAAACGGCTATAGATAAACAATAATACATTATCATCAACAACAACTTCATAATTCACATAAGGCGCAATGATTTTCCCGCTAAATATTTGTCTTCGTATTTGAGAAAGGTCATCAAGGATTGTTGTGTTACAGGTTCTTGCATTTTTTTTAATGCGTCAGTCCCAATAAACGTACATATCATATTTTGTTTTCTTAAAGACGTCCGTTTCTAAATGACTATTTGTGTTGCATTGGGAGGGGAAGAGGTGCAAGTAGTTAGCCGTTCCTAAGCACAAGATACATCTACCAAGCTACTTAAATGCGTGTTCCTTAAAAAAGAAAGTGCTTTCATTGTACATACTTCTGTGAGAAGTATATATATTTATTTTTTTCGTTCGCCTTATTTCTCTTATCCCCAAGGCGGTGTGCGTTGCACAGTGATTTTTATTTTGCACCTGCCGGCCCAGTGCATCCGACTTCAGCATGCATTTTATGTAAGGGTCTGCTTCCTCCTGCATTTTCTAAGAGTTTGCTTCCCTGGGGTAACGGCCGGTGCTGTGATGGGGATCGAACCCAGCACCTTCCGGTTGTGAGCCGTGCCACTTAAACACTAGGCCACGCCGTCCCCTGTATAGTATTTGATTTATGTAAACATTAAATGAATAGAGGGCTGGCATTCAGCTACCTTTGTTCTTACATTGTGTGTTCTTTCGTAATTAAAGCGTAGTCTGCATCCAAATAAAACTATTTTTACAAATAGTGATTTTTTTATATAAACAGACGCCTTTGCTACCAAACTACATGCATTCTTACAGCCGGTTTGGTTTATCGTTTTAAAACGTAGCCCACCCCCGGCCTATTTTCTTTATAAAGGTTTGCCTTTCTGAATTGTACTGGCGAATGCACGCACTTTGAACCCCAGGCCGAAGTCTTAGGTTATTTCAGCACACATTGGCTGGTGTTTATCTGTTTGTAGTGTGGACGTATTGGCAAGAGTATGGATGCGTGTGTATATCTGTTTATAGTGTAGACGTCACGAAGTTGGCGTGTGAGAAATTTAGACACTACTATAATGAACTGAACACAGCCGGGAAGAGATGACAAACTCACTCACACCCTGAGTGATGTCCCTACGACTTCTTGTGGTTATGGAAAAGGTACGACACGCAACGTTAGATCTCATCACACCTCCGCTACCTTGCGGGATATCTGTTTACGAGAAAGACTTCGAGAGTAAACCCTGAGGGAAAATCTGCATCCTATGCTATCCCCAGTCGTCTCTATAAATATCTTTCCACTGGCCAAAGGTAGCGTAGGATCAGAGAGTGAGGTTGACAAAAAGGCGAAGTTCTTCCTCACTTTAATTCAAATCACTGCGCAGGTCACCTATTTCAGCGGACACAGCAAGAGAAAAGATTGTCCACACGTCTGAATAAAGAGAGTGGTCTTCATCACTTGTGATGGACGAACATCATCATAGTGGGGAAGTAATGGCAGGAGCATGGATGCGTGTATATATCTGTGGTGTGGACATATTAGTCAGAGCATGGATGCGTGTATATATCTGTGGTGTGGACATATTAGTCAGAGCATGGATGCGTGTATATATCTGTGGTGTGGACATATTAGTCAGAGCATGGATGCGTGTATATATCTGTGGTGTGGACATATTAGTCAGTGCATGGATGCGAGTATATATCTGTGGTGTGGACATATTAGTCAGAGCATGGATGCGAGTATATATCTGTGGTGTGGACATATTAGTCAGTGCATGGATGCGTGTATATATCTGTTTTTAGAGTGTTGTGTGTTCCACTTTGGCAGTTTTCCAGTATAGTATTTTTAGCCAATCATTTGTGTACGTTTTGAACAAGTAATATCAAGAAAAATCCCTGACATAAGTCCCACTGAACTTTGTTTGTTTAAAAGTTTGCATTTATGGATTCTTCTGACGAAGGCACACCCATTTCAATCCCCAGACTGTAGTATTTTAGGTTTTACCAGGACGCGTTGGCCGGTGTATAGATGCATGTATATATCTGTGGTGTGGACATATTAGTCAGTGTATGGATGGGTGTGAGTATCTGTTTGTATTGTGGACCTACTGGCCGGTGTATGGATGCGTATGTGTATCTGTTTGTGGCGTGAACGTATTAGCCGGTGTATGGATGCGTATGTGTATCTGTTTGTAGTGTGGACGTATTGGCCAGTGTATGGATGCGTGTGTGTGTCTGTTTGTAGTGTGAACGTATTGACCAGCGTACGGATGCGTGTGTGTGTGTATATTTTTGTAGTGTGTACTTACTGGCCTGTGTACGGATGTGTGTGTGTGTGTGTGTGTATGTGTGTGTGTGTGTGTATGTTTGTAGTGTGGACGTATTGGCCAGTGTATGGATGCGTGTGTGTACCTATTTGTAGGCGGAGAAGTGGTCATACCTAGAAAAACCCCTACATACCCAGTCAAACTGAACACTATCCAACGCAACTATTTATACACTGTTTTTTTTCTTCTTGATTTGCAATAGGGGGCGCTACCTACGTAAACGATTCATACAACGAATGAGTGCTCTTGAAAAGTCAGAGAAATCCTTCTCACAATGTGAAGTTTACGTTTAAAGTGTCACACATTCCAACTTACAGGAACAGTTGTACTAGCTGTACGCATTGGGATAGGTGGGAACTTTCTTTGCTGGCAATGAAGGAATGTTCTAACAGCGGTTGTTTACTCGCGCGGATATATACAGCGACCTGAATACTCACGGTGCCACAGAAGTTGGGCTTCTCCATCATTTCGTGTAAGATCAGATACAGATTCACTATATCTACTCTCGCCATATTCAAATATATTTTAACGCTATCGTGTGCTTTACTATCTGTATTCCAGGTGTTGTTTACCTTGTGTATCTGGTGCAGGTACTAGGGGGATGAAACGTGTAACAGGCACAAACAAAAACGAGAGAGAGAGAGAGAGAGAGAGAGAGAGAGAGAGAGAGAGATTATTAGAATGAAAGACTGCATTCACAAAGTTAGTTCCAGACGTTCAGGCCAAACAAATATTTAAACATCAATATCTTATTTGTTTGACTAACCTGATGCTTAAATCTGGTCTACTCTCTCTCTGACTTTTCTTGATATTCTAACTATACATTATGAAACATCCTATAAGTGTATTTCCAGACTTAAGGCACTGCTAATACAATGTATTCTGTGGCTGCCATTGTCACTGTACTTGTGTGCGTTTGATTCATCAAGTCATCTATGTCTTGTTGCATTAAGCCCCTTAGCTAATTAGTTCGTACTAGTATGTAGGCATGTCGATGACACGTAGTGCAATACAGTCCCAGATTCCTATTCATGCAACAGATCGTAACAGCTTTATATGATAGAAATGCAGCGGGTATTCCAATAATAGCTACGGGATTCTTATGTTCAGCTTTCCTTGTATGTTTGTAACCTACAAATACAATATTATGATTGACCCACAGACGCCACGCAATCAAACAACATATGTAGGTAAAAGAGTTTTCACAGGCAAACTATCTTAACATTTAAATTTATATGATTTGGGACTACTATTTGTTTTCTAGCTTTATTTTCAGTAAACGTATGTTTTTAACTACACTGATTATATTGTTGAGTATTATTTTGGTTCTGAAGTATAGTCATTTGTGTTCTGTTGTTTTGTAGGACACAGCACATCAGTGTATAGCTAGCTAGCTACAAGTTGTGAATTCAACAATTTGCTGACAAATGGAAGTACAGTAGAAGTAACCTAATGTTAATAAATTGTGGCATCTTCTAATGTTACTGATGTACGATAAATGTCCACTGCAAAAACGTGCAATCACTTACAATGGATCATTCGTGGAGATCTCTTGTCCGGTTTCATTTCTACAAATAATGCATCCATCGTTACAGTTGACACCCCTTCTCTTTCCCTTCCTCCACCCTATTTCCGCTCCCCCCCCCCCAATTGTATTGGTTAGCATGTTGCCATTGTAATGGCCGTTTATATAGTGACTGGACTTATTTGCACTGTCCCCTTCTGAGCATGTCGTAAAATTCGATTAAGGAGGGCTATGAGACTAGCAGCCTCATCATGTAATAAATACCACTATCATTACAATCAGCCTCTGTAAAACCTTTGATACTCCCAGTACAGGGACGAACTGCATTTTAAACGTATCATCCACATTGGAGCGAAAAGGTGAATGATTGTAAATGGTTGGAAACAGGCCAACTTCGTGGGGGGTCAGACGCAGTATTGGTGATTCACACTGTAGAGAAAATGTAAGTGAATGAAGTACGTATCAGCGCACTTTTCTAAATATTTGGCCTGATCTTAGGGCCCTATCTGTATTCCTCATTAGCACCACACACCCTTTCTCCCCCCCCCCCCTTCCCCCCTCCCCGATTCGTGTATAATTTCGTCTACTTCTTCGTTCGTCTCAAACTTCCGCTACTGATCCATGAAAAGGAACATTTGCAAGTAGTAGGATGTAGTTAGGAGAACAAAATGCGTTGGGTTCTAGTTCACAATTGGACAGCGATATTTGCACCTGTCGGTCCAACAGATCCAACTTCTGCAAGCCATTTTTGAATACCGGGTTAGCCTTCCCTCTTCGATCCCTTCTCCTTAGCCAGTCTGTCCTGTTGCATCCTGTTATCCACGATCACCACTTGTAATAGGAAAAGTGTCTTGGCAACGCAAGCAGTCAGCTTAGGGTCGCTGACCGCAACAGTTCATGCACTGCTCGGCATCTTGATCTAACGCAATGCTAATAAATGCGCGTGTGTGAATGTGTGGGCAATTATTTTATGAAATTATTCAAACCCCACTATTTCAACATCCCCCCCTCTCTCTCTCTCTCTTCTCTCTCTCTCTCCTCTCTCTCTCTCTCTTTCTCTCCTCTCTCTCTCTCTCTCTCTCTCTGCGTCAGAAATGGATTTGTGAAGGTTGGGGGGGGGGGGGGGCGTAGAAAGGGGGGAGGGAAGAAGGAAGGGAGCAGTGACATTTTGTCAGTAAATAAACGAGAAACAAACAAAACATGCCTAATTTAAACGTAATCCCACAGACATAACAGTTTTTCAGAAACGTGATGTGTGAAAGTCGCTCACTATTATTCCCTCGTATCTATTTATGTCAATACTTACACAGCAATAAGTATGTGTTTTTTTTGTTTATGTGGTGTGATATATTTTTTAGATCTTGACACCATTTCCCTATTTTTATTTTCAAATTACAGTTTTTTTATATTTTTTATTTTGATTTGTTACATTCCTTGTCTCGGATCCATGTTTTATCATGGCCTCTTCAACTTATCTGGACTCTTTACAGAAGTGCATGGATACTTAACATGTTTGTCCTATTTAGGATTTCAGAGTTAGCCACTTTGTCTTGTTATCTCATTCTTAGTAGCCTGCAGAGACCGTGCGTGGAAACGATTTAGCTGCCTAGCATGTTTGTCATACACTGTCCATGTTTGACAGCATGCATAATATCATCGCTGAGACTCAAAGAAAGCTAGCAGACTGAGATAACAGAATGCACCACGAACACACTGCCTAAACTACTGTAAAAATCTGCCGTGCTAGAATTGGACTTTACAGTCATGTAAGATCACATCTTGCGACACACATCTGATGTGACCATTTTCGCTTGCGATAGGCAACTATTATTATCAGGAACACGGATGTTGCTTTTAATGAACTGAAAGGGTTACCATTTGTATGTGTCATTTCTGAATGCTCTTTGTACATCTCGTAGTTAGCAGTTTCAATGTTTCATCGTTACAAGTGGCTATTTAATTAATTAGTGGTTTCACTTCCTCTTCTACCTTAGAGCGTATAGGTTTGTCAGGTAGAATGACGTACTGTTGTATCTGCTGTCTTCCTCCTGGCTTGATTCACGCATAGTCCTCGATCTCTCAAAGACTGAGATATGTTATGTTGTCATCCCATGGGACTGTGTTATCATGGGGATTTGAATCATTGGCTCTTGGCTTCCAATGATTCATGGGACAGTAGGTCTTCATTAATTCTGTAGACATGACCAAATAATATTAGCCGAGATTGCGCCAATCTAGGCTAAAGGGGTCAGATTTCAATTTTCGAGTTTTACATATTAAAATAAGCTTAGTTAAATTAAATGGCAGTGTCCATGTTCTCTGCATTAAGAGGTCTCATAAGCAGGTCTAGAGAACTTCCACAATGTGGACATTACAGACGAAAATGAGGAACATATTTCAATAAATCAAGGACCTTCCGTTAGAATGTGATATTTCAATAAATCAATGACCTTCCGTTAGAAAGTGATATTGCAACAAATCAATGATCTCCCTTTAGATAGTGATATTTCTATAAATGACCTTCTGTTGGATAGTGATATTGCGATAAATCAATGACCTTTCCGTTAGACAGTGATATTGCAATAAATTAATTATCTCCCGTTAGATTGTGATATTTCAATAAATCAATGACCTCCCATTAGAAAGTGATGTTGCGATAAATCAATGACCTACCGTTAGATAGTGAAATTGCAATAAATCAATGACCTTCTGTTACTTACTTTCACGGCATACAGTAGACGCCCAGTGTTCACTTCCCCGACTGTCCTATCGTTTCCCTCGAGCAGGTCTTCCGTTCCCATGCGTGTGGTAAGTTTGGGCATGTCAAGAAGTATTTCTAGCCCTGGACATCATCCCATTCTCAAGTATTGTCGACGCTGTATCTCAATCTCATCTGGATTTTTTCTGCATTGGGCCACCCTAGACCCAAGTTTATTTAATGTTTTCCGTATTTGGATATGGTAGACGTGCTCCTGGTGTTTGTCGAGACATTTCTCGATGCAAAGTTTCCCAGGAATTCCTTGGAGAGATTTGATTTTTTTTTGTAGAGAACACCCTATAGATTAAGTATTTTTTTTTTTTTTGCAGTTGATGTCCGTACTTAAGTGTCTTGGATCGTTAGCCTGTTTGTATCTCTCGACCTGCTCCAACGCTTCTTTTGCTCCACGGGGGTTCTTTACAAGTTATAGGGTATATTTGTTCTATAGGCTTCCGTTGTAGGCACCCAGTCATGATCTGCGCTGTGGCATAGATGGCAGTATTGACATGCTTGGCATGTCTGAGCTTTTCACATACTGGTGACACGTTTTCCGTTACGGAAAACCACAGGACAAGTGCCGATGTTCGAAGGATAGATGGCTCTCTTCCCCACGTTGTGTCGGGAAGTATGTGGGGGTGTTATTCCTTGCACAGACTTTCCGCCTAGTTACTTTGCAATGCGCTTTGAGGGGCAGTGTGCGGTCTAGTTTGACATCCATGTATTTGGGAGTCGTGCAGTGTTCCAGCTCGTGTCCTTGCCATATGATCTATATTTGTTATGGATCTAAGTAGATGGCACCTACGTGGGTTTTATTTGGGTTTGGTGTAACGTGCTTTTAATGATAATACCTGCCTAGATCTTTAAGAGCGTTGGTCAGCTTTTTGTACTCAACAGCCTCGAAGCTTGTATCTTGTGCGGCGACTGCCGTGTCGTCGGCATATTTGAACTGCCTCGTCCCTGTATTCGTCGGTTAGTAACTGGTGTAGATATTGAACAACAGTGATGCCAGTAGGTAGTGGGGGAAGGCCTGACACATATCTACAACAAAATATGGGCGACAGGAATCTGGCCGGACTTATGGACACAATCAATGGTTATACCGTCTGGAAACCTAAAGCTGTGCCAAAATTACAGAATAACAAGCGTCATCAGCCACCCTAGCAAGGTCATGCTTAGATTAATCCTCGACCCATTGAAACCCCAAGCAGAAAACATCAATGCTGAGGAGCAAGCAGGGTTCAGACAGGGAAGAAGCACTACAGAACAGATATTCAATTTAAGGCTGCTAAGCGAGGAATATCTAGAACAGCAGCAAACACTATATCACGTGTTTGTGGATTTTAAGAATGAGTTTGATAGGAAAGGCATAAAGCGCTATGGGCAACTACGAGGATGTATAAAATCAACGGAAATATTATAACGGTCCTTGAACAACTGTATGACAAGGCGTCTAGTGCAGTTCTGGTGCAAGGGGACTGGTTTCGCACATCAGTTGGTGTGAGACACGGGTGTACACTCTCTTCAACTCTTTTCAATTTATTCCTTGAGGGAATTATGAGTGAGGCACTTGGAGGTCACGTTGGTACTGTCAAGATAGGGGGCCTAACGATTACAAACCTTTGTTTTGTAGATGACATTGACGGATTGGCGGGTTCAGAAGCAGAACTCCAGGAATGGGTCAGAAGGCTCAATGAAACAGCTCTTGACTATGGTATGGAGATAAACCCAGGAAAGACAAAATTAATTACCAACACCGAGGGCTTCAACAGTAGGATAAAAAGCTAATGACCAGTAACTCGAGGTAGCTGACCGTTTTAAATATCTGGGTTCAATTGACAGTAATGAAGGATAAAAATGTGAGGTGTTGGCCAGAATAGCACAGACAATAGCGGCTCTTGCACGGCTTAACAAAAACTGGCAAGATAAACGGTTAGCACTATGTACAAAAATCAGATTAATGCGTACATTGGGCCTGTCAATATCCCTCTATGCTTGTGAGACATGGACAGTTACTGCTGACCTTAAGCGAAGGTTACAGGCCTTGGAGATGAGATGTTTCCGAAGACTTTTAAACGCCATGTAGAAAGATAGAGTTACAAATGAGGAAATACGAGATATAATTACAACAACAATAGGGCCTTTTGAAGACATCTTGGCAACTGTCAAAAGAAGGGAACTCGCTTGGTACGGTCACAAATCGAGATCAATTGGTCTTGCAAATGCGATCCTGCACGGAAATGTGCAAGGCAGACGACGAAGAGGCCGTCCCAAAAAGATGTGGGAGGACAACATAAAAGAATGGACCAATCTCCGACCAGAAGAGTCACAGGCAGCTGTCACTGACAGAGAAGGGTAACGTAAGATTGTTAGGATGTCTTCATGTGTGCCCCAACGACATCATCGGTTACGAATTGACCTGACCTGACCTGCTGCCAGTATATTTTTTTGGCGTCTCCATTGGTGTTTTATGTTTTCTAGACTGACGCAAAAGGGCCTATTTTCTGGTAGGAATTTAACTAGTGTGGTAAGACCTCAGTCTCTTGGTATATCTTGTTCGTTAGCTGGGGTTTACTGTGTTGTGCGCGGCACTTGGTTTAATAGTTGAGTCGGGTTTACGTATTTGACACAGCATGATTTTTCGATCTGAACCAAGCTTGTTCTTGGATTCATCCATCCACTGTCGGTCCGATAAGATTCAGGATAATTCTTTCCAGGACCTTGTTTTGGTGGCAGGGTAGTGAGATGGATCGTTAGATAGTGATATTGCAATAAATCAATGACCTTCCGTTACATAATGATATTGCAATAAGTTAATGACCTTCCATTAAATAGTGATATTGTAATAATTCAATGACCATCCGTTAAATAGTGATATTGCAATAAACCAATGACATTCCGTTAGAAAGGAATATTGTAATAAATAAGCAATACACAGATTGTTTGAGTTTGGAATCAAACCTCGAGGAATGTATGTATTCTCTGACACAGTTCTCATCAGGATACCCTCGGTTTGTCATTTGGTGTACCGCTCAGATTAAAATATGGAAGGCAAATGAAGCTGTAGACAAATTAGCAAATTGTGGAGAAGCTCTCCCCACAAACAGACATCAGCATAACATTTAATGGGACAAAGTTCATAAATAGAGCAAACTTCAGGATAAAATTGGCTGATCAACACCCCTACTTCCGAAGAGAAGACAGCTGCTATGATTCAACTGGAGAAGACCACGTCGTCCTCTGCAGAATGAGAACGGAGCATAATACTCAATGATTATCTTTACAGCAAAATGAGAATTTCCACAAATGACATGTATTCAGGGAGGGGGGGACTTTTTTTACAAAGTTGTACACCCTCAAAAGAAGAGAGAAAGAACAATACTGGTCTCGCGAGACAGAAGCTGCACGGAGATAAAAATAGACTTACAAACAACATTGTCCTTTGTAAAAGAAACCGAAACCTTGAAACGAGGATGAACTAAGAAGGAGCAGAAGAAGAAGTTGATGATGAAATCTTGGTCAAATATTGAGGTACTCCCATGAAGAATCAGAAGTGTGCACAGCCAGCGAGCTACAGGGACCATTAGTACCTACACTCTTCCCCAATATTTTGAAAGCGATTCTTCTTCTTCTTCAGCGTTTGTCCTGAAAAGGACGTTTTTGACGTCGTGCTGTAATTTGCAGCTAGACTGCTATATCTGCGCTGCTAGGTCCAACACATCCGATTTCACCACGGCATTCTTGGGACCAATTCCTAATCGCATAGCCAGACTGCATGTTTGCAGTCTATTTCCAGGGCGGCAACTTAGAGGCGGAATAAGGTCTTAATCATTTATGTTTCACTGACCCTGAGCAAGCAGCCAGCTATGAGTCAGTATCAGCTCACCACTGCTTCATTCTCAGCCCCTTTTTCATTCTGAACCATCTTCTCGAGTTACGTCAATGCGACTCTACGTCAGTGGTTGCTATCAGTTCATTTCGTGCTGCATATTCGGCCCTGTGACAGAGCTTTATAACCTATGGTCCGACCAATGTCGTGATGACGTCAGTTCTGTTCAACATAAAAACAATCACAGACAAGTAACGAAACAGTTGAAACTACGATGCTATTAAACAAACAAGCAGCGACACGAATAGTAAAACAAATTGTATTGAAGCACACGGAAAACATGTACACTAGGCAATAGAAACAAAAATGCAGTAATAGGCCATACGCCATAGAGGTTAGGATGCGCTTGGACTTTCGTAGTTCCGATACAAATTGTCTGTTATTTGATTTTCTGTTCTGTTGTCTGGTGTATGAGGTATATGATTGCTTCATAAATACTTTTCTTAACGATTGTTCTGTCTACTTTGTTTGTTAACGTAACAGTTTGCACTTTTTAGTTTTACCCTTACAGGTGTGCTTCTCTCTTTTGATTTTAGATCACATCTTTACATTATATATATTTTGGTTTTCTCTTCTTCTTCTTCTTCTTCTTCTCCTCCTCTTTATTCTTCTTCTTCATATTTTACTTACGCTTTCAGAGCCAACGTTAACACACATACCGCAAGGCATGATCTGTCTGAGGTTGTTGTCCTTTCTTTAGAGTGTGTACACCCGAAATAGTACAGCGAATGGTATCATGTGCTTTCCCCATCCTCGTATGTTCGGCACTTTTTGAAACAGATACTCAGAAGTCGTTCTGGCTGTAGTCACACTTTCGTTCCTTCGGGTCATTTATTTGTTGAATAGATCTCAGTCCGCTGTCGCTCGAGCGAAATCTGAAGATTACAACTTGTTCATTTTTGTCGAGCTAATAAAATACGTCATTTATTTCTATGGCTGGGAATAGTGCACTCGAGAATGTGTAACTTGAAAATTGTGTTGTTATCCTCATTATTTATAACTTAGCTGGAAACGCCCAGGACCTAATGAAAACCAAAATGTTAAACAAACCTTGCCAAACGCAAGAAAAAACAACCGTAGTTTGACAATGAATTTTGTAATTACAGAAGAGTACCCTTGAGGAAGTTTTCAAACAACTCCACTGTGAGGACATTGGTATCAAAATAGACTGTGAAATACTCAATCATCTACGGTATGCTAATGACAATCATCCTCAGCCACAGCATCAAAAAAGATTAAAAGTGCCAAAATGAGCTAAACGAAGCTAGCATAGCTGTAGTTCTAAGATTAAACAGACAAAAAAACTTAGTACATGATGAATATATTTTGTCCTCATGAGAAAATAATGCTAGGAAATGTTCCCATCAAAAACGTAAATTCTTACATCTACCTGGGCCAGAAAATTACTTACTGTCATCAACTGAATCGTGAGGTTTCAAGGCAGCAGGTTGGGACAGTTTTCACCAAATCAAACCCATCCTTCAGCAGATAAAAAATGACAAGACGAGATCTCACATATTTGACAGCGTGGTCATTTCTGCCGTCCGAAAAACAGATGCTGACAGACTTCGAGTGACCCACCGAGCGTTGATGCAAAGAACACTGTCAGTCTCACAACGAGACCGCATACACAACACTGAAATTAGGTGCCAGACCTCTTTCAGCGACGTCGTGGAAACAGCGTTATTAAGAAAATACAGATGGGCGGGTCATGTTATACGCTTGTCTGACAACCGATTGACAAATAGAGTTATGTACTGGTGACCCTACAGCTTTCGACGACCTCCAGAACGCCCACCAGTGAGATAGAGAGATGGCATGCGAGAGGTTCTTGGTACGACGTGGTTCTCCAAGGCAAAGCACAGAAATGTATTTAGACGTCATTTGGCTACCTGGCGCCAGACCAATGTCTGGTCGAATTCCAGGATTGCAAATTACAAGTTACAAGAGGCGTATCAAGTCTTCATTCGCCCACGCAATAATTCTTAAACTCAGTTTTACCTGCAATTTTCTTCTTCGCATTAAATGTACCTTACGGCAACTACGTAAAACACCTGAAGCACAGGTAAACACGCTCACCTTCTAATCAGTTTAGCGTCTGTAAAACATCTAGAATAGATTTCTAGAAAAAAAACAGGTAGGAAGTTCAGAGTAAAACATTCGCGATATTCAATGCCCGCGGAATTTTGCGTTTTATAGTTGTTTTAGTTCATGTTTTGATACATTTAAAGTATTGTTGTTTTAGTTCATGTTTTGACCTAGTGAATGTATTGCTGTTTTAGTTCATGTTTTGACCTAGTGAATGTATTGCTGTTTTAGTTCATGTTTTGACCTAGTGAATGTATTGTTGTTTTAGTTCATGTTTTGATACATTTAAACTATTGTTGTTTTAGTTCATGTTTTGATACATTTAAAGTATTGCTGTTTTAGTTCATGTTTTGACCCAGTAAATGTATTGCTGTTTTAGTTCATGTTTTGATACATTTAAACTATTGCTGTTTTAGTTCATGTTTTGACCTAGTAAATGTATTGTTGTTTTAGTTCATGTTTTGACCCAGTAAATGTATTGCTGTTTTAGTTCATGTTTTGACCCAGTAAATGTATTGCTGTTTTAGTTCATGTTTTGACCCAGTGAAAGTATTGCTGTTTTAGTTCATGTTTTGACCCAGTAAATGTATTGCTGTTTTAGTTCATGTTTTGACCCAGTAAATGTATTGCTGTTTTAGTTCATGTTTTCCTACCGAAGACGGATGTGTCAGACTGAAAGGTGCAAGTATCGCAGTCAAGCTGTCAACTAGCAACACCTCGCATTCCGTTCTCCAGACTACATCCTGCTACTTGCAAAGTCCTGTCCAGGGCTTGGTATTGGGAGATTGAGAACAAACGCAGAAGAAGAAATTCATGTTTTTATGCAGTGAAAGTATTATCTTAAATACATAACGTTCGTAGAGACGTGTCCCTCTCGCATAAAATAACTCTTTACATACAGTTATTGTTGTCTTAGGGGATGCCAGCCAATCAGAATTAGCCGCTTTCATGACATCAAAACTGTGTAAGTGGATATAAGAATAACAATAATAATAATACGTCCGCTTAGGCGTCTGAAGCCCGTAGCGACGGCCTGTCACATGCACGACACCACAATGTTGGGGCCTGGTTCCGGGATTGGTCCAGAGCGGTGGTAGAGATTACCATCAGCCGGAGCCATACTGTATGGGGACGGCCGCCTCCAGCCGATCGGGGGAGGACTTTTGCGCCGATGAACAACCTGTGAAGTATCTTGTGAGTCGAGGTTTCCTGGTCCAGCCGTACGACACGATGTAACAAAGAAACTCGGCGGTGGAGAAGTGTTTCTGAGGTGGTATGGAAGCCTTTTAGCAAAGACCTCCACATTGTGAATGTAGTCATGCGATTGGATGCCCAGCATACGCCGCTGGTTGCGCGTGTGAAAGGTCTCTGGTCTCGACATGTCATGTTTCAGTAATGTAAGAGAATATTGTAGCTATTACTAGAAGTATCCAATATTTTTCTTCAAGTACATCTGTCATGATTGTTGCGTACGACACGATGTAACAAAGAAACTTGGCGGTGGACAAGTGTTTCTGAGGTGGTATGGAAGCCTTTCAGCAAAGACCTCCACGTTGTGGATGTAGTCATGCGATTGGATGCCCAGCATACGCCGCTGGTTGCGCGTGTGAAAGGTCTCCGGTCTCGACATGTCATGTTTCAGTAATGTAAGAGAATATTGCAGCTTTTACTAGAGTATCCAATATTTTTCTTCAAGTACATCTGTCATGATTGTTGCATGAACAATGTTACCCAACTACAGAAGTACTGCAGAGCGAGACTAGTCTCATGTAAACAAGATCGGTGTAGTCGTTTTGTTATTAGTGGTTGTATCATTATTGATATCGTCATATTGTGCTAACTAGAGATATCATAGAAGAGTCTCTGTAGATCATGCGCGTGGTACCGTGCGAGTGTTGTCCAGCTCTGTCCGTATTTCAACACTGTCTGCTATGACTGTAAAGGCCAACACGCGAGTAACAGTCCCTGACACAGATTGTACAGCCATGAAATACTAGAGATATGCGTATGGATATCTGTGTTATCGTTTTATTATCGTGTTGTTATTGTTGTTCAAAGCTACACGTGCTACTCATATTAACTCTTGTTGGCGTTTCTTTGGTTCAGGGTTACAGTGGCTCTTCTTACATCTCGATTCGTACTTGGGCATGTGAACTGCGGTTCTTCTGTCTGTAGTACAGTGCGATTGTCCCCAGCAAACACTTCACTATGAGGATAAAATGTCGATCCCCAATCTTTGACCATACTACTGCGACCCATCATGTTCACAGGCGCACGAACGATGACGTGGGATCTCTTGATAAACATGTTTCACCTGATCCTAATTGTACTTCGCTCCTATCGTGTTACTAAATATATTTGTGTACATTTTATAAACTTAAAATGATTAATACTATAATGAGACACAATCTAGATTTGTCAATTTCCGTTAGACTATTTCCGCCCTGAGAAAGAGAGTGCTGTAAAACCTTAAGAAATATAATTGCCCTCATATCCTTCACTGTATTTCGCGGTGTTGAATTGCTGCAAAATAGACAGTGAGTTATAAAGAGAAGTGCTACAGTACAATTCAAAGTTGTGGTTCAGAATAAAGCAAACATTATAATCGAGGAATAGAATTTGGAACATATTGTGGAGGCATTGATTGCCTCTGTCCAACAGTATGGGACAATTTAATTTCTCACTCTAGTGGTTCCCAGGCTAGACAGAACAAGGCAACTGTTTCCTTCCCAGTACTTGCGTATTAATTCACCCCAAACAGAGTTCACTGTGTTCCCCACATACGTAACTGGATATTCTATTTGGTGTTAAGTGGAGTACAGGTCGATATTGTTTTATTTGAAATAAATAAGTAAAAGCTTAGATAAAGATAGAAGTGTAAAAACGATAGTTATATTCAATTTTGCGAAAATTTAAGGTTAATATTATGTTTAGGGCTATGGTTAGGTTTAGGATTAAGATTAGGGTTAGGGTTAGATAACATGGATCAAGATGCTGCAGTGGTCAGCTACCCATGGCTGACTGCTAGCGTAAGGGCCAGCGAACCATAGTTGCCAAGACCCTTCTACACCTCCACGTGGTGATCCTGGATAAGAGGCTGCAGCAGGGCAGACTGGCTAAGGAGAAGGGATCGAAGAGGGAATGCTAACCCGGTACTCAAAAAATGCTTGCTGAAGTCGGATGTGTTGGACCAAAAGGTGCAAATATCGCAGCCAAGCTGTAAACTACGACACAACGCATTCCGTTCTCTGGACTATATTCTGCTACTTAAGCCCTTTCAGGGTTTGGTAGTGGGAGATTGAGAACGAACGAAGAAGAAGAAGATAACATGGTTCCTATTACATTGCCTGACAGCATGGATAATGCCATGCTGCTGTAGAAATTAGATGCTACTCTCCTGGTCATGGACCAACGTACATTGCTAAGACGACCGGAATAAGCGAATGTAGGATCAGAAATACTCTCGTCTATTCTCGCAGAAATTCTCGTCTATTCTCGCAGAATGTTTGACCCAGTTAAAGGGGACTATTCTGTGACGTCACTACCTCACGTTTGGTGATACCAAAAATATATATAGCTTTTGTTTGGGATTAATTAGGACGCATGCCCCTTCTATCCAGTGTGTCATAAATAAGAGACAGGTAACGAAGGTTTCGCAGGGGCTGGTAACCTTATTATATAAAAACTATTGCATCGAAACCGCACTGCAAATGATTGGATTCTGGCAGCTGCAGTGTTCAATTTTTGCTTCGACATCTGGGGCAAAAAGGGCAAGAAAATGAGGATGAGAGATGCATGTTTGCGACAACGCTTATTTAGAAATAGATACGTCAGAATTAACATCGTCATAACATTAGAGATACCTACGTCAGAATTAACATAGTCATAGTATTAGAGATATCTACGTGGCAATTAACGTGGTCATGATATTAGAGATACCTACGTCAGAATTAACATCGTCATGATATTAGAGATACCTACATCAGAATTAACATTGTCATGATATTAGAGATACCTACGTCAGAATTAACATCGTCATGATATTAGAGATACCTACGTCAGAATTAACATCGTCATGATATTAGAGATACCTACGTCAGAATTAACATCGTCATGATATTAGAGATACCTACGTCAGAATTAACATCGTCATGATATTAGTGATACCTACGTCAGAATTAACATCGTCATGATATTAGTGATACCTACGTCAGAATTAACATGATCATGATATTAGAGATACCTACATCAGAATTAACATCGTCATGATATTAATGATACCTACGTCATAATTAACATGGTCATGATATTAGAGATATCCATGACAACATTAGAGCCGCTTTGTTTTTATCTAGTGTGTCATGTCGGATTCCACTCCCGTGCCAGCATATGTTCAAGTTCCAATATGGACAATTAGAAAGGGATATATTTCTCTGAATGGTTTTTATTCTCCCGCAGCTTCCTCTGTTATTTATTACTTCTCTCATTTTACTTGTACACGAGAACACACACACACACCCACCCACACACACACCCACACGCGCACGCACGCACGCATACGAGAGAGAGGTGCGTGGCTAAGATGTATGTAAGCAAACATTCTTAAGAACACGTCTACTGATCAAGAATTGTTATCTTTGAAATGTGTTTATATAATCAAACTACGTGCCTTCTCGAATATGGTTAAAGTAATGATCATAGTTATAGTTCTGTTCTGTATACTTTACTGGAAATGTACATTAGATTTCACGTATTGTGTTCTTCCATTTCACTGAATGAAAGAGTTCTTTTAAGAATGGGTGGCTGACTGGTTGGTATACTGTCCTCAGTCTGGAGACACGAATTCGAATCCCGGCATGGTTTATGTTTTTTTTTCTATCCAGGGTGAGTTAGAACATAGTCTACGCACTGCACGACGACTGCCAAGACAATCAACCTTTAATTTAGAGCACTGTAAATCGTGCGGAACTTCGGCAATGAAAACACAACAACCGTAATAAATATTGATAGAATAAACCTTCAAATATCTTCAAAACAACACGAGCGGCTTAGTCAAGAGTTCCTTACTTGTTTATCTCGTTACTTGGCTTCCGGTGGCAGTTGTGCTCTTTCTCTGGTGTAAGAGTTATGTTAGTAAGTGACGGTACCACATTGGCAGAATACATGAAAGGTGAGGAAAGGGAAGTTCAGGCTAACTTATTACTGGAAGCCCAGGTGTCGCTAACAATAACCATACTATTGGAAGCGTTATTAAATTCGAATTTTTTATTTATGAGATTAACAGGTATTACTAATTGTACATCTCACATTTTGATACCAATATATATTTATATATAATTTTTCCATCGCCGTTGATAATAACCGCCAACATCACTCAGTGTTATACAACAAGACTCTTGCCAAAGACAGGAGCCGCTGGAGACGAAGTTGTGACCCGCAGCTACGCTGAGGAACTGTTCATCAAGATCAAAATTTAAAAAAAATATTGTTATAATAATTAATAATTTATATATTTCAGCCTCATATTTTTTTGGGATAAAGTAATTATCACTGCGATGAGAAACAATAAACTGCCAATGCTTCATATAATATATGTGATGTACTAGAATGTATTGGCCCATTTGTTCTGTCACTCACAGTATGGGTAACCAGTGAGAGTGCCTAATGCATGTTTTGTGTGTGTGTGTGTGGGCATATTTAACTGCTTTGATTAGACAGTGAAGCAGCTCTGTGCGTTATTTATACCATTCTGAATTCATCCATTCATTCATGCCTTTGAGACAGATGGAAAATACCATACAAGCTGCAACATCTGGGCTTTCAACTGGAGTACTCAAGTGTGAAGCATGACTTTTATTTGGGTACTTTAGATGTGGCCACGTGATCCACAGATTTCAATTGCTCATTAGGTGAGTTTGAAATTCACATAGAATGTGTGCTTTTTTTTAGTTCCATCACAAGCGTTGAACTATGTATGTTCGTGCATGTACGAGTTGGAGAAGGAGTAGAAAAAATCAACATAACACTGTATTCATCTTTTTCAATTCCCTATGGAACGCATAGCTGAAAGAAAGGTTCATTGCGGATTTTTGGACTGTCGTCTTTTTAGGTTTTAATTTCCATTATTTCTTGCCAGTTCTTCGGCATCCCATTTTCCTTTCTCTTGTTAATCTCATTCAAGTAACAGTTCTGGTTATATTGTCAAGTTGTTTCCTGAGGATATGTTATATTCATCCGAACTTCTGCTTCTCAATCTTCGTCTGTATTAGCTATTGCCTTGATAATTGTTAGATTGTTATTATTTAGCAGAATTCTACAGAGACATTAACTGGAAACAAATAGAACGGATATTTTAGATCTGTGTTTGGTTTATTCTATCTGTGTCTTAGTCTTAGTCGACCTGTACTTCTACAGGAGCATAAGCCCCCGTGCGGGTCTCATCTCTGGTGTGAGCTGATGTAGCCAGGAGGAGAATTTCCTGCTTAGCGGGCTAGGCTCGAGCTGCTTATTACTCCACTATGGACTGATGTGCGAGTCCATCTTAATAGACTCAAACACTAGAGCAAAGTAGATCCGCAGCCTGTTAGGCGCCATCTATGCTGCTCTTAACAAACTACCTAACCATGTCACACAGTTAGTGGCCTCTTAGTCATGCTCTCTGTGGGGAAGTGGTGCTATTCTTGTCCTTGACATACACATAGACCCCGGCAAACCGCTCGGATCTGTGTTTTCGTAGCAATTATTTTTCATGAAACGTAGTGAGGTTTAAACATTTATGAAATATAACGTTTGATTAGCAATTTTTTTCAAATGACTACAATAGAGACTCATCGTTACATGTGTCAGGGCAGGAGAGCACATTTTTGCTTAGCGATAAAATGGTAGGACGATACTACCGCAGAATACAATTGATCAGCTCCAAGTTACTATATAGGGTGACCATACGTACCGTTTTGAACAGGACAGTTTTTCAGTGTTCAATACATACTAAGTATCGATATCTGCAGTGATTTATTTAGAGAAAATATTTCAAATACATGCAGCCAACACTTGCTTGTCTCAGATGTAGAGTTAGTTTTTTTATTTGTCTAGATGCCCGTATGTTAACCGATAGCTTCTATGCCAGTGAATTAAATTTCCTGTCTTTAAAAGTTTTAATTCTAAACTTTTTTTTAAAGCTCTAACTTGCGATTTGTTGCAAAATCAAATAGGAGATACTGCATTTTTAATGACGATCTCCAGGAAGAATACAAATTTATTAAATTGGACAAAGTTTGTAATGATGGAACAAAAGTCATATGTCAACATTGTACGGCACATTTTCAGTACTTTTTGTCAAATTGAGGTGTCCACAATAATATATTTTCTTTTCTTACCTGGTGAAATATCCGACCTACAGTATGCTATGTTGAAGGAAGTAACTGACAAATTTCCCTTACAAAACAAAATTGTTGCTTTGTGTGCAGATAACGCAAACACCAATTTCGGTGGATGAAAAAGACTGCAAAAATTAATGTGTAGCAAAAACTTGAAACTAAACTAAAGAGGGAGATAATCGGTATTGGTTGTGGGGCACACATTAAACACAATTATCCGCTGTGTGCTGTCGATTATTTGCCTATTGATATTGAATGTTTTGCACTTCCATATATATTCACAGTCAGAGTTGAAATTGAAAAAAACTGTTGTGACTTTGCAGGAAACATTTGTGCGAAATTACAGCATGGAAATAAACACGATTTCTGAATTTTGGTTCATCAATTTACACAATTTTAAGCTTGTTTGATGGGCTTAGTTCTTATTTTCTTTCTCAAGAAAAATGCACATGTTGCGAAAATTGTTTGAAGATCCATGTCTGAAACTGTGGTTATCAATTCCAAGAGATCAAGTGTCTACGTTCCAAACAATACATTAGCTTAATTGAAAAAGCTTGTTTGATAATATTTCAGCTACAGAAGTAGATATGAACATAAACATTCTTGTAATTAATTTAGACTCCAGGAAAAGTGAAGTGTTCGTTATTTCTGACGTAAAAACGACAAATGAAAATATTAGTAGATTGAGGAGAAATTAATGAGCCTAAATGTTTTTAGGTAGTTGAGAATTTATTTGAAACCTGCTTCGAATATGTCAACAAGTGTAGGTGCAGTTAAGAAAATACACTGAGAAGTTCAAGTGGGTGCTACTAAGAAAGACACCTGAATGAAAAGAAACAAAAAACAGCCTGAACGAGGAACTCATCACACGCAGAGAAACAGAAGAAACTCGTGCATTCGATCAGTGGATCTTCATAAAATATATAATTGTGAGGTAGTTGGATAAATGGAATAAAGAAAACATTCCTGTATCTGATAGATGGGTCCATATTTTCTCTGAAATAGGCGAAAAACGTCTAGACTTTCTAGACCTTTAAAATATTGTGGAGTTTATTCGTTGTCTTCCAGCAAGTACAGCACATGTTGAGAGAACATATTTTTATTTTGAACAGTATGTGGTCAAATGAGAAATCTACATTAAGTGTTGAAACAATGAGGGCTATATTAATTGTAAGGCAAAATTGTGCTATGGAGTGTGGGTAGTTTTATGATCAGGTCTTGAAAGACCGCAATTTGTTATGCAAGATTACTTCATCAGAGAAATATTAATGGTGCGATCGTGGTGAAATAAAGATCCCCTCTACGTCTACCTAAATGTGCGTGTGGGATTCAGTCACTGAAGAATAATTGTGAGCTTTATGTAATAACACTTTTTTAAAATTGTCTTGCTTTTTCATTAATACAGAATGAGATATATAACATAATCCCCCTGTCCCGCTTTTGCGATCCAAATGTCCCTTTTTTTGTCTCAAGAAAATATTGTCAGTCTATTACTAAAGCAATACTGGATTCTGGTATAGTCATTTATAAATAAACTGTTTCAAGAGCAGTTGCCAGTTCAAAATACTATTTGCAACAATATTTATTGATTATGGGTTATGGAAGTGGGAAACTGAAACTTGGATGACAAAAGTATAGTTATCTGGAGACGTAATGCAATTGATAAATCAAAAATGAACAACCCAATGACGTTTACCCTGACAAGATGAAACTGTGGCGTGAGAAAAATGCAAATTATATTCGTACCATATTTGTTTATCCATTATTTGATCCATTCATTTTATTATATCTACATTTTAAAAACCTATTTCTCCTATTTTGTATCCTGAACAGAGCAATATGGAGGGAAAACCAAAAGGTGTGCCTAGACTACAGTTACGCCGTCCGTCAGCCGTAGTCATTCCAAGGGGAAAATGGCTAGCAGTACGCATCTTGGCTGTTGTTGCTGGTGTTCTGGTCGTGCTGCTAACCATAGCACTGGCAGCTGTCACTATTGTAAGGACCACACCGCCATACTGCTCCAGTGGTCTAGAGAGCACCGAAAGGAATCTAGACAACCCAGGCCTGTTCAACGACCTAACGCCAAAAGAGATGATCGCAGTTAGAGATTATCTACTGGGCCAGAAGCGCTTGAACCTTGTTCCATATGACAACGCTACTGTCAACTCAAGCTATATCTTCATGATGTCTCTTCAAGTGCCTCTCAAAGCTGCTGTGCTCAGTTTTCAGGAAGGCATAGATAGAAAGCCACAGAGAGCAGCGAAAGTGATCGTGTACAGGGGAAACACAGAGCAACCAAGAGTGGAAGAATTCGTAGTTGGGCCATTACCCACTCCTAAATTTTACAGAGTAGTGACAAGTCCCGTATATCGTCGAGTTCCAATCCCGTTCTCAAGTCGCCCAGTTGATGCTGTAGAGAGGAAACAGCTAAAAGAATTTATTTCCTTTGTTGCTGAAGAGCTCCATGCACTCTTAATGGAGAGTTATGGTTTGACTTATCACAACTGTACGCCTGGCGAGAATTGTATTCTGTTTCAAGACTTCGCTCCCAGAGGAGCAAAAAGTGGAGAACGGAAGACTTGGTTCTGGGCCTATAGAGATACTGAAGGATTCTACTTGCACCCACTAGGCTTTGCCCTACAGATAAGCCACCAGAGCGCTGACTCATTAGACTGGTCTGTGTCAGGTGTCATCTACAACGGACAGCGTTTTTATGAACTAGAGTATCTCATTAAACGATATACAGAAGGAACTCTGAGAAAGATCCACCATTTTACTGATCCTGTTGATGCAGGATTTTCTTCATTCACAAGACGAGGACATCAATCGTTTGATACTCCACTCCGAGGGCCTCGCCTGATCGAACCAGACGGACATCGATATTCTATCGACGACCAATTCGTTCAATATTTTGGCTGGAGCTTTAATTTACATATGCATCCATCGACTGGTCTTCAGATTCTCGATGCATATTTTCAAGGAGAAAAGATAGCTTACGAAATCTCCCTGCAGGATATCACAGCATTTTATGCGAGTCCTGATATGGTTTGGGTTGGGCTGTATGGAGTTTCATGGTTACTTGGCGCGTCGTCTTTTGAGCTTGTGCCAGGTATTGACTGCCCAGCAACGGCCACCTTCAGGGATGCATATCACTTTGCCAACTCTGGCAGTCCACGGCGCTTTAAAAATTCTATATGCATATTTGAGCAGACTTCAAGTACACCACTGAGAAGACATTATTCCAATGGAGATGAAGGTCAGTTTAATTTCTATGGAGGCCTTGTTTCAAGTAATCTAGTGGTTCGAACAATCGTGAGCTTGTGGAGTTGTGATTATATAGTGGATTATATGTTTCACCTTGATGGAACAATTGAGCTGAAGACCTCATTAACTGGATATATTCAAGCTTCGTTTGACCCAGCAGGGCGGCATGGCAACCGTGTGCATGATAGCGTGAGGGGCAACTTACATCAGCATTTATTTCTCTGGAAAATAGATTTTGACATTGAGAAAACTATTAATAGGTTTCAGACACTGGATATGGCAACCGAGTCCGGGTCTAGTTTTTGGTACAATGATGCCGTTAACAAAACTCAACTGAAGTTTGATTCTGTTCTGAAGGAAAATGAAAACGAGGCTATTGTTCAATATGACTTTGACGAGCCTAGACATTACATCATCTATAATATGAAAGCAGAAAACAAATACAATATACACAGAGGGTATCGGATAATTAATGAAGCCAAGAGCAAATTTTTGTCAGAACAGTCAGCTGTAGCTGGTGCAGCAGGTTGGGCTAAATACCAGGTGATTTATTAATTATTTGTTTGATCTGACTTTCCTTTGCTACCTTCGATTGAAGGGATCTTCTTTTAATATTTATTGTGAGTTGCAGTTTATGGACCAGACTACTCTCTCAATCTTTTTGTTAAGTAGGAATCCTTGAAATCAATTAATCGTCTAGCTATGATCGTTCGATTGATTTTGTTTCATTCTTTATTTGGGGCCGAAGATGCAATACAGCGAATGAGCTGGCTGTAGCCAGCGACTAATAGCTGGCTACTTGCATCAGAGTCAGCGAATCAGAGCTGGTCAAGACCCTATTCACCTCCAAGCAGTGGCTCTGAAACCAGGCTGCATTAGTGTAGTCTGTTTAAGAGAATAGGTATAACTGGGAAAGCAAATTAGATAATACCAAAAACGGCCAGCTGAAACCGGATGTGTCGGGCCGAAGGGCCAGATAACGCAGTCACGCTGTAAATTACGACACCATATCTTTTTCAGGACGAACGCCGAAGAAGAAGTAATTCTTTATCAAATTTGCCGACGATCAAGCCATGGTGGAAGGATCTGTAACAGCGTTACGAGCTGCTTAAACAAAAATAAACATCACGACGCAAGAGTTTGGCATGAAAATATTCAAGACAAAGACTACGGTAACAGACAAGCAACAGTAGCAAAGGAATATAATCATCAACAGGGAAATATTCGAAGAAGAAGAGAAATCTATATATCATGGCCAAAACCATAGCAGACGATGGAAGATGGAAATTACGACAAAAAAGGCTTCCGGAGGAAAACATTATGGCTAAACTCATAGAAAATCAAGATACAAACGAAGAAAAGAATAATCACTACTCACGTTTAGTCACTGTATAGTGAGTGTTCTGTAGATCTGAAACATGGACTCTAGCAAAGAAGGGCGAAGAAAGTTTAGAAACGTTTGAAATGTCGTGCTACCGTAAAATGGTGACTTAGACAGAAAGAAGATCTAATGACGATGTCCTCACTGAGGTAGGCACACAAAGGCAGATATTGAAACTGATACAAAAACGAAGATTGCACATGCGACATAAAATTCTACTGCATAAGATACTAGCGGCCAAGATCCAGGTGAAAAGAGGATGGGGGTGACCAAGGGGTCAGAGACATTAAAATATGAACCTATGCTGAAATGAAGAGCTGCTGAGGATGGGATCAAATAGCGTGACATACTTATACAACCTTACAACTAGTCTAAGGACTGATCAACCAGAGAAATGGGTCAAATGGCGAGACATGCTCATACAACTTTACAACTAGTCTAAGGACTGATCAACCAGAGAAATGGGTCAAATGGCGAGACATGCTCATACAACTTTACAACTAGTCTAAGGACTGATCAACCAGAGAAATGGGTCAAATGGCGAGACATGCCTATACAACCTTACACCTAGTTTAAGGACTGATCAACCAGAGAAATGGGTCAAATGGCGAGACATGCTCATACAACTTTACAACCATAATTGACCTACCAGATGATGATACAACATAAACATTTATTGACACGGCTGAATAGTAAAGGTACCTGTAGCCCAATAGCAGTCACTGCTGTCAAGGATGAACTGTTAAAAACTGAAATATAAGAGGTCACAGCTTGTTTATGAAGTGGGATGGCCAGCTCACTTTCTCGCTGAATTTAATTCAAATACTAAATACAGCTGGGGCGTGCCAGTTTCGGGAGTTAAACCTAACCCCCATTCCCCCCCCCCCTCCCCATTTCCATTACAGCTGCTGTAAAAAGTGAGTGATCTATTACTTCAATAATCAGACGTCCTTGATTAGAATTATTTAAAAATTCTTAGGACGGTAGGATATGAACTTAAAATACATCCTATTTACTGAGCACTGCCATTTAGAGCGTCTCGGTCCCTCCTCACAGGTCCAGATACGTATGTTATTTGTTACAAGGGACTTTTTAAAATGTAAGGTGACTTGGTGGTCTCGAGGTAAGGTGTCCGCCTCGGGTGCCGAAGGTGGCTGGTTCTAATCACGGGATTTTATTCACGTGGATCTTCGGGTAAAAATGTATCTGATCTCTGGGTAGTGAGATCGGACTCCTGGGGTCAGTGTCAAGCACGTTAAAAATCCCTTGACAGTTAGAAATCGAAAAGAGTAGGCTTAACGGCCGCTGCTCGGACAAAATTCAAGATCTCCAGTTAAAAATCTACCAAACTTATATGTGCCTTCCCCCCCCCCCCCCCCCCCCCCCCCCCCACAACGGATAGCCTTCGGCTACCTAGTAACATACATTAGCGACATGCCTGTTTGAATACAAGGATTTCACGTATCCAAGTAATCAGGATCCTTCGCAGAACCCCTAGAGATTTATCACAGAACCCCTAAAGACCTATCACGGAACCTCTAGAGACCTAACATGAAACACATAGAGACCTATCACGGAACCCCTAGAGACCTATCACGGAACCCCTATAGACATATCACTGAACCCCTAGAGACGTATCATCTAACCAATAGAGACCTAACGGAACCCTCAGAGACCTATTATGGAACCCCTAGAGATCTAACATGAAACACATATAGACCTATCACTTAACCCCTAGAGACCTATCACGGAACCCCTAGAGACATATCACGGAACCCGTAGTGACCTATAATGGACCCAATAAGGACATATCAGGGAACCCATAGAGACCTATCATGAAACAGATAGAGACATATCACGGAACCCCTAGAGACCTATCATGGACCCCTAGATATCTATCACGGAACCCCTAGAGACCTATCACGGAACCCCTAGAGAGACATATCCCGGAACCCTTAGATACCTATCATGCAACCCATAAGGACCTATCATGGAACCCATAGAGACCAATCATGGAACCCATAGAGACATATCATGGAACCCATAGGAACCTAACATGGAACCTTACAGTTCTGCAGAATAACCATACAGAAGCCCTCTTCTAAATGACTGGTTGGGCTTCGTTAGTCGCCTCTTATAACATTCCTGTCAGCATAAAATGGTGTTAATCACTGTTGTCTTTTCTTGATTAATCTGTTGTCAGTTTACAATGTTGCTGCAACATACACCTGATTCATTTTCTTCCCCTCCTACCGCTTCTTATTCTTCTTATTATCATTTTTTTTCTTCTCCCTCTTCTTCATATTCTTCTTCTTCTTCTTCTACTTCTTCTTCTTCTTCTCCTCCTCATCCTCCTCCTCCTTTTTCGTCTTTGCCAGTCATGCTGACTGGTGCAAACAATGACATATCTCCACAGCTTCCAATTTTGAGTAGTTTATCATCTGTTGAGGAGGCTGCACGGCCTAGGGAGTGAAGCGTCCGTTTCACAGTTCGAATCACGCTTGTGTCAAGTTTGGCAGACGTGGGTTTTTTTACGCTCTCCCATGTACGTAAAGTAATTGCAAACTACCGTAATGCTCACTTGCCAATAAACGTATAACATATAAACTAATAGGTTGGTGGTTGTATGAAGCAACGTTCTGCAAAGGACATGCTACACCCTTTAAAAAAATGTTTGTTTAAGTATCATTTGTTGCTTTGAAAAAATGTTTTCAAAGCTAGTGTGTCAAACTACAATCTCTTCTCGGTGTGCATGTTCGTCCACCTGTTCAACAATCTTACATGTGTTGCAGTGTACTCTAAACAGGACAATCACGAACTCGTACATTATATGTGTTACCCACTGCGGGATTTCATTGCACCATGTGCTCTCACACAAGCAAATATTCGTCTATGTCCCCACTCCATCTTCAACTCTTCTGTTAAAAAAAGTGTAATTTGTTGTTGTTTGGTGCCATTTTTATATTGGTGCTTTTAGGTACGTGCTTTTTTTTTTGCTTAATGGTTAATCCAGCCCCGGATACAACAGACAGTCATCGATCAGTGCTGTTAGACCTCCAGTTTTAGAATTCCAATAACCCTTGAGAAAATCCACAGAGAAATTCCCTCACTAGGCAGTGCTAGGTATTAGTTGTTGTTTCTTTCTCGCAACAACATCATGATGGCTGACAGATTGAGAGGAAGACTGAGCTTCTGTATTCTACCACATGTCAGCACCATTTTAAAGCTCAACTTGGACAAATCAGTCAAGTCTCCAATGTTCGTATTTGTAGTGCTGCCATCAGACTCACTATATCAACGCAAGTTATGAACAGATTCATATACCTTGGTAGCACATTACCTCAGAACTTCGCCATTGATGATGAGATGAATTCTAGCATCTCCAAAGCCAGCAGATTATTTGGCAGACTTTACACAAATGTTTAACATAAAAATGACATTAGTCTACAGACCAAATTGAAGGTTTACAGAGATGTGGTACTTCCATTGCTCATGTATGCATATGGAACAAAACTGTATTTAGACATCACGTAAAATAAGTTGAACCACTTTCATACAGTCTGCCTGAGAAGAGTCCTGACGATCAACTGGCAAGTCAGGGTTCCAGATACCGCCGTTCTTAAAAGAGCTGGTATCCCTAACATTCAAACTATTTTGATGCAGTCACAAATTTGCCTGGCAATCCATGTGGTCCACATGTCATTACATCGGTTACCAAAAATACCCTTCTATGGTGACATACCTAAGAGTAAACGTTTCCTAGGCGACCAAAAGAAGCGCTTAAAAGACGCGCTTAACGTTTCACTTAAAGTTGTTGGCATGATACCTGACACTTTGGAAGCTACTACTCAAAACCGACCAGCCTGGCGCACATGTCTCCGTAAAGGTGCAGTGCCTTGCGAAGCATCCATAAATACAACAACTGTACAACGGAGACAGGATAGAAACGCCCGTGAAATGAAGCCTTCGCATCAGGTGTACATTCTCTGCCCTCACTGCCCTAAGTCTTTCCAGACTCACAACATGCTCTTCAGTCACCTTCGAACTCATCGACTGACTGAACATATTCCAAACGGATGAATAGAAGGACTGGTCATTATTCCGTGTAATTGACGCACATCATCATCACCAATGCAATTATTTTCATTTTTTAAATGAAAGTTTTATTTCTTTTACCGACATCAAAACATAGGCGCATGTATATTATCTTCTAGAAGCTTGCAAAACTGCAGTCTGGACACCCACCGCCCTGCCTTACTTTTTAGCAATTCCAAATTTCTCATTGGATCATTCAATCCATTCTCTGTAATTTTATGTGCAGACTCTTCATTGTGCATAAAATCAAGATCTCTTGATGTAGATGATTTCGCTGGTAACTATGTTCACTGGCCTTACGTTTGTCTTCATTATCTAAAGCATAATAATCTAGTGGGTCCGGAACTTCAAATCCGTCGTAGTGAGGCATTGAGCATATAGAAGAAGGAATATTCAGATAGACCATAAGCCGATTTTCATTCTTAGAAGTACTTTGTTCAAACGGAGGAATCATGAAAAGTAACAATCATTAAGATGGTCTGTCGGTTCCATCCCCATCTCTGTAACTGCAAAATGCATCTATCGTCCTTTTCGGTTCAACCAGCAACGCAGATTCGTTGTATATCATTGACACCAAATGAGTAGGGCCAAATACCGGTCCTGATCACCGATGTCACAACAAACATAAAGGTTATAAGCTTTCTTTATCATCGGTGTAATAATAACAAAGTAATTTGTCCACAAATATAGAAAAACAACCCGCAATGTTCACAGATTCATGAGGCATCTTGAATTACATCTCTGCACTCACATTGCAAATAATGACAAGAAGGAAATGGGGTTGCTATGACTGCTACAGATTGTGTCATACCATTGATGCTTAAAGTTATCCGACTCGGATCTAATCTCTCGACATATCGGACTTCAGGTGCAGCCCATCTATTCGCACCGAACTGTGCATATCTGTCTTTGGTCTTCATTTTTAAGCAGTGTCTTTACGTCACATCCTCCTTCTTGCCAGTATCCTAGAAGGTCGTTGGGGCACCACTTACCACTGCATTGTCTGTTTACACTTCTGTCTCTTGGCAGTTCTTAATTTGTAAAGTGTTTCCTCGTCCCTATCTTATTATTAACAGTCCTTTCTGACTTTCTCGTTCCTAGAACTCTTTCATTGAGTAGTGTGTTAGGTAGCTCATTCCATCGTAACATGTAAAGTACCATTTGGGTTTACATGTTTTTTCAACTGCAATTAGGTCGTTATATGGTCCAATATTCCGTTGGATTATATTTCGCATGTCGACATTTGAGATGTGACCCGTGTATGATATACTAAGGATCTGTTTGAAGTAGCTAATCTGACTTTCCTACCAATTCTGTAAATACTATCCATGTTTCACAAACATAGTGTACACTCCCTCAGAGTGGAGTGGGTGCCCGAACTGTTATAGTACTGGCCTATTGACCAAAGGATTCGAGCTCAAAATCTTGCTACAGCATATGTCTTTTTTCTAACTGAGGTTACAAATAAAATATAGTCTGCACACTTAGTGGTGACTGTAGGACAAGAGATCTGTATTCCTCCGCTAAATAATCTCTGATAGATATCAGCGATGGCAAAATACACTGCAATGATAGTATTTTTGCTATAGGCTTCTCCCGCAGTGGTTGGGTTGGGGCCAATACTCCCACTGTGGATGGGTTGGGGCCAATTCTTGGCTGGACTCTAATGGTGGAAGGTGACGCACAGACTTTCCTAGATTTATTATCTAGTAGCCGTGGTCTAATGGCTTAAGGTAATCCACATATTTACATTCATTAATGCTCTTTCGCAGCACTTATTTAAGTATAGGTCCGTACGACACTGCTGTTTTGGCCCATTTTCCCAACCCCATTTAAATCAAAACAATTACAGGGGTTGTTTGGAATAAATGGCTTTTACACGAAGAGATTGTCGGTCTAATCTACAACCTTCTTCAGTCATGCTTTGTGATATTCTAGGGAGGAGGCGGTGGCCTCATTTCAACCCGGGTACCACTCAAGTCAAACATGCATATAAGTATAGAGAATACTGAGAGAAACAATGTTTGCATCAATATGGTTTTAGTTGTTAGTGATATGTTATTTCGCTCCCTGTAAAGCATGGGACCACCACTGTATGTGAATCTACACAGTAAACCTGTTCCAAAGCACACTGTGTGCTTTTGTTGTAAAGATGTTTGACATGATGAGGTTGTTCACATGTACAATTCTCTTTAGTTCCCTTTTACAACATGCATGGAAGTACAGCAGACCTATTCTTTCCTTCTCAGTATGAAATTCTGGGATCCACTCTGGGATATGTTTTTATTTGTCCATATTGGCCCAAGTTTTGTGGTAATTATTGTTGCTTAAATATTGAATATGTATTACTTGCTAACACATTTGATTTAAATTTCTCATACATTCTCTCTACACATTGTCCTCAAAGCTGGCAGTGACCAAGTACAAAGATGTGGAGGATAGCGGTTCATCGATATACGCTCAGGGAGATCCCTTTGATCCAGTACTGGATTTCACACGTTACCTGGAAGACAACGACTCTATTGTGGACACTGATCTCGTGGTTTGGGTAACCTCTGGTTTTTATCATATCCCCCACACAGAGGACATTCCCAGCGTGACTACCACTGCAAATCAGGCCCGAATATTTCTGCGGCCTTACAACTTCTTTAATCACTGTCCTAGCATGGCTGTGAGTGATGCTCTTGTGATCAGACGAAAGATGAGTTTGGTTAAAGATGATGCTGATGAAGATCTTGTGTTCGATACGTTTGGAACAGATTCTGGTGAACCCGAATGTTACCAAAATGAGAAAAGTATAAAAGAGTTTGAAGGTAAAATACGCCATGTTTGAAATGTATTATAGAATAGGATGGACGTGGTTGGAAGCTGTTACTATATAGGTATTAGAAAGTATAATGTGATACGTTTGAAAAGTATTACAGAATTTGAAAGTGAAACACCATGTATTAGAAATATTACATAATGAGATATGCCGTGTTTTAATAGTGTTACAAAATTCAAAGAAGGCATATGCTTAGGTTTATGAGTATTAGAGAGTGATATATGCTATGTTTGAAAAGTATTTAACAATTTGAAAGTGGCGTATGCTAAAATTTCAAAGTATCAAAGAATGAGATATACCATGTGTTACAGAATGCAAACATCAACAAACACAATTGGCAACTGGGCATTTTATTGTTGCATACTAATCAACCCCTCAAAGACAGTAGCAACTTGCTTCCCACTTTCAAACCAAAAGGAATTGGTTAGACTACAATTTTAAGAAAGCGGCCTACATTTTAGGAAAACCCAAAACACTTGGGGTGAACCTAGACGGCAACTCACATGGAAGCCACATCTAAACGCCATTGAGAAATAGGCCACCAGGATACTCTCCCTCATGAAGAAGTTGACTGGCACCAGCTGGGGCCTAACAGCAGCATCATCAAAAATGTCTACACAGGTACAAGCAGGTCAGTATTGGAAAATGCCATGTCTGTCTGGCCGACTGCATCCAAAACAAACACAAACCACTTAACAAAAGTAATAAATACGGATCTCATACTAATTACAGGGAGGATTAGGGCCACTCAAATCCAGGCAATGGAGTAGCATACTAAACTACATGCCCTCGACAGCAGATAAGAGGAGAAGGTGCTTGTGCACAGCAAGAAGATGATATACATGCCAAATTATCCTATGCAAGCCAAACTTTAAAATCTGACCAAAAACCTATTGAAGAGAACCAGTCTCTCACACAACTCAAAACATCTGCATTTCCATCATGAAAACCTTCTCCCAAAGCTATGTACAGAAATGGAAATGATAACTGACTTATGAGGAGCCAAACTATTGTCACAAAAACATCTTAATAACCAAGGAGTTCCCAGAATTATCAGACAGCACACTTAAAAATCCTAACTTAGGTGATGATTGAAAGGAAATAAAGCCCTAAGGACTGGATTCTATACAGATAACATTTAGGATGGTTGAGGAGGCATCTTTGTAAGATATAACAATGAAATAAATAGCCCATAAGGCTTTCCTTACTAGGAAGATCTCTTCCAGTTTTAGGGCAGAGTCTGTGATGCTATTACAGGCAATAAGAATGTTCACCAGTTCAGACAAACACCCGTCAACTCAGATTGTATTCTTCACAGATTGCAGTTTACTACTAGAAGCAATACAAAACACGAGAGGTGAACAAATCCTAATGGAGATCAGATCAGAACATTAACAAAATCCAAAGAACCTCAACAGTTGCTCTTCAGTGGATACCTCCCATTGTGGAGTCACAGGGGGCGAGGGAACTGATGCCCTGTCCAAAGCAGGTGACAGTACGGAGCAACTTATCCACACAGTGTCTGAGAGGCAAAAACTATCATCCACATTCAGTGCACCTCAAAATGGAATAGACTTGACCCAAACAACCATCTTTTCCCTGTGAACAGGCCACTGCAGACTATTGAGTCACCTACATCGGCTCAAGATATCACATACAAGTGAGTGCCCATGGGCAACCGGAAACCAGAACTCTGAATAAATCCAACTGGACTGCCCAGCTTACAGGCTACCAAACATGGCCAGAGGAAGCCAAGCTGATGTAGAAGCTGTGAAGCTGCCACCCAGACCTGATGAGGACTATGGACTTTGTTCTAGCGATAGCGCTACAGATCTATCATGATGAAAAAAGCCTTAACGCAGAAGAAGAAAAACCATGTTTTAAATGGATCACACAATTTAAAGATGAAGTATGCTATGATTGAAAAGTATCAGAAAATGAGATATGACCTGTTTGAAACGCATTTCAAAAATGAAGGTGAAGTGTGTTAAAAAAGTATTTCAGAATGAGATATGCCATGTTTCAAAAGAATTACAGAATGAGATATAACAAGTTTGAAAAGTATTTGCGAATAAATATGACATGTTTCAAAGTATTACAAAATGTGAAATTGAAATACATGTTTGAACAATTTTACCAAATTTGAAGTGTTACAGATTTTGGAAGTCAAATATGCCATAATAATGTTCGCTCAGGTGTCTGAGGCCCGTTGTGTCGGTCGGCCACATCCATAACCCACAGCTGTGGCGTGGTTCCAGGCCTCATCCAGGGTAGAGGAGGAGGTTGCCATACTGTTCGGGGATGGCCTCTTCTGCGCCTCCAGCTGATTTGAGGAAGACTTTTGGTGTTGAGGAACGACTTGTTTAGTATCTTGTGGGTAGGGGTTTCTTGGTCCATGTTAAAGAAAAATAATAGTGTTTTGGAGGTTTTGTTGCTGTTTGAAGCTAATTGTGCTGAGTAAACTTTATGTTTCTTTGGTAGTTAGTTACAGTGACTCTTCTTAAATCTTTAGGTGTACTTGAGAAGGTAGACTTGGGGCTTTCTGGCTGTAGTGCAATGCAAGGCTCATCAGTATACTCATCACTATAGGGATTACAGTGTGATCTTGATCAGTATGTTTTATGTGAACCTGAAATACTCTTTGCTACCATGTTTGGAGATCAAATATGCTGTTTCTAAAGTATTATAGAATTTGAAAATGAAATCTGCTATTTTTGAAAACTACATCAGAGTTTGGAGGCATATGCATATTTTTTTAAACTATCTATCGTGAAATATTACACTGTTAATGTTGCTTCTTCACTGAGTTTAACCTAGACTTCCTGTCTGTAATCTGGCATGTCAAGTGCCTTTTATTTCAAGTAAAATATCTTATTAACTCCCTGTTTTTTCGTTTAATATGTAACAAAAATATATGTATATATATTCACTGCCAATATATAGTGAAAGCTAGATTAGCGCACCTATATCCCAAGCATGATGCCGAGGGAAAAAGAATATCCACTGTGCACTACCAATAATTTTGTTGAATTGCCTGTGCTGAATTCACATCCACAAAATACTGACACAAAACTTATTAGAATTTTAAAAACAGAAAAAAAAATGGAAAAAAAAGGAGAGAACCATGCATGTATGAATTCTTGTAATTGATATGTCATTCCAGTCTAAAATATATAATTGGTTCTATCCACTGACAAGCTGCATTTAATGATTTGTTAAATAACACAGCTAGAATATAAGGAGATATACAATCTTATACATTTATTACCAGTTTCATAGATTATAGGATATAATGAGATTTACAATCATATACATTTATTACCAGTTTTAGAGATTCTAGAATATAATGAGATTTACAATCTTATACATTTATCGACAGTTTCATAGATTCTAGGTTATAATAAGATATACAATCATATTACGTTTTATAGATTTTAGGATATAATGAGATATACAATCTTATACATTTATCAATAGTTTCATGGATTCTAGAATATAATGAGACATACAATCTTATTCATTTTTTAACAGTTTAATAAATTTTTGGATATAATGATATTCAATCTTATACATTTATTACCAGTTTCATAGATTCTAGGATATAATGAGATACAGAGTCATATACATTTATTTAAAGTTTTATGGATTCTAGGATAATGAGATACACAATCTTACACACTTATTAATTGTTTTGGATATAGTGAGATTTATAATACAAAATCTTAATTTTTAAAACCTATGACTCAAATAGGGACGATAGACTATTGCTGTCCTATGTTATCAAAAGAGAAGAGAATAGTAAAATTTAGAAGTCTAGATAAAGTGAAGAGTATAATCTCATCTATCTATCCATTTATGTTCTAAGACATCGTGGGGAGGTGCAGCTTTCTTTCATGTGCCATCTATATGACCTTTGTTGTTTTTAATCCATGCCTCTGTAGTGTTTTTTTAACACTGTCAATCAATAATTCTTGGTATTCTTCTTGCTCTGAGAATCCACTGTCTTGTGTTATTGGCTTGTGTGGTGGGTAAGTTTGGAGACATACTTTTTATATCCAAACCATTTCATTCTCTTTCTGTCAATTTATGTCCTATGCATGGCATTGTTCCCACTTTCTGTAAAAAATGTATGTTTCTCATTCTATCACTTATAATAACCCTAACTATTTTTCACAAACATGTTATTGTTGTACCTTGCTTTCTTAAAGTCCAATCAATCACCCTCCTTGTGAGGAATGGAAACAGCAAATTAGGGAATTGTTAGGATGGGTAAAGTACAGTATGACATTGTGCAAGGGATCATTACGGTTCCTGGGAAGGCTATTTTGGGTCACCCTGAAAAACTGGCGATCTGAGTTCTAGCAAGGAGATAAGACTGGCCTAGCAAAATTCCTCAAAGAAACTAACAGTGGAAATAAAATAGGCTGATATATATGGATGATGGGCTGGAAATGTTAAAGTTGATGAGCTAAAATTGTACACAAAATAGAAACGTTAAATATCTGTAAGCTGACCAAAGAGGTGCTAGTGATAGTAGAATTCAAATACAACAGGATTAATAATATGTGCTATTGACTTTTAAAAAAAAGTATACAGTAACACTTAATAACAACTCTTAGATACTGTTAATTATGTAATCTAACATGGTTATTAAAATAAACACATTTTTTAGAATAAGACAAAAATTACACCCTGCCCAAGAATGAACTAAACATGTCCTGAAAATACAAAGAACAAACTAAAAGAAAAACATGTGAAAGCAACTGCCAATACATCATTGATATACACAATTCATACAGACATTAGCCAACTAAACCTTTAAATAATATACCAGAATGTTAAATGTGCCATAAACAGATTTTAAACACGATTTCAATTTTGCATTCAAATTTTTGGCAAATTTCTGATTATAGAATTTTATAATTACAATAATCAGAATATGCCCACTGTTTCCTTTCTTGTATGTGACTATAGAAGGTTTTGCAATGGATTGGCAGCCTTACTACATAAAAACCATTGTCATTAAACAGCACTGCAAATGACTGGAATCAGTGTTTCTTAAAAGCTGATTAAGTGAGCCAAATGCATTGTTGGACCTATGTTTTAATAAATGGAGTGATGAGGGTAGTTATTTAACTAATGTCTTCCCACATCATGTCAACAGTTGTATGTAATCATGTATCTCCATAGTTTTTGATAACTAATACTCTCCAACAATTTCATTATTTAATTTTTCCAATGTCATAGTGTCAGGATGCTCATTATCTTACTTTCTGCTTTCTCGGAATCACATCCACTATATTTCTCCATTTCTTTGATGCTTTTTAATGTGTCTTCTCATCATATCTCTAATAAAAATAACCTACCTTTACTTTGTTTTTGTGATTATATTTCCCTGATAGGCTTTCTCAATCATTTGTCATTCTATCCATCCATGGAATTCTTAACACTCTTAGTCAGAAATCGTATCAGTGTTCATTCCAGTAATTTTTTTATTTGCTTGCTCAATGTATGATCAGTGTACGGGTTGTTGTTTGTTTGTAAATGCCCACAATGAGTGGGTTACTCTTTTGTGTGCCCTAAAAAGGGCGTTAAGTGGCGGGTTGTCATAGCTTTCCTCACATCCCAAGCATGCTAATGAAGATGGACCAAGATCCTCCAGGTGGCTGTGCTATGCTTGGCTTCATCTGCGTGTCGCTCACTACTACGGGATTACGTCGAACCACCTCACCTTGTTAGCCGGACTGTTGTCCTCAACAACAGCCCATTTCCAGGACAACCAAGGAGGCGGTCAGGTGAGGGTCTTGGCCAGTATATTTCTACTGACCCTAGCTAACATTGTCTGATCAGTGTGTTTTGCCTGACCAGACGTTAGCCTCATTGTCTCTATTCTGCACTTGCTTTCCATGGCAAAAGGTATAAGGTTTAACTTCAGTTATATACACTCTTCAGTTGGTACCTGGCTTACTGTTGGGGAAGGAAAGGCAACGAGGAAGGAAACGCCACCTCACATTATAAACAAGCTATGACTTCTTATAATGAAGTCTCTAACATTTCATTTCTGACAGGAGTGTCTGCTATAAAACTACCTTTATCTTTAACAATGTCCACTTCAATACAACAACATTGGATTTGTATATTAATTCAGTACACTTTTTGTGTTGTTAATCAACAAGGATATAAGTTGCATACAATTTATGTATTTTGTGAAAATACACTTTAAAAAAAATTGTTAGCAAGACTAATATGTTGAGCTACATACACTTCTCCCATACTTCTACCATACACTTCTTCAAATAGCTAATATAAGATGGACGGAACATGTTGTTTTTGTGCCAGGTGAGCACATCCCCAAGCAGCTGCTATACAGTGAGCTCACAACAGGCAGACGCTCACTAGAAGTACAGAGGAAACGTTACAGAAACTTATTGAAAGTGTCTATGAAAAGCTTCAACACTGATGTCACCTCCTGGTAGTTGCTTGCACAAAACCATACCACCTAATGTGAGAGCATCTCTGAAGCCACTCAGATTGCACAAAGAAAATCCATCATGGAGGATCAGAGAAAGCATGCTGCTCGAAAGAACAAAATGCACGATGACTACATGGCACACTAATCACATGTTTGCCCTGGATGCAGCATGGTATGCCATTCCAAGATTGGTCTTTACAGAAATAAAAGAACAATCTCACAGCACAAGTCTGATCCTGTCACCATCTTTGTTTTGAATGGGCAACTATTATTATACTTTTTCTTTGGTAAAGGATATTTTATATCTTAGTGGTACATTTTGCCTTATTCTGTTCTTAATTTTAGTGATAATTTTTCTATCTGCTATCAATGTACTAGTGTATTTGAATGTGTAATGTGCTTAAAAGTTATAACATTTATCTTGACACTACATTAAAATGACATTGAGGAGTATGTGGCTGAATGGTTTGTTTATTAGTCTTCTGACGACTGGGAAATTAGTTCAAAGCCTTGTAAGGCATAGGTTGTTTTAATGTCTGAGGTAAAATAAAAACCTAGCTTGGACATGGGCAAGTGGCCTTTACTCATCAACCTTTTGTCCTTCATGTGGGCCTTATCAGTGGGAATATATACGGTAATATTTTTTTTTTTTTTTAAGGTTAAGTTTTTTGCACTGACACTTTTTCTTCAGATTTATAGAAATACTGAGAATTAATTTGGTTTGCATTTTACATACTATATCTAACATTTCTGTCCTATTTCATTTCCAGATATTCATCTAACCAATTTTCTTTTGTTTTTTTAATTATTAAAAAAAAACAATTCTAATTAAGCAGAGTGACTGTAGACTTGATCTGTATACCCTCATCAGCTAATATTTTTAGCACAGGCTGGTAGATGTCTTTTGTTACCGGCATGATGGCTCCTTTCCTGGTTATTATTCCTAAAATAATATTTTGAACCAAAAAAAAAACCATGTATACACAACAGATTTACATAAAAAAATATGAGTAAAAAAAAATTGATCATATGAAATTTTATATAAAGCAAAAAAATAGATACAAAGATGAAGTGCAAATATTCAGACTGTGAAATTGCAACAGATACAAAGAATAAGTGACAATATTCAGACTGTGAAATGACAACGGGCACAGAGATTAAGTGATAATATTCAGACTGGAATGATAACAGATACAAAGATTAAGTGACAATATTCAGATTGTGAAATGACAACGGGCACAGAGATTAAGTGATAATATTCAGACTGGAATGATAACAGATACAAAGATTAAGTGACAATATTCAGATTGTGAAATGACAACTGCTGGCTCAAATATTATTTGATCAACAGATATGAAAATGTGGACATAAAAAATATGTATAGAGAAAAAAACAACAGTAGAACATGTTTTCTATGTGTGTCAGTTCGACTAAAGTAGCAGAGTGACAGCTTGACCTTCTCGAACTTATCTGAGGAATGTACTGTATGATAGCAAAAGAAGCCTGAGATGGACAACCAGTTTTATCAGTAAATTTGTGAAGTAATCATTAGAAAGTGATTAATGAAAAAGAATAAGATACAGCAAAAGTGAATATTATTAGGAAGAAATACATAATCCATAAATATTTATTAATCAACCATCTTTTCTTTTTTTTTTTTTTTTGCTTTTGTCTTATTTTTTTAAATTCCCCAAGACAGTGTGCGTTGCACTATGGTTTTTATTCTGCACCTATTGGCCTTGTGCATCCGACTTCGACATGTATTTTATGTAAGGGTCTGCTTCCTGCTGCATTTTCTAAGGGTATGCTTCCCCGGGGTAATGGCCGGTGCTGTGATGGGGATCGAACCAAGCATCTTCGGATTGTGAGCCGTGTCACTTAACCACTAGCCCAAGCCGTCCCCATTCATCAATCTAAATCTTTCAGTTTTGATGTAGTGCACAGGTCTTCAACAAATACACATTGTCATCTTCGTCCACATCCATCTATTTGAGCTCTCTTCTTTGTCTGTCTTGATCCTTTTTCTCCAAGTGTGTTTTGGTCTCCCTTTACCTCTGTTACTCATAGGATGCTAGAACAGAGACTAGGTTGTAATGCTATCAACTGTCTTCCTTAATATGTGTCCTATCCAATGTCAGCATCTTTACTCACCTGCCTTGGCACTGTCTGTATGGTTCTTTCCAACAACTCTACAGTAGTTAACTTATCATACTAGTTCATTCCTTCAATTCTGTGCAAGCACCTATATTTTTTAGTCTATATTTTTGTTAGTTGTTCATTTTGTTCTCCTTGATTCAGGCTCACATGATCTGATTAACTTTACACTGGCAGTGAAGATTTTTATTTTTTATTTATTTTGATTTCCATAAGTTTCCTAGTGTGATGAAGTACCACTTGCTGTTTATTTATTTGTTTATGCAATATATCTTTAATTGTTCTTTCTACTTTGTATATAGTGCTACCAAGATATGGGAATGATTCTACATATTGCAGATAACAACTATAATAACAATCTGATTGTTATTCATTTGTTTATTCTCACAATCCTTGTCTTGTCTTTGTGAATTTTAAATTACAATTTCTATAAACTCTTATCAAGTATGTTTATTTATTTTGGGTATTATGAGACAGAAGAGCCAAGTGATTAGCAATGTCAAGATCCATGGTGTTGCTTTGCCAGAGTTCATTAAATTTCATTTTTGTTTGCTGATGGTGTTGTCTTCATAATCCAATCAAGAGTTAGCAGGAAGAGAAATAGTTATAAAGAGACTTCCATGCAGAACTCTTTATCTCATATCTTTATGCTGAACCATGTAAAAAAAACTACAACTCACATCATCATACTGAACTTCATGTAGAACTCTATATCTCATACCTTCAAAATGTTTTCATGTAGACCTCTACATCTCATATCTTCATGCTGAACTTCCTGTAGAAAACTCTACATCCCATATCTTCCTGCTGAACTTCCTATAGAAAACTCTACATCCCATATCTTTATGCTGAACTTCCTGTAGAAAACTCTACATCTCATATCTTAATACCCACTTACTTAGTTTTCCTTTTCTACAATGTGGTGTGTAGAAATCTTGTATTGTCCTTGTGTCTTACATTTTCTACCAGAGTAGCAGAACCCATACCAATCCATTCTTAGTTGCCTCTTATGGCATGACTGGCAGGTAACGCAGTAACTATTTTTGTATTCCTTTAAGAGCCCAGTAACATACAAATGAACATATCTTCAAATATTTTATTAATCACGCTAGTGAACTTTAGGGACAAAACAATAGTGCCTCAACATTTTCCAGAATAATTATATTTAAACTATCAAATGCTCTTTATGGTCTACAAATCCAATATAAATGTTACATGTAAATGCATTCTATAATAATTATATAATTACAGCATTTTTCCTTTGCTGGGGAAAGCTGGAGAGATTATTAGGGCTGAATAATAAATGCCATTTGCCTTTGCAATTTCCATGCAGTCTGTAGATTAGGTTTTTATTTCACCCTTAATGATAAGTTATAACCAGTACCTGGAAAAAAATTGAACAGAATCATACTAGAGAGCTAGAATATGGGATAGCAGAATGTGTCACAGCAACAAAAAATTACTTCCACAAAATTAATACAACCCAAAACCAAGGTATACCTACCATCACTGGACCAATATATGTAATGGAGAACATAACAAGAATCAAAAGTATGGAGACGCGCAGAGACCAAAAAACACTCCAGCAGGAGAAGAAGTTCAAACGAATATCAAATCATCGAATATATGACAGGATAAATTGCATGGAAAGAGGGAGATTAAAGAGAAACCACTTCATATAAGAAACAAAAGATCGTGCAAGAGCAGACCCAATCATAAGCCAGGCAGTGGCTAAAGATCTTAAACAAACATCCCAAATTCCACCATAGAAAAAAAATATATTCTCTTAGATGTTAGAAACCATAGAAGAAATAGGGAAGAAGGGAACTCATTTAGACAGATTTAGAAAGGAAATTTATCATGGAAGAATATCTTAGGAGAGTATATCCACCAGGAACATGAATACATGTATATACAAATAGCTCAGCTAACAAAGCCACATCCAATAGGTCTACTACAGACTAAGAAATTGAGAAGAAAAATCACTAGTACTAGCAATGGAAACATACTCCAATAACTTCTGTGCAGAAGCAGAGACACTGAGAGCCTCTGCCAAGCTTGTAATCCAAAATGAAAATGTCCATCAAGAAAACAGTATTCCTGACTGATGCCTCATCAGTATTACTAGTGCTAAAACAACCCAAAGATGAAGATCTTGAGCAATATATGTACTCCCTGACACAGCTCTCAGCAGAACACCCAAGGTTGATCATTTGGTGGATCCCCTCCTACTGCAATATTAAAGGCAATGATGCTGCAGACAAACTAGCAAAGTGTGGAGTAGTTTCCTCA
This sequence comes from Ariolimax columbianus, assembly GCA_036924085.1. Taxonomy (NCBI): domain Eukaryota; kingdom Metazoa; phylum Mollusca; class Gastropoda; order Stylommatophora; family Arionidae; genus Ariolimax; species Ariolimax columbianus. The sequence continues at coordinate 122,202,788 of JAVGWX010000001.1, forward strand.
CAAACAGATCTGAGCATCATGTATAATCAGACCAAGGCGATAATTAAAGCCAACTTCCAGGAAAAATGGGCTGATCAACTAGGCAAGGAGGAACAGAACAATGTGCAAAGTAAGACAATTGCTCTCAGTTTCTTGGATGAAGAATATGCCATTGGATCTATGGGTCTGAGTATATACAGATGGGTCAGCACAGAATGCAGTAAAGAATGGAGGAGTAGGAGTGTGTATAGAATATCTAAATAACACTATGGAAACAGTTGCAGCACCAACAGGGAAATTCTGCTACGATTACAATGCAGGGATACAAGCAATGAAATCGGCGATGGAAACATTGCTGAACAACAACCTTGACCTGTATCCTGTGGTATTTCTAACAGATGCAAAATCAGTACTCCAAGCACTATCATCCTGGAAGCTGTCAGATCTATAAGTTTTATTGTTAACATTGTGCAACCAGTGCAAAATCACGGTGCAGTGGATACCGTCTCACTGCAGAATACCAGAAAATGAGAGAGCTGACACACTGGCGATGGAGGATGCTGCAGACAAGCAACCAGATGTACCAGTTACATACCATCAAAAGAAAAAGATGATTAAATCAATGAGATAGCTTCCAACACAAATACAAGGTGACTATCACAATATAAGTAGGCAAGAGCAGATTGTCCTACTGCGCCTCAGAACAGGCCACAACCGACTCCGTGGCCATATGTATATAAAATTTAGGATTGGCAGCTCAAGTATGTGTACATGTGAACCATAAATTTCAGGACTGTCTAGAGTATGAGATACTGAGGCGGACATACTGGCCAAGAGAAACAGCACTGGAAGGCAAACTATATGGACCTATATGTGAACTTCAGATGACAGTGAGGTTCATACAAGAGGCAACTTCGCAGATGTAGACATACTCCAAGCAAATGAAAGAAGAAGAAGAAGAAGACTCAAGGGTCATCTTTACAACAAAATGAGGATTGGTACAGATGACAAGTGTCCATGTGAGGAGCATACTATGACCATGGAACACATCCTACAAAGCTGCATGCTCATACAGTAAGATAGAGAACAATACTGGCTTTATGAGACAGATATGAGAAAAAAGCTGTATGAAGATAAAACAGTCTTACAAACAACAGTGTCCTTTGTAAGAGAAATCGGGACCTTGATCTGAGGATGAACAAAGAAGATACTAGGGAGATTTAAAAAGACCATAAACAAACAGCAGAGAAAACAACAGGCAGGCTTTCTATACAAATAGGTAATGTATTGACAACTACACTGAGTATAATAGGTTCAACAAAATGTGGAATGGAAAGTACCACTTTAAATCAGACTCATGGACTATGAAAAGGAGTTTGACGGCTAAGACAGAGAATCGCTTTGGAAGTTGCTCAGGTACTGCGGAGTGCTCCTGAAGTTTATTAGTATAATTAAGAAAATATATTCCGTAACCAGACAATACGTAGCAATCTTGAAGTTCAACCCTTGCAGACGCAGTCCCAACTACTGGAGCAGTCCCAACTACAGTGGTTTGGCCATGTCTGTAGAATGGAAGAAGATCGGAATCCAAAGCGGTCATGGGAGATAAAAAGTCAAGGATGCAGACCCCGAGGACGTCCCAAAGTACGTTGGGAAGACAACATACAACAGTCCCTAAGTGATAGAGGGCTGGATTGGAAAGAGGTCAGGAAAAAGATGGCGGATAGAGAAGGTTGGCGTTCTCTTCGGCAAACCTCTACACCTCACGGTAGAAGAGGAGCGACTAAGTAAGTAAGTAAGAAATATATGACGATATGTGCCAGAGTGTTACCAGGGTCTGCAAAGGGGAGCAAAGAAAGTAATACTGTAACCTGTCAGGCATGTTGTAAGAGGTAACTAAGGAAGGTTGGACCTTGAGCTTGCTAGTCCATTCTGTAAAAATGTAACACCACAAAAACTTCAACACATATAGACAGGTCAATGCTTGATGACTTGATGTGCATATGTTTAAGACTTGTGTTCTGCAGGGAGCTGAAAACGTTTTGACTAATGATCATGATATGGAATATAGATTTCTGCATGGAGTTCAGCGTTCTGAACCATTTGAGATAAGAACGAGTATGCAACAGAGATGTCTGTCATTACTATTTCTCTTTCTGCTGGAAATTGATTCGAAAATGAAGACAACAACATCAACCACAAAGGTGGAACTCTATGGACTCTGACTAAACAACTTAATGATCTGGACTTTGTTGATGATTTAGCACTTCAATTCCATAATCTTAATAAAATGCCAAACAAAATAAGTATATTTGGGGAGAGGTCACAGATATTGCGACTGAAAATACAGAGAGAAAAAAAAAACTAAAATTATGAGATTAAATGCAAATAACGAAAATCAGATAGGCACACTCCTTCAAGAGGTGGAAGCATTCATATATCTTGTAGCAATATACACAAAGTATGAGGTATGGATAGAGATGTAAATATAGGAATACAAAATATAAGTTTTCATTGTGTTTGGAAACTTATGGAAATCAAAGGAAGTGAATTCCAACACTAAACTACAAATCTTAAACTCCAATGTAATATCTGTGCTATTGTATGGCTCTGAAACATGGAGAACAACAAAAACAATGAAAGAGGTACAGACTTTTATAAATGGGTGCCTGCACAGAACAGAGTGATGGATATGTAATTTTTTTTTTCCCGTTCACCTTATTCCTCTATTCCCCAAGGCCGTGAGCGTTGCACTGTTTTTATTTTGTGCCTGTTGGCCCAGTGCATCTGACTTTTGCATGCATTTTATGTAAGGGTCTGCTTCCTACTGCATTTTCTAAGGGTTTGCTTCCCCGGGGTAACGGCTGGTGCTGTGATTGAGGAGCAAACCTAGCACCTTCAGCTTGTGAGTCGTGTCACTTAACCACTAGATCATCCGGCCCCTGGATATGGTATGATAAGATCATTAATGGAAACTGTTGGAAAGAACCAGACAGATATCAGAGGAACATAATGTGAGGAGAAGATACTAGTGCTGGATTGGACATACATTAAGAAAATCAAATGATAGCATTACAAACCAGTCTTTATTTTGGAATTCCCAAGGCAAGAGGTAGACTGAATCACATATGGAGAAAGAAGCTTGAGTCAGACATAAAAGACACAGGGAAGATGTAGGCCAGTGCTCTTCAACCTGGGCGCTACCGGCCACTAGTGGGCGATTTTACCTGTCAGGTGGGTGGTAGAAGAATAAGTACTTGCTGAATTAAAAACACAATCTGAGGAAACTATAGCAGAATACAGAAAATCAACAAAAGCGCAAATTTAGAGAACCTGTGTTTTTCCTGTGGCAACATGCGCCTGTGAAACATGGACAGTTACCCAAACCTCGAGTCTTTGGAGTCGGAATGCTTTAGAAAGGTCCTCAGAATACCATGGATTGAAAAACAAAAAGAAGAATGCAGACATTTGACAGGAATTATGCTTAGAGGAGAACTGGTTCATAAATTTCCATCATGAACAAGAAAATTGAAATATTTTGGCCAAATCAAAAGACCCAACGGTCTTGAGTAAACGGTAATGGAAGGTATGGTGCCGGGCAAGAGAGACAGAGGCAGACCATGACAGATGGCCTCAAGATATCAAGGAATGCTTGAGCATGACTTGGGAGCAAGATGGAGCTTTGAAAAGAGTTTTTGTTTAGACGGGCTGTGATGAAAACAACATTCTGCAAAGGACATGCTACATGATGATTAAAAACATCCAAAATACACAGACTCAGTGAAATTTTCTGCAATTTAGATTTTAGTGGGTGGTAAGGATAATTTAACCTCACGAAAGTTATACAAGTGGGTGCCAAGTTTAAAAAGGTTGAAGAGCCCTCATGTAGAAAGAGCTGGAACAGATTACTCAATAATGGGGGACTTGGCATGTACTTGTTGAAGACCTGTGCTTCACAAGGAGCTGAGAAGTTTTGATTGAATAGAAAGTTGAATATCACTGACCTTCCATAACAAGACCAGCACAGATGGCAATGGTAAGACCCACAGTCTGAGCCATGGCTGAGTAACCATTGGCCTCACCTATCTTCACAAGGTCAAAGACATGCTGTTGTTGTTTACCATTTGGTAACGTGGCTTCAATTATATTTCTCATGACAACCATATCGCTTTCTTGAGAGCCTGTTTAATTGAGAATACAAAATGTTGAAAAGCATAACAGGAAAAACAATATTTGACCAAGTGACATAAATATATAGACAGGCAAATAACAATTTATTTCTCAGAAATAAAATGAGCTTGTGTTAACAAAACTTCAAAATGTAAAGATAAATTCTTAACATTTTACACAGCTTAAAGTTATAAATTGTATATATTATTCTACCTTTATCGCTACAAAAGGAGCATGAGTGTCACCACTGTAGTTGAGATCCACACAGGAAGCCTTAAAAAAGCATGTATGTGCTCTTTAATTGGTGATTTATATTTTATATAATGAATTGTATACCATAAAAATTACAAAATTGAAAGTCTTGAGAGCCTGTGTTTTTCCTGTGGCAGTATACGGCTGTGAATCATGGATGATTACCAAAACTTCTAGACAAAGAATCAAATCCTTCAAGTCAAAATGTTATAGAAAGATCCTCAGAATACCCTGGACAAGTATAGACATTTGGCAAGAGTTAAACATAGAGGAGAACTGGTTTATCAATTTCATTTTGGCCAGAAAATGTAAATACTTTGGTCACATCAAGAGACACAACGGTCTTGATAGAACAGTGATGGGAGGTATGGTGCCAGGCAAAAGAGGCAGGGGTAGACCAAGAAGACGATGGTACCAAGATATATAGGAATGTCTGGGTAGGACTGTGGTAAAGGCTGGAGTTTTGGCAAGGGAAAGAGTTTCTTTCAGAGAGACTGTGATGGGTGCAACCTTCTATACAACTTTTTATACATGCAGTTGGGTCAGTGGTACAATTCTTTCCTCCTCAATTAAGGGACCTTGGATCCACATGCCAGATATTATTATATGTATAACTTAGCAGCTATTTTAATTTGAGCTGTCTCTTCTTCTTGATGAAGATTGAGTTAATTATCTTCTCTCTTGTTGATGACAAAGATCTTTTGGTCATAACTCATGTTGTTGATTTTTTATTTATACAATTATAAAACTGACATTTATTTTTGTTATTATTGACTATAAAGTGACATTTATGCTGTGATAATTTTTGTAAAAATGTTCTTACCATATGCAAGCTGTCTAGCAAGATGAGCACACAATGCATCTAGTGGGGTGTTTAGCTTAGATACTTCTTCGTTTCCTAAAAGCCCGAGACTAGAAACAAAATTTTAATTGTTTTTGTTGTGTGTTTCAATAAACGTACTTGTATTCACCAAATTGTAAATCACTATTTCTTTATTAACAGACTTCATATGAAGTAGACACATACATGCATGTTACAAGAGTTACAGAACACAGCCTTCTAATCACTAAAGGGATAAACTGTAAGAACTGCAGTGAAACTGAAAGTCAAATGTTGATAATAACACGTCTCAAACCATTTGGACTGAACATATTTCACACTTTTGTGCCTAGTTATATATGTTTACTTATTTTCCTACCCAAATTTTGTTCTATCTTTCCTCTCCTGTTCAGTTTCAACCTTTCTTCTCTAGAGTCCATTCTCGGATGTTACATCCACTTCCTGTCATGTTTGTCCATTTTGATCATCTTGGTAGTGCAGTATGAAAGATAAGTACATTTATCCATTTATTTTCACCCTTGTTTAGATTAGTTAGTTATTTTCATTTGTGTAGTCCTTTTTCCTGAGAAAGAACTTTTGGTCGTAATGTAGGTTGCTGAACAGACTCATGCTTGTAATCATTCATATAGAAAATTTAAATACAAATTTTATTAAGGAATGGAACAAATTGATCACCTGTTTTTGAAAATATCAGCTAGTTCACATATTATCTAATTGTCAATACAAACATAAATAGGTATGGCTCATTTTCGGCATCAGACAATGAGAAAACAAAATGTGTTACAGTCATAAGACCTTCTTCAGGGACAAAGAACTAGCTAAAATTTCTAGCTAATCACAACAACAATGAGAATGGACAACAGATATTACCTTTAGCAGTTCTCACCCAACAGAAACACTGTCATACAAATTTTGGACAAAGACAGAGAAAAAGAGGAGGAACTGTGATAAATAGCCATGAAATAGAAATGAATAGTGACGGTTTTTTTCTTCAAATATTGATACACTAAGAAGGGAAATTTTCATTCATGGAAACACAAATACAAGGGTGTTAGAAATACTAGAAATGAAAAATCCAATAATTTAAGATATCCATTCTCGATTAATACAATATTTAAGATGCTTTATTATAACCCACACTAAGAAACCCAGTTTATAATATTGCTAGGCATTTTCTGTTTTGAAAAAAAAATTGAAATTAAAATGGCAAATATATGATAATGATATAAAGAGATACATTTGAGGATGTCAAAGACGTACGTTGGAAGGATATATAAGAGATGAACTGAAATTGTCAGAATCCATCATAAGAGAATCCAAAAATGTATTACAGTCAACATTCAATGTAGAAATAGCACTGGATCTGATCATTCTTCTAAGAGATCATTGGCTTCTTCCTTTGTCAGTTAGTGACCATCATGCATGATGGCCTCTTTAAGGGCAGAAACAAACTCTCTCCCCTTCCCCAGTCTGCAGTCATTCTTCATGAAGTGCACTGGCTCTGATTTATAATTTCCATTTCAGGTTCTTTACCAAGTTGTCTTAGATCAGCCTCTCTTTCACCTTTGCTCTGGGGTTCATGATGATATAATCCCTTTATCTGAGCTGGCAGCTCTTGACAGCGCAATGCCTCCCAGATAAAAGCATATCCTCCTCAATTGTTGTAGTGATGTGTATAATGTATTGTGTTCCGCAGATCAGCTAGCCCTTGGCACAAAGTCCGGAGGTGTTTGACTAACTCCTCGTGGTCATGGCAGAATCTGCAGTTTGGTTCACATAGTGGGTCCGATCTATTCACATGTTTGTTGAGAGGAGCATGGCCTGTTCTCAGCTTGAAGATCAAACTCTGGTCTTTTCATTTCAGTTTCTTGGCTGGTTATGAGGGATCTGGTTTTGCTTGGTGTTTGAAATATACTCGACCTGTCTGAGATGTCGCCGATGATCTAGCCACTCCTGCCTATAGTTATTTTTCAGGCATTGCTTGCAGGTCTGGGGTTCATACTATGACAGTTCTGATGATGGTGTCATGTCTTTTCTTTGGATATGGCCAACCAAATTCCAGCTATGATGGTGTACATGTTTTCTTGATTGCTCCAGGCAAGCAGTTCTTAGTTATTGAAAGTGTGTGGACATAAATTAAATTAATCTTTCTTAGATGTTGTGTAGATGGGTGACAATTTGGACATTTCTTTTTCTGTTATTCTCCAGCACAAAGCATCACACAGAAACACAGAAAGTACATAACACTTATATAATCTTAGTTTGGTGTTTGTGTTGTACTGCAGACTTTCTGATAGTGTTTAAGCTAGCAAAGACTATTCTAGCTTTGTTCATTCTGCTTTTAATGCCTATTCTTGCTTCATCATCTGGTGTAACTATGATTCCCAGGTATGTAAATGTGACATCTTTAGCTGTTTTCATATATTTGTTCTACAGTAACTCCCATCTCAGCTCCATAAGAACAAGAGCCTCATGCCCAATCTGTGATACAATGAGCAATGACAGTAGATTACTCATGCTTTCAAAAGTTGCAAGTGTGCATGTATAAAACTCCATTGTATATCTTTTTAAGGAAGAAATAATTAGTGCACTATACCCTTGGTGAGTAAAAAGAGTTGTGCGTGGGTCTGGCAACTTCATCTTGTAAACAAAATACTATAAACACAAATATTGCAAGAGTACATAAATGTTTTGGCACATACTTTTTTGAAGCAGACAAACAGCAGTGGCAGCCTTATATACATATTGAAGCAATAACAGAAATGTAATTATGATACAAGGAACTTACAAAATGAAGGCAGGTTGGAAGTCAACATACAAAATGAAGGCAGTTTGGAAGTCAACATACAAAATGAAGGCACACTGGACGTCAACATGCTAGTTTTGAAGATATATATACTTCCATAATACAATTCAGTAAGACTAGCCATCTGCAAAAATGTAGGAAATTTAACATAACATCTACATTCTGACTATATGAAGTGCTAACACTCATACTCTGCAATTGTGTTCAGCTGATCTTCTGTAAGACCATGGTTTGTCTGTAGCCAGTCCTTGATCTTGATCTGGGACGCATTTTGTGGAATTCCAGTGAGTATGCAAATCAACTCTCTCTGTTTGAGAAACAATATCAAGTATTTTGTACTTTAACTTGGCTCTGTGGCATACTGCACCTTCGTCTTTGTCCCTAGTACTTTTCTCACATCTATTCTTATGCTATCACGTTTTTTGTCTACTACTTTAGCCTGCAGTATGCAGAATTATTTTAATTTTATTAAAACAGAATTATATCACAGATGAGACACTGCAACTCATAGATGAACGAAAGATTTTTTTTTTTGTTTTTTTTTTGGCCTTATATCTCTAATCCCCAAGGCGGTGTGCGTTGCACTGTGGTTTTTATTTTGCACTTGTCGGCCCAGTGCATCCGACTTCATCATGCATTTAATGTAAGGGCCTGCTTCCTCCTGCATTTTCTAAGGGTTTGCTTCCCCGGGGTAACGGCCGGTCCTGTGATGGGGATCGAACCCAGCACCTTCCGGTTGTGAACATTGCCACTTAACCACTAGGCCACACCGTCCCCTGAACGAAGTATAATAAGACAAACAGGAATAGAACGCAATAGTGACAAATGCAGAGACTGCACAAGATAAATCAGGAGAAAAATCGGAAATGACAAGAAACAATATGTAAGAAACACATGCAACAAAATAAAAAATCCACAACAACAAGGGAACAAAAGAGAATTATTCAGAGGAATTAGAACATTGATGAAAGAATTCAAGCCTTCACTACAAGCAATCAACAACAAAAATGGCAATGTGATGACATAGAGCAAAGATATACTTGAAAGATGGAAAGGGTACTGTACTGTAACAAGATGTATGAAGACAACATAAAGGATAAAGACTTGATTATAAGATGAAGGGAGAGAGCCAGAACCCACATTGGATGAGGTTAGTGCGGCAATAAAGGCACTGAAAAAAGGGAAGTCACCAGGATGTGACGATATTTCATCTGAACTAATACAGGCAGGAGGAGATGTATGAATCCGCATGTACCACACATTATGTACGAAGATCTGGTGCAGTTCAGAATGACACACAGCATGGAGAAGACCAGCATATATCTCCATAACAAAAAAAGGAAATCTAAAATTATGTACCAACTATCACACTATTGCCCTGATAAGCCATGCAAGCAAGATCTTATTACATACAATCATGAAGAGGGTGGGAAAAAAGTTAGCGTATGAAATACACGAAACGCAGGTTTCAGACAAGACAGAGGCACACGAGATCACATCTTCAATATGAGACACATCTTTGAGAAATGCAGAGTGCAATGTACACCTCAATACGTGTTTCATAGATTACACCAAAGCATTCTACTGTGTACAACATCAGCAACTGTGGCAAATAATGAAGGACATGGGTTTTGCAACACACCTGATACATCTAATAGAAATACTCTACAGTAGACAACACGCCATCGTTAGAACCAATGAAGGTACAAAAGATTAGTTTGAGAATCACAAAGGAGTCAGAAAGACTGCTCATGTCACAATGAAGCTCAGGACCTTTTCTTGAACATTAAAAAAACTAAGATAATGTCCACTGACAAAACAGGACTGCAACCCCAGATTGCTATTAATAATGAAGAAATTGAAAATGTCACAAATTTGAAGATGTTGGCTCTACATTATAAGACTGTTTTTAAAAAATTTGAAGACATTTGGCCATAGCAATGCAGAAGCTAAACAACATGCACAATCTATGGCATAATACTAACAAGCAACTAAAACTGAAGATCTTGAGATCGTGCATATTCCCTGTGGCAATGTTCGGATGTGAGACATGGATTATGACACAAGTAGCAAGGAAGAAAATTGGAGCGTTGAAAATAAAATGTTACAGAAGAATCCTAAATATTTCTTGAATAAAGAAAGTGATAAATAAAATCATCCTAGAAGATCTAAATGTTGAAGAAAACTGGCTCATAAACAATGTTATGTTAAGGAAATTGAATTATTTGGCCATGTCAAACGTCATGATGGACTGGAAAGAACGGTCATTGAGGGCATCGTAGCTAGAAGGCAACGCAGGGGTCGACCAAGACGAAGGTGGATACAAGATATCAAGGTTACTCTAAACATGAACATGGAGATTGACTGCAGACCGAGATTCATATCATCTGGCTGTGATGAGAGAGCGATTCTAGAAAGGACATGTTACATCATGATGATGATGATGATATATATAAAAATATGTAGTAGATTTATGAGTCATGATTCACTTTGTCTTTAAAATGTCAAAAAAGGAATTGGTTGGAACATCTGCCTATTGGAAGGGCTATTTCTGATACTCTGGTTACCTCCTGCTGCAACGCTCTCCACTATTACCATCACAAACATGCTACCATTAGTGTCTTGAATAATTACTAGTAAAATACATTCATCAAGTCATTACAGTGACATTTAGCTATGAGGTAGAGGTAGAGAGAGAGAGAGAGAGCAAAAGAGAGAGACATACTGTGTTAGTCACATATACTCTATATATTTATATATAACTTACACAGAGACCAATAGGTCTGCAAGAAACAGATACAAGAAGATAAATGGCTATGGAGAAGAGATCGAAGAGGAAAGGCTTACCCAGTACTAAAAAATGCTTGCTGAAGTCTGATGTGCCAGACTAAAGGTGCAAATATGGCAGTCAAGCTTTAAACTACGAACAATGCATTCCGTTCTCCGAACAACAACCTGCTTCCTACAAAGCCCTTTTCAAGGTTTGGTAGCAGGAGATTGAGAATGAACAAAGAAGAAAGGCCACACAAACTTCTTCTATTCCTCTAAAGTTTTCAGACGTCAACCTGAATATATCAAAAGAAAGCAGTGGTCAGCTTCAGGCTATTGGTATTTCCACTGAGCTTGTCCATGAATTGTTGCTATTGGCATGTGTGCTTTCTCCATTCTTTGTATGTTGGACACCTTTGTAAAAAATGTTCAGCAGTCATTCATTGGTATTTCCAATCTTTAGTTTGTTGAATAGATGGTATCTCCACCTATTCAACAAATTGAAGATAGGTGGTACCGACGAATGCCCGTGTGGTACCGATAAAATGACCGCTGAGCATCTGCTGCAGAACTGCCAGACATACGAGGATCAGAGAAAGCAGATGTGACCATCACCAGTGGAACCACAAGACAAGCTCTATGGCAGTGTCGACAGCCTCAGGATGACCGCCGCTTTTTTCGAAAAAATTATGGTTACTGTCTGACTGCGTACGAAGAAAAAGAAGAAGAAGAATAGATGGAATCTCAATCTGTTGGGTCAAACAAACTATGAGATATCATTTATTCAACAAAAAATAAAAACTTATCAATAAGTGTAACAATGGTAGTGATAAAATTGCTGCTGAACATCTGTTAGACCGACCAAAAATGTAGCACAGTGAACGAGCTGACAGCAGCCAGCGACTCATAGCCAGCCGTATGCATCAGGATCAGCAAACCAGAGCTACAAAGACATTATTCTGCCTCTAAGCGGCATTCCTGGAAACAGGTTATACTAATATAGTCTGGCTAAGAGAATAGGGATCACAATGGGAAGGCAAACCAGGTACCCAAAAAAGCCAGCTGAAATAGGATGTTTGGCTGAAAGGCACAGATATCGCAGCTTTGCTGTAAACTATGACACAGCATCACAAATTCCTTATCAGGAAAAATTACAAAGAAGAACTGATGCTAAAAATAACGAAGCGCATCAGAAGAGAGTGAAAGACTGTAAAGAAATCATTAGTATTCTTTGCGTACAAGCACTATGGAGATACAGATAACTTCAGGCTGACTATTGCTTTCATTAGATACATTTATGTTGATGTTCAAAAGTGCACAAAGAAGAAGATTTACAAGAAAATATTCCTCTCTAGTTTGACATACAACATTGACATCTAAAATATTCAACACTATCTTACCCAAGTTATACTTGAAGAATCAGGTAACAGCTGTGAGACAACATCATTGTTTGTGAGACCCAGTGAGATTAAGCCTTGCATTCCATGGCTAAAACCCTGTGTCACATATAAAAGAGTAGCATTCAGATGTGTTGTTAGAATTGTTTAAAGGTAAATCAGCCATATCACACTCCCCTGTGTGGATCCCATGATCGTTAATTGTTAAGGAAAGAATAGGACCCAAATTATGACAAATTATGACTGGATACTCACAGTATTTTCAGTATCTGTGGAGTGGAATAAATTGGTTGTATACAGACTCTGTAGAGCCTTCTAAACCAGTATAATGAAGTTAAGTTGAGTTAAGTAAATGGTCTCTAAAACAAAGCAGCAGCATGCAACATGATCGATAAACTGTACTCCAGAGAAGCATGGATCCAGGTATATACTAATGGATCAGCAACAAGAGCAGTGAAAAATGGAGGTGCAGGAATCTACGTTGTCTACCCAGATAAAGAAAATGAAACCACTAGTTCATCCACTGAAAAATTCTGTTCAAACTACTCGGCTGAAGTATAGGCACTAATTATTGCTGCAGAAATGATTAGGAACACAAGCTAATGTCAGCAGATTGTATTCCTTATAGATCCAATGTCAGTTCTGCAAGCCCTCAAAAATGATAAACTGCTGGAGCTTAAGAAAGCCTTGGACGAACTAAAAGCCAAAAAAAGGGTAGTGCTACAGTGGATACATCACAATGTGGCATACCAGGAAATGAGACAGCAGACAGTTTGGCAAAGGAGGGAGCAACACAAGAACTAAATGAACAAACAATCACCTTCCAAGAAAAGAAGACACTTAAACCAGGCAATAAGAAAAGTTGACCAAACGGAAGATAGCTATCACTATCACTGTCTTGATTGAGCAGAACAAGTGATCCTGTCCGCTAAAGAATGGGACATAACAGATTAAATAGCCATTTGCACAGGCTAAAATTGGCTTCATCGCTGATGTGTATGTGCGGTCAGGCAGCACATACATCTGAACATAGCCTGCAAGATTGTTGTATACTTAGTCAATTGCGTACTGAGCACTAGTCAGGAAAACAGATATCCACACAAAGCTGTTTAGAAGCCCCAAAGAACTCTCCACGACGGCAGCCTTTATCCAGAGATCTGGACTTCACGTGTAGATGTAGCAGGAAAAAGTATGGCGAACGAGAAGAAGAAGATGTTAAGTTTAGTAAAATACCAAAAATGACTAAAGAACGCATGCTCATAATTTTAAATTTTTACACGTTCGTCTTCAGACCTTGACTTCAATGACTAACAAAAGCAGCAGTCAACTTGATGCTCCATGCACTTCCATTCAGCTTCTCTTGGAAGGACACTGGTTGTTGTCAATTGCTATTTCTTTTATCTGTATACAATGGGCAGAACTGTAAAATGTGTTAGTCAGGGTCAGGCAAAATGTACTGACCAAGACCCTCACCCCGACTTTCCTGTAGCCCTCCCTGGAAATGAGCTGTTTTTATGTCCCTCGGCTAACGAGGTGAGTAATCAACGTGATTCCCATAGAAGTGAGCAACATGCAGATGAAGCAAAAACATAGCACAACCACCTAGAGGACCCTGGTCCCCGTTCATCATCATGCTCAGGA